>JASTWQ010000008.1:1200000-1800000 GCA_035220615.1 Leptothorax acervorum
TATCCCACATTGTTGTACAGAGACTTGCAGTGGGATTGATCAGCGATCCGGATATTGACTCGTTGTAATTTAGGAGGGGTTGGTCCACCTCGCTGCAATTTCGCAATAATATTTATAACTGCTACTCGCGGAACGACACTAATTTTTTTCTTACTCTTTCTGTACTAGATATTATAATAATTAAATATGAATAATCACTATTTCCGCGCGTCCACACGTTTCCACATGGAAGTTACAGATTAAATAATATTTAAAATTACAAACTCACCCAGAGATTGCCCCATCCTGACACAACGGCTAAATCGTTGGTATTAATGACGTGTCCCTTTGGTGGCAGAGGAACGTGTTCAACGGTGGCAGATTTTTTGAAGGGAGTTTTTACCTGAAAGACAATTTTTACTTGAGATCAATAATTTTTAATTAGAAGAAAAATTAGAGTAATCTAAATCATCCTTGTGTGAAAAGAAATTTTAAGCCATACTCACCTTCAATAAAGCAATATCGTTAATCCAGGAATTAGCAGAATTATATTCTTTGTGCACAATGATTCTTGAGACATCATGCTGCGATTTCGGGTCTGTTAGATTGATCGTTCCAGCAACAACTTTTATGCTATCGGAGTTTCGGCTACAATACGAAATTTGTAATTGCTTAAATTTTTTTGTAAATATATAATACACTGAATGTGTCATATTTCTTACATTGTTAAAATAATTTTTACATGAATGTACATGGAAAAGTTTATAGTAGAAAAATATATTAGCATGATACATATGAAATTATTTTATTAAAACAATTATAATAAATTTACTTTTCAAAGCAGTGAGCTACCGTGATGACATAGTTATCGTTCAAGATCGAGCCGCCACAGAAGTGGAAGTTATTATGTTTATCTTGAAGAGAAACCTGTGAAAATATCATAGCACTCTAATATCTGCGCATTTGTTCATGTAATATTTTTATGTACATTTTAATGCGTTTAATTATAATGAAAAGTATTTATACATGAACATTTTATATAGTATATTAGTTTATGTGTACATAGATATGTATTCTGTTAATTTTTGTAATGAATTTGGTAACATGTACCTGATATGGAAACTCGCCTACTTTAGCATCCTCTCCATTCACAATTCTGGGATCAAAGAATGGAAGGACCCCAGCTGCAACGATAAGTTATTATTACTATATGTAAAATGCAGCCGAAAAAACACAATTTTTACAACGATTTAAATTATAACAAGTAATAGTTTGTTCCTCAGATGTGTTTTAATAGCGATTTTTTTTTATCTTTGTGAGTCAGCAATCTTTCAGCAAAGTTTTATTGAAAATTATAAAGGACAGTTTTGCGATTATTTCTATTCGTGTATTTAATTGATCGACAGATAAATCAAAGAAAATTATTTATTTGAATAATACGACAGTCAGTGTAAAGCGGTTTTTTCAGCCAAGATATTTCTAAGGGAGTTACATTAATTTGTATTCACTTAAACGAATGATTATCGGTCAATCCGAGAGGATTATTACTCACCATGGGAGAAAGCCAGAAGGCTGAGGAGACACAGAACTCTCAACGCCATTGTCTGATCACTGAACGAAGTTTTGTTTGAACTCGTCGACACCGAGAATTTATATGTACCTGTTTCTAATTGCGTCGCCCCACTTTCGTGTAAATAGTCCAATGATCGTCAAGTTTTCTTAAAAAATTAGATTAGATAGTTCAATTGCGCGAAAATAATTCTGATAACAAAACAAAAACATATTTAATCTCATCACAACTTCAAGTAGTGTAAATATAAAACAATATTCAATCAATAATTCCAATTCTTTTCTTTCGTATAAAATTAGATTTACTTACTATCTAGAGATAAGAGTAATATATAGAAATTAAGCTTATATGTTCTTGCGTTTGGAATAAATCTTCACTCAATGTTACAACGCGTGAAATGAGCGCCACAATATTTGGTGCGAAACCGATGTGTGCTACCGTCTTTTCTCGACGTTAATAACATGATATACTGTTGACAGAGAACGAAGCGTTAGCGTTTACATTTACGTCGTAATCGTGGATATAAGTAAGGCAGAGTAAAACGTAAGTCATGAAGTTAACATAATGAATCTGAAAAGTATAGGTATAACTATACAAGAAATATTAAAGGATACAGAGATGTCGTATCTCGAATCTTTATAAAGGGATAGCATCAAGATTATTTTATTTTAGATTTCAGAATTTTCTGTTTAAGATTGAAATATTCCTTTTCCAATACTAAATATGATTGGCGCTATATCGATCCTATTTTATAATAGATTCAAGAGTAATAACATTGTATCCAGAAATATTTTCTGTGGGTGCCGAAGTAGTGGTATATCGGAGATGTCGTACTGATACGGATTGCAATGATCAATCGTCTTGCACGTAATACCGTGTCACTAAAATTTTAATTTCTCAAAATGTTCCTTTAATTCAGTTCATCGCGGTTTCATTATATTAGTTTATTTTATTTTATTTTTTGAAAATATATTATAATTAATAAATTAAGTAATTATATTTATTCATTCATCGTGTCGCATTTGTAACTTTTTACAATTTTAAAACTATTTTGGCCTACAATTTTTTATTTGAGATACTTTCGGTAATTCAACTGTGAAGATTAAATACCAATTTTATTTAAAGTAGACATAATTTGTAATAAGTTATTATTGATGTCTTTTTAATGATTACTTTCAATATTATTTTTCTTATCATTCGGCGAAAGCAGTAATCGTATTTTGTCGATTCCTGTCTCACTTTTGATATCTGACATGGATCTGGATTTTCCCGTATCCCTAATCTCGCTCGATGAATCTTTTGCACGACTTTTTGATTAATGAGCGATTAAATCGTTATTGAAAGGAATATTAAGGTTCATGCACAATGAGAGGAATAAGGAACAAGGAATAGGAATTCATATAGTCGCATCTTATTTCAATACAGTCTCTTGAAATAAGATATGCGACTATATGAACTCCTATTCCTTGTTCCTTATCTCATTATGCATGAGTCCTCACAGTTCTTAATTTAATCAATATGATAATATTCATTTTGTTTTGCACTTTTTATAGCTTATGTGAAACACATAATGAGTTGATTTTGTGTAACTCGGTAGACAATATTATTTTTAATCTTCGCAAAAGTAAGCTACTTATTAGAATTATTGTTCACTAACTTGGTCGCAAACAACATATTAGATTAGACACGGAGGACTATTTATAGGTAATCTTATCGACTTTTTTAATTTTCTCTATTTTTGACCAGAAAGAATAATTTTCTTTTCAGATTCGCGCAATATTATATTAGATATAAACTAAACGCTGCAAGATTTTTACAATTAATAACTACATTAAGAAAAAGATTATCTTTAAAGTTGACATTGCGAGATAATAATTTTGTCGAAAATGGTAAGCTACGCTGCATTAAAAACTTTTATAGTCTCCTATTAAAAGTTCCAGGCTCCGCGCGGCGCTAATTTCGATAGAAAGTCTCGCGGGGGATGAAGTGTCGGTCATCCTCGTAGCCTGCGAATTTTTATCAGAAAATTCTGACGGACCGTCGAACGGATAAGTAAGAGGCAATTGATCGCCGGTCCAGGATGGCTGCGGGCTGTCAGAGTTTCAGGATTCATCCGCGACCAACGACCTCGTGCCTTGATCGTGTAATCGACCGAATGGATGATCAAAGCTTTGTCGATCGAGATCGCTGATACTTTGCGTGCACGAACTCTCAATCGTGTTCGCCTGCCCTTTACTGAACTTGCTAGTACCGTGTAGAAGCTCCAAATAAATTTACAACTCATACATGCATGGAATTAGTTAACTCTCAAGCGAATTCATAGCAATGAAAGCCGTTCGTTCGGAATTTGCAATCGCAGATCGTTTTGCAATCGCGCGTTTTATCGTTGATGGAAGAAACCGCGACACAAAATAACTAGATTGAAAAATCGTACATTTAAATTTTATTATTGTTTACAGTTTAGGTTTGGTGCAACATTTTAATTATTGGGTTACGAATGTTTGTTTATTTTGTGAAATCTACACGCGGCGCACCGATAAACATATTTATCAGATTTTAGTAATGTAATTATCAATATGTTTATGATGATATATTGTGCAGATACGAGCGCGATCGTTTACTAACTGTGATAATGCTAACTCGATGGATCGAAGAAAATATTTGGTGCGATAAAAATATTCCAAATAATTCTCTTCGGAATGCGTTCTTAAAATATATTGGATGTGAAATAAGTTCTCTATGAGTTTCTCAATTACACATACCTTAGATAACAAATGGGAGTTAGGCCATCTTATCAGTCTATTCCGTTGTCATTCAGTGTTTTACGAAAATTATTTGCTAACAGAAGCGCCACGATAAGTGTTCTAGTTTTAATGATAGTACGTAAAAAATGGGACAATGGAACAGAAGAAATTATATATCGTTGCGCTGCCGTATTTTTAAGTTTTACTTACAAATCCATTTCGCAAATTTGCTCGTTGGACGTGCATTACAGGCGCGTATTTTGTTTGCACAGGGGAATCTATTTCCTTACGTCGGTGAAGTTTGCTGTCGCATGTTTTATTCAAGAGTCCCTTTTGGAATATCGGTTGTTGCAAAACTGCAAATGGAATAAAAGGTTCAAAGGTTGTCCGGGAACAACAGGCGCTTCTCGCGCGAGCGCTCGTGAGAATCCGGGAACACGGTTTTTCCTTCCACGCGTAAAATTGCCAAGATTTTCAAACAAAGCGAACGCTTTTAAAGAGAGGAAGGATTTTACGAGGAGAGGTATAAAGGTATGCATTTTCTGGGCTATTATTTACGCGGAGAGAAGCGTGTATAATTCGTATTATGTGATATGACGATTGTAATTAACAATATGTCGTTTTACCGCATTCACGCTTTATGTAGCATATGTATATAATGTTATAATGTGTTTTATATTCTCGTTGATAATTCTTATCTACGGGTAATTCTGAATAGCTTTCCAAATAGAAGAATGAATTAATTAATATGATAAATTTTGCGTTCTACAAATTGCTCAAAAACTATTTATTTTTACAATTAACTATCTTTATTTATTATCTTTAACATTTAATTTTATTTATTTATTTCTCTGTATTGAAGAGTTATTTCAACACAGTTCGCTATTATAAATTCACGCTTAAATGAGGCCACGTTGGTGATTACATTGTGATGGGAGAGTAAATACGCTTATCAAAACGCCGCGTCAGAGTCACGGCGTTATTCCGCAATTTTCTTAACAATTGCACGATTTATGGAAGTACGTTGAACTTCGACAATGCCTTTGCTGAAGCGACCGTCAGAAACGGTTGAATGAGTGTGTGCGGTTCTCCTCTCTTGCTCATCCTCGGGAAAGTATAGTAGTCGCGGCGTCTACATATTACAACGCTACGCGCATGACTCGCCGCGATAAAAGAGCATCGATTGCCAGTTTGCATAAAATCTCGGATCTGTTCTGTGTGGATATTGACGCCGCTTATTAACACCCAGCCTTGTATTCGTAATTTCATTTGTATGGCTTTGGTATGAAGCGTGTTTGTGTACTCTCTTTCTCTCCATTTTGCTTTCAGTCTCGTCGGGCACAATGCTTGAAATCGATTTAATCTTTTAAAGAAGAGAGATTTTTCCTTATCTTTCAGGGAAAATAGATAAGATATAACTCACAATCTCACAATCATTGTAATTTTAACCTTAAGCGAAGATAATACAAACAACTGAATTTGTGTCTGTAGTATGAAAATGTAAAGCGCGATTTGATAATCTAAAATTAATAACGCTACGTAAATATTCGCATGTAATTTACGTAAATAATTTGTCGGAACTTATTTAAAGCGAAATTTATTTAAAGTGCATTTTTTTACGTTTTCAATTAAAACTGTAAATTTTGTGTTTGATCAATATATCAATAGCACTCTCAAATTTATTGATCAATATACCGCACCATTCAAAAATGCATATGGAGAAGTGTTATTGGTTTGTTTAAATGGGGTCATGCATGAGTTACATCGCCTCGTTCAGAATGATAATTGAGTCTGTTGATTTCACCAATATATAGATGATCGATAAATTTATTAACGTTTGCCGCAACTGCACTATGTATGTTTGTTGAACTAATAAAACGTTAATCTCAACGCAGTGGTGCGTGCAAATAGAAGATCGTTTCAGATCAACAAGTATAATTTCCTCGTGCATAAATTGCGTCGACAGACTTCGCACGTTTGTGCCCAATATATCATAAACTGTTTATGTCAAACGGTGAATATGTGTTACCGGATAATGCGCAATGTTTAAGTTTACTTATTACATCGCGTATTATTGCGGAATAAACAAAACGCTTCTTATAACCTCGCGAGAAATATTACGAAACGTTAATCGCAGTACTGCTGTAATGTCGCGTAACGCCTCTATAATTAGTCAAGTGCAAATTACGGCTGGCGCGTTCACGGCAAGTTAGCAGCGCTACAGGGGTAAGTTAATTATCGTCAAGGCGACGGAGCAGATTATATGAATAATCATGATCGTGTGTGCAGCAACTAATTATAGACAGAATACGGTTCAAAAGTGTATGACGTTATTTAATGATTCTACCGATGACTATCTAACAACGATACTTAGCATGTTATTTGCTCTGTAGCCTTAATTCTCTTTACGATCTGATTTAATTTCGCGAGATAAATGCAAAAACGTAAGATAATCTAGACGACTTGTCGTTCTTACTTATCCTAACTGACTGTTTGAATCAAAAGAGCATTTATTCATAAAAAGATAACGTATTTTAATTACGTACACTATATTATGGACCTTCTTTATTTACACAATTTACAGACATTTATGTACAGAGAGACTTTGAATATAATTTAAATTTAACGACAGATAAAATATATTTGCGTATTATATTTATTCTATATTCCTATATTTATCTAATTTTATAATATTCAGTATTTATAATATTCAGTATACTCTAAGAGTCTAAGAATATCAATTCTCGCTAATTCTGAAACACTTTGTATATTATTCATGCAATATTTGCAAGTCTCTTTCTAATTTATAAATAATAGATATATGAAATAAACACTAATGTGAAAGACAAACATGTGTTTACTCTAGAATTCTAGATTTTGGAACTGTGATAAAACATTTTGCGAGATTAGTGAAAATATATAACGCAAACATGTTTGTAACACGAATTATCAACGCAAATGTGCTTGTATTACAAATTTCTTGCTTAAATTACCGGGCATCTGACTCGAGACTGATCTGCGTGCGTGTCTACACCGATAGTCTTATCATATTAGCAATCAGTTATGTAAGATATGACATAATCTGCTGTTTGACGACAGTAACACATTTTGTCCGTGCAAGATAAGAAAAATTTGGCGGCACGTTCAACATGACGGAATAAAATAGAAAAAAATATGAGTATAACCTAATTGTGTGAATTGATGATCGTCAGTCTATACGAATAATGAATATCAATTGAATTTATACGGCGTTCTCCTTGATCCAGTCGATATACGAAGGTACGCGAGTGTACACAGTTGGATAGTCAGTACGGGAACAATCCAACGCCCATGATACGAGCCCGACAAGTTTTCCATTAACGATCAAGGGACCGCCCGAGTCACCCTGCAAAAGAAGATTAAAATGTTTTCTAAAATTAAAACAAAAAAAAAAAAGAGAACGATTCGCGCATGCATAAAATGCTTAAAGCTCGCTTATAAAGCGATACAGCTTTCACAACTGTTGCTCTTTCTTTTAATTCTGGTCCGTCGTATATTTCGCAGAGAGTGTTAATCAACTATTTTTCGTTTATCTTGTCTTCTCTGAGTTACGTTTAATTTCTATCTTAGAATTATGTTAAAAATTAAATTTAGGCTAAAAGGCTAAAAGATTATGATACGTTTGCTGTGTTTACCTTACAAGATCCTCGGCTGACGTTCGGATCGTTTGCACAAATATGAGTGTCGTGAACATCATACCCAGTCATTTCATACATTTCCTTACAATAGTTCTGTCTTGCTATGTAAATGGTAGCCTTTTGTAAGATATTGGATCCGGGTCCGTCTATCTGTAATTTGTAGGAGAATAATGGCGTTAGAACTGTTGTTGCTGCTTGTAGCAAATATATCTAAAACCGCATCAGACGATATATCGCGTGGAATTTGTGCTGCACTTACTGATAATCTTCCAAATCCGGAGACTCTAGCCGTAGCCCCTTCCTGGACAGTTTCATCTTGTTCGGGCAGAGTTACGAAGCCAACCTTGCTCGTTGGGGTAAAAGGAGAGAACACCTAAAGGAACAAAACATTACGTCAGTGACAAGAGCCAATGACACTGATTGTGAGATTGGAAGAAAGAAACAGTCGGTTGGACAATTTACCTTAATCAATGCGATGTCATTAAGCCATGAATTATTAGGATCGTATTCTTTATGAATAATAATTTGTTTAACCGCATGTGTCACGCCTGGACGGTTCAGATTTACAGTACCAACGATGATTTTTATGTGTTTTGGAAGCTTGCTGCAGATGGAATAATCGTAATTAAAATGCAAATTTATTAGCACCTGTTTTAAAATCGCAAACTCTGATATTTCATGAGACACATTTTATATTTGGCTGTGAAAGCTAATTACTCTTCGATGCAGTGAGCAGCAGTAACAACGAAATTTGGATTAATGATAGATCCGCCACAAAAATGAAAGCTACTTAGCAGCTGCAGGGAGACCTGGAAAATAATTTGTTACCTGATAATCCATAAATTCTTTTTTTCTACATTTTCAAGACTTAGCTAATAAGATTTATATAAAACGGAATATTTATATCATTGTAGAGGCTGATATTAAATTTGTTAAGAAAGTAATTTTACTTGAGTCGACAGATAACGTCATTTTATAAGTCACAACTCACCTGATATGGTATTTCACCTGGTCCTGCATCCTCACCATTTACGATACGCGGGTCGAAACTTTGCAATATGGCGGCTGTTAACACAATATTAAACCTACTGAGCTAAAATTTTACCAGAGAGTTAACCTATATTTTAATGCAATTAAATGTATGCGTCATCAATGTAACGTTTGATTAAATTCAATTTAACACAGCACTTTTTTATATTTCTTCCTGTTACAGTTGCCACACCGATGTACGAGGCATTACTTTAATTTTTGTCATTTGATTCACTTTAATCAATTTGATTAATTGGTCAAAACTTGCTCTCGTGAGGATTCAAACAGTGTCAACTCGTTGTTTATCACTTATCAAAAACTGAGATTTATATCTCATTTCACTATGGTCATAATACATAATATACAATGTAGATAATTTATATTATATTATATTTATGATTCTATTGATATTAATTTTACTTACACTGGGAGATAGACGCCACGCCAAGAAGAAACAAAACCGAGGACAACATCTTAGGCACCAACGATCACGTTTGATGAACAATTTATATACTTTTCTGATGATATGTGACATACGCGCTAACAGGTTGTACACAGCAAGTGTACTCCTGCGTTTCAGATTAGATAAGTAAATTTAATTACCGATTACGTCTGATTTTCTATCTTGGCTGTTTTCGTTTATCAACGTATCTGTGAGACAGGTGTGCGTTGCCGAATCTGAGGAATTCTTTGATTTAATATCTCTAAGAAATGGGTATAATTTTATATACTTAAACTTTGATCTAGAAATTAAGAAATAACTGAAGAATAAAAAGTTTAACATTTGTCTTCATGAATAAACGAATAATTTTCCAATTAATGATGAAATACCTATATGTGTTTTATGCGTTTGAGTTAATTATAAGAGTAAATTATTTCAAAGGTGCATTTATGAAAGGTGAATTATATACATCTTATGTGAGTACTTCCTATCCTGAAATTTTGTAAAAATTTAAGTTTTAGAATTATCGTATATTTTAAATGGCCCAATAATTTTTTCGCAAGATTTCTGTGTATAATGTACATTGTTTCAATAAATTTCAATCACCTGTCAGAAGTGTCAGATATTGATGAATGTCAGACTCTGAACAGCTTATCATTTGGATTAACCGATGACGAAATATTACGAAAATTCTTAAGCTAAATATAAATTTCATTGTTAATTAAATTATCACAATTGCATCACAAAGATATGATTACGACACCCCTACTACGTTTGTCTTATACACTTCGTGGAAATAATCGATAGCTTCGATGACAATGAAAAGATTGAAGATAAAGAGAATAGAATTTTTATATAACTTTGTAGGCTGAACTTATTTTTATACAGTAATCAATGTCAAAGTGATAAGTAAACGTTTATTTACTGGAATTGTATCAGTCGTAAACTTGACAGAAATGTCGGGATTACTCAGTGCTGGCCTTATCCTCGCACAGATTAGTTTCGCACGTAGAGCTACAACCATTTCTTCCACGTTACGAAAATCTGCTCGCCTTCTCATGACAGCACAATACTTATATAATTTATCGAAAATCCGCCGTGTAGGCATTTGCATTAAAAATTCCGTATACAGTTATGAATGTGTTGCGAAACAGTGCCCGTTAAAATCTCGTCTTTCCCGTTGCCGCATCCATCATTTTAAGATAAGCGAATTGTGCGCTGTTTTTATCCAATTAGGATGAAGTAGCCGTCAGTCAATGTGGCGTATCCCCGGGGGCGTCATAACCCATTACGAAGGCACCTGGTTGAGTGACCTAACCGATCGATAGCAGAACAGATGCGAAACTGCATCCAAGGCGACGTTGGCTCGGCTCCAGATACTTCGAAAGTCTTATACGTGCTGATAATGCTGCAAAGATATCATCTTTTTTTTTTACGACGCAAGTTAAACGCTCCGCGTTTAAGCGGTCGAGTGATCTTCTGAATAATGCAGCCCTAATTTGGACATTTTGGACCTTTTGAATCTCAGTTTACCAGATCCCCCTTAAACGTACAGAGGCACGAAATCGTTGCAATAGACTGTAAATATAGAAAATGTTAATGCGATGTGTAAACACTAACTTTTATTGACGCGTTACTATTCGCATGACATACTGACATTAGCTATCCTATTTTCGGAATTTTTCGTGAGGAAAAAAAAAAGATATTTATCGGAAAACTCGTTTTGCAGATCATACATATCGAGCGCATATGACACGTGATACAGATGGAAAATATCTCCGAAAATTTTTCTCTACACAGCGGGCGGATTCATACCTGGCATCCTGTCGGGTTTCATTGCGCTGCCACAACATAGCTTCATCAAAACCGACGGGATAAAGCTAATGCAACGTGCATTCGTTGAGAAAATACGTAAATTTATATTTTTCATTTCGCGATATTTGAAAAGAGAATTTCCGCGAGAGGAAGCTGGTGTTCCAATAACTGAATAACTATTACTGAATACGCGAGCAGATACACAAGTAGAATTCAATCGTATGGCAATCACGTCACGGTCGAAAGATTATCGGAGGAATAGAACGCCGAGGTAAGCTTCATGATGAGCCGAATGCTCGAGCTTTAAAGAGACGGAAGTTTTCTCAAGTTTCTTGAAGCATTTGCACACTTCATTCCGAAGAACAGCTCCGCAGTGTCGCCACTAGATTCAGTTGTCCCGGAAGGCGCCATCCTTCTTTATCACGAAATCTTGACAGACAGCCGCGGGCGGCCTGGCTCCCAAGGTAGGGGTCGATCGATTCTCCCTATCTAATGGAATGCAGACCGACTCGTGATGGTTGCAAGCGAACCGTCGAATACGAGGATAACCATGTCGCCGTATAATCATACTTGAAGCGATATATCGAGATCTGTTAATTTCCGAAACAAACAATATTATCGCGTTGATATCATCGTTTTTAAACGGGACTTTTAATTTATTATTAAACTAACAGGCTTTAAAGATCGGTCGAAACGTATAACGATATGTGATCGATAATTCTGCGATTTTTTATTTGACCTGGACGTATCCGTTATCGCGATACCTTATGGGGTGTAGCAGGAGGTAGGGAGTCGATCGATCCTGGCAACCAAGAGGCGATAGGTATTGAGAACCGCTGCTCCAGGACTCACCTGCGTCCGACGACCCCGCATCCGAAGCTTCTCATCGATCATACAGATAGTGAAATAGAGAGTTTGACTCTGTTCTCGGTTTGTTGATGCAGACTATTGTCGAACTATTCGGAATCTTTGAATTATCCAGATTTATCCGGTGAAGATGAACACATGAATGAATAGCTTCGGATAATTTCTGATAGACAGTTAGACATGTGTTATTGCTTTGTTGAGAGAAGAAGATTTTCATGTAGATTCTGATTATGAAACATGTATAAATGCGAAATATGTAGCCCTCTGATTGTGAGATATATTTTTTATTAAGTAATACTACTACATCGGCTTTAACATTTGATGATTTTTTTAATGAGAAAGTATTATTTTTTTAACGAGAAAGTATTATTTAAAAAAATACTTTAGAATATTTACATTATATTTTTCTTAATTCGTGATAAGAAAATGCAGAATAACGCGGCTAATAAAATATATTATTATTAATTTATTTATTAATTGTGTCTTTATTACGCATTATTTGACGAATTTAAGGAGATACCGTATTATTTCTTCAAAAATATATTAGAATATCTAAGCCATATTTTTGTTAATGCTTGTGATAAGAAGAATACTGTTAGTATAATAATTATTGAGAGGCATATGTAATTTAGATCTTTGTAACGCATTTAGGAGAATTAAAGTTCACTTAAATCTGAGAAAACAAGCTCACGGATGCTTCTTGCGCTGTAATTCTTAACAATTATATGTAGTACCCTAGGGAGCAGCGTAGCGTGAGCGGAGGCGTAAGTTGCAGCGCAAAGTTTACCAAAGGAAATACGGGGAATCATAAAACCGTTTTCGGAGCTCACAGTAATCGCGTGTTTCTCATGATTATTGTTTGAAATGGCGGGGTTGTTATCTGCTGTATTTAATTTTCGTCCTCGTTTTCCGTCTAATAATTTTAATGTATCGAAAGTTGTTCCCCGTTTTCCGCTTTCGTGTACATTAAGCTCGAGAGCCGGCAAAGTCAAATAACGCGGATCGGTCGGATGCCGGGCCTTTTCAATATTTTGCCTTCACGGCGTCGTAAAAGCAAAGAGCATCGGGGTGCACCCGTCTCTCTGCAAACTACTTTTCTATACTCAGTTTCAATCCGATACCTCCGATACATCGAATTTCTTAGCGACAGCGATACATCAATCAAACGCTTACGTTATTCTTTCTTGATAAACTCGACGAAATTCACTTGTTCGCGTAAGCAATTCGAAAACAAATACTTCTCTGACGTACGTGAACGATTATTGTCTTTTATAAAATGGAAGAACACACATTATACGAAACACATATCTCAACAAACGCGTCAGAGCCCTCCGTAGAGCTGCATGTCTATGCGCGCGTGTGCGAGACGTAGAAATTAACGTCGCACAAAAACAAGAGGAAATAGATGCAAATGGTTCTTGCATCCATTTTTGAGAGAGAAATATTCATTAATCTCCCCGAAACAATTTCGTGCACTTGGCGCATGCTGAGGGAATGGCTAAACGGATTTGCTTTGACTGACCCACTTCTCTCTCTTGAGATAGGTTTATCGCTGTCACATCGACCGCTGAAATTACAAAACGTGCATGCAATATATATCTGTACGCAATTTATCCGAATGTATATTTTTTTAAACCAAATTCTCGTCTGCCACCATTTGCTTTCTAAACTGCGGAAGTTACAAATATCAATATAAAATAATCGCACACTTTATTTTGATGATATTGATCTTTATCAGATTATGTATTTATTTTCTAGAATAGTATAGAGGAAATATTAAGCGTGTAAGCTGTACGAAGTAAAAAGTAGATGTGATATATATAACTATTTATTATATCTATGTTTGGACATTTAATTACACATATTGATTTTCGATTTCCCTGTATTTGTCATTAAGTATCAAACAGATTTTTATATATTGTTAATTATTTTAGTTATGTGTGCTCAACTATCCAGCTGAAATACGACGGGACGCGTACGTATATGGTTGGATATATTTTGCTAGCGCACTCAAATTGCCACGAGACGATTCCTATGAGTTCATCATTGACAGTGAGAGGGCCGCCGGCATCTCCCTAAAAAAAAATGCAACTCTCCAATAGCTAACAATATATTTTACAAGGATTTGATTGGAAAAACTAACTTGCAAACAAAGTTATTTTTTACAATTGTAACTACAAATACGTTTCTCTGCTATAGCTAATACAGAGCTAGCTTGTGTTATTTTCGCTTTATTATTTCAATGAAATTGATGTTTGACGATAACGGACTCTCGATTCGCTCAGCTGCAAGTTTTGCGATTTTGCTGTCAATTAAATTAAATTACAGAACATATAACGAGGAACCGAATATGTTAATATACAAAATAATCAATAGGGTACATTTAAATCAACGTAATCAGTGATGCGGCGAATTGAGATGCTATAGTTATTGCACGTTTTATACGCGTATCTTGTTAAGTATTATATTAATGAATTAATAAATTGATAAATTAATTGGTAAATAAAAATGTATAATAATGAGAGATGATTGCCGCCAATTTCATGTTATGTAATCAGGCTTATCTCCTTATCGAGAATCTGAAGCACCTTGTACAACTCGAAGTGCAAGCGTTTGTATTAAGACATTGCGTTTAGAAGTCATTAGGAACGAGTTGAAGATTCGCGTGAGAAGAATAATGCACGTTAAGTAGTTTATGACTCCAGCGTAGGCAGACAGCGTAAAATTGTACGTGTGACTATTAACTAATAACGGCGATCTATTGCAACGCCTAATTGTGTAAATATCTTACCGTGCACGAACCCCTTTCTACCAGTCGATCATTTGCACAAATTTGCTTGTCGTTAATATTTCTAAAAGCAAATCTTGTGTACATTTTTATACAGTAAGCCTGACTGGCTATTTGAATGTTTGCGACATGTAATCGTGTAGATTTCTTTCCTCGATACTGTAAGTATATAAAGTACAAAAATATAAGTGCGATTTGTGAAAATAATTCAAAATACGATTGTCGAAGATCTAGCGTCTAAATGGTTGAATTGTTAAGAAACTTAACGAATAATCTGCCGAATCCCGATACGACTGCTCCCGTGCCGGCCGGAACGGTTTCATTTGCCGTTAATATAACGGGAGATACTAGAGAGGAATATTTAAGTGGAGATTGGAGCTGAAAATAAATTTTCCATATAGGTACATGTTGTTATAGGCAAATAGTTGTTTTAGAAAAATAGCTTTTGACTTATAGGCAAATGCTATGTGACTGGTAAAATGGCTTTCGCCTGTCTATTTTTGTGTTCAAGTACTATTTTCCTAGACAAATGCTATTTGACTGAACCGCTGTTAGACATATGGTATTCAGCGAAATGCCTTTGGCCCCCTCTCCCGCACTCTCCCCCCTTGGGTGGACCTCGCTTTACAACTTACAAAGTACATGCATGAGCAGGAAGGCGGGTTTTACACGGGTCGGAAGGGGGGGGGGCTTCGGCACTCCACTTGCACCCCCCCCCTCCCCCGCCCCTATATGGGGTGGATCTCGCTTTCCAACTTAGCATGTACGTTGTAAGTTGTAAAGCGAAGACTACCCCGTACAGGGGGGGGGGGGGGGGGGAGGGGGCCGAAGGCCCCCCCGCACCCTTTTAACAATTTGTGATCAAAGAAATATTTTTGTAAACTGAAGTACTCGAAACTTTCCACTGTATCGTATTTCTGTTTTATAAAATAAAATTTATTTTTATTTTCCCCTAACAAGCGTTCAGGCAAATGCTATTTGCTTAGGAAAATAACATTTTCACACAAATTTAAACTGGCGAAAGCCATTTGGCCAGACAGATAGCATTCGTCTAGTCAAAAGCTATTTTCCTAAAATAACTATTTGCCTACGACATATATACTTTTGCGCTGTCTTAATTTCCAAATTATTTAATTTAATTGAAACTGTACGTGTTGATTTGCTATTATATTAACTCTTACCTTAAGTAAAGCAATATCATTGGTTGTATCGTTGCGGTTGTAATTTTCATGTATATAAGAAGACTCGATCAGATGCACCGCATGCGGCTCTCGTAGGTTTATTAGTCCTACATGGGCCGAAATGGTGCTAACGTTTACACTGTAAAGAATATCACGTGTAGAACGTATTTTCATATCTACATATACATTCCTGAATATATTTCCTTATATTCCTGAAATATTTCTTTAGATTTTCATATTTACCCATCTACACAGTGAGCGGCAGTCAGTATGTACCATTGGCTAATTATAACTCCACCGCAAAAGTGATTCTCTGTTTCAATACGTTGAAGAGAAACCTGAAATAATATATTTCGTACAACAAGATACAGGAATTTCTCATGTTATTAGTGTTATTACACGTCTATTTTTAGAGTTGACTCAGCTGAATGAAAGGATTCGAGTTAACTTAATGGCTCGACTAGTTTGAAATTCAGTTTGATGCTACGCATTACTTTTAAGACAAATAACAGTTAATGTAATAATATTAATTAATAAGAATTTATATTAATTAGCTTACTTGGTATGGAATTTCACCTGGTGTGGCAAGTCTTCCCCCTACAATCTTCGGATCTAGTCCCATTGATGCGACTGCATTCATAACATTTGTTATTACACTCAAATTTAGTTGCACTAAATTAAAATTGATCAATTAGTTCTGTTCGATTACTCACCATGAGCAAAAGCGAATAAAGGTATTAAGAACAATAAGTATATCGTCCTCGTTAGTGATCTTATGTAACGCTGTCAGCTGATTATTCTAAATCTGATGTTTATGATACACACTTGAGAACATACGCGCGTCTGAAAAATTTATAATTTTAAATAACGTAAGATTAGATAGAATATCTCATGCTTATTGAAATTTTAAAATAGTTAAAAAATCTACTGGGGTACTATATCTCGCTCACGACCTATGTTATCATTTTTCCATGATTTTATCATTAATAAAACACTGATGAGTGCCCAGTATCGCGTAACTTTCTATATGTGCAAATAAATCTAACAACAAATGTATAAAAAAGTATAGAAGTAGTTATTTTAGTGATAATAATGATTTCATAGAAAGAAAGACTTATCCTCTGCAGTTTCTAATTGTTAAAAATTTATGTTATGTAATTTTATACTGTTCGCCTATCGCGTTCCCCAAGCAATTTGGTAAATTTCAGTTTTAAGAGTTTAATACTGTTATATGATGTATACTTCGCATTGCGGGATTACCGGATAAACGTGACATGCAGTACAGCAAGTAGCAGAATGTAATGCTAAACAAACTTGTGACGTGGGAGTAACATAACAATGCACTTTGTCGAAGTTTGCCGCGGTTACGAACTTCGGCAATATTGCGCAATCTATAATGAAGTATTTTAATGAGAACAGACTACTTCAAGCTACTCTGAATAAACGTTCGCTTACGCTCAGTGGCTAGAAGAAGAAATATTTGATATTTTCTTGTGATATTGATAATTATGGACGGAACTCGTGAAAGATTGTTTATTTTGACGACTTCCGCGGCTAGAAATTTTGACGATATTTTATAGTTAATAATAAAAGCTTTTAAATTTATCACGGCGCTATTCTGCACAATCCCCTCACTTATGTCTTGCAACAGAAGAAGAAGTATTTAGAATACCGATAATCACGATTGACTTGTTACCGCACGCTTCACTCAAATAAGCCAACTGACATTTTCTTCGCCTTTTTGTAGTCCCCGATGCGATAAAGAGAAAGAAAGAAAGAGAGAAGAATTCCAAGCCATAATTCGGATCGTATATGATTATTGCAGTCAGACAAAATCCAAGCTCGGTCGAATTCCGCAGCGTAGTATTTTTTTTTGCGTGGTATAACATTCGGTTGCCATGCAACTTAATTTTCTTATTCTAATACTAAATTTTCAGGTATAGTTTTTAGAACATCGGCATTCTTGTCCCAACGAGATGCAGGGCAAGAGGCCCTTTGACGGCTATGCATCGAGTGACCGTTAAGTTCGCATTCTTGTTAACTTTCAAACACTGGATGAAACAGGGCGATTGGTTGCGAGATGTTTGCGGATGGCGCGCGGTCGAGAAACAGCGAGATCGTCCGTTTTGCTGTTACTCGTCATACCCGCGATAGAGAAGCGACCTATTTGAATTTGCATGAGATTGCTTGCACTGACAACGGTGGAAGAGAAAGAAATAGGAAAAGAGAGGAACAGCAGCTGCTGCATTTTATAATTTTATTACATTTCGCCATTTATCTCACGGCGCTTCGTATACCGGATTAGCGATAATTGCTATCGCGGTCGCGACACCTTCATCCCGGAAGGCGCTATCCTTCTTTATCACGAAATCTTGACAGCCGCGTGATTCCTTGCTCCCAAGGTAGAGGTTGATTGGTTCTGCCTATCTAATGGAATGCAGCCCGACTCGTGATGTTTGAATACGTCGAATACGTGGATAATAACGTCGCCGTATTAATTTATTTATTAATTGTGTCTTTATTACGCAATATTTGACGAATTTAAGGAGAAACCGTATTATTTCTTCAAAAATATATTAAAATATCTAAGCTATATTTTTTTTAATGTTTGTGATAAGAAGGATACTGTTAGTATAATAATTATTGAGAGGCATATGTAATTTAGATCTTTGTAACGCATTTAGGAGAATTAAAGTTCACTTAAATCCGAGAAAACAAGCTCACGGATGCTTCTTGCGCTGTAATTCTTAACAATTATATGTAGTACCCGAGGGAGCAGCGTAGCGTGAGCGGAGGCGTAAGTTGCAGCGCAAAGTTTACCAAAGGAAATACGGGGAATCATAAAACCGTTTTCGGAGCTCACAGTAATCGCGTGTTTCTCATGATTATTGTTTGAAATGGCGGAGTTGTTATCTGCTGTATTTAATTTTTGTCTTCGTTTTCCTTCTAATAATTTTGTTCCCCGTTTTCCGCTTTCGTGTGCATTAAGCTCGAGAGCCGGCAGAGTCAAATAACGCGGATCGGTCGAATGCCGGGCCTTTTCAATATTTTGCCTTCACGGCGTCGTAATAGCAAAGGGCATCGGGGTGCACCCGTCTCTCTGCAAACTACTTTTCTATACTCAGTTTCAATCCGATACCTCCGATACATCGAATTTCTTAGCGACAGCGATACATCAATCAAACGCTTACGTTATTCTTTCTTGATAAACTCGATGAAATTCACTTGTTCGCGTAAGCAATTCGAAAACAAATACTTCTCTGATGCACGTAAACGATTATTGTCTTTTATAAAATGAAAGAACACCGTATACATCATACGAAACACATATCTCAACAAACGCGTCAGGGCCCTCCGTACGACCTGCACGTCTATGCGCGCGTGTGCGAGACGTAGAAATTAACGTCGCACAGAAACAAGATGAAACAGATGCAAATGGTTCTTGCATCCATTTTTGAGAGAGAAATGTTCATTAATCTCTCCGAAACAATTTCGTGCACTTGGCGCATGATGCCGGAATGGTTAAACGGATTTACTTTGACTGACCCACTTCTCTCTCTTGAGATAGGTATATCGCTGTCACATCGACCGCAGAAATTACAAAACGTGCATGCAATATATATCTGTACGCAATTTATCCGAATGTATATTTTTTTAAACCAAATTCTCGTCTGGCGCCATTTGCTTGCTAAACTGCGGAAGTTATTATACAAATATCAATATAAAATAATCGCACACTTTATTTTGATGATATTGATCTTTATAAGATTATGTATTTATTTTCTAGAATAGTATAGAGGAAATATTAAGCGTGTAAGTTGTACGAAGTAAAAAGTAGATGTGATATTATATAACTATTTATCATATCTATGTTTGGACATTTAATTACACATATTGATTTTCGATTTCCCTGTAAATGTCATTAAGTATCAAACAGATTTTTATATATTGTTAATTATTTTAGTTATGTGTGCTCAACTATCCAGCTAAAATACGACGGGACGCGTACGTATATGGTAGGATATATCTTGCTAGCGCACTCAAATTGCCACGAGACGATTCCTATGAGTTCACCATTGACAGTGAGAGGGCCGCCGGCATCTCCCTGAAAAAAATGCAACTCTCCCATAGCAAACAATATGTTTCACAAGGATTTTATTGGAAAAACTAACTTGTAAACAAAGTTATTTTTTACAATTTTAACTACAAATAGCTACAGTTTCTCTGCTATAGCTAATACAGAGCTAGCTTGTGTTATTTTCGCTTCATTATTTCAATGAAATTGATGTTTGACTATAACGGACTCTCGATTCGCTCAGCTGCGAGTTTTGCGATTTTGCTGTCAATTAAATTAAATTACAAAACATATAACGAGGAACCGAATATGTTAATATACAAAATAATCAATACGATACATTTAAATCAACGTAATCAGTGATGCGGCGAATTGAGATGCTATAGTTATCGCACGTTTCATACGCGTATCTTGTTAAGTATTATATTAATGAATAAATAAATTGATAAATTAATTGGTAAATAAAAATGTATAATAATGAGAGATTGCAATCATGATGTGTCTCTACAATATGATTGCCGCCAATTTCATGATATGTAATCAGGCTTATCTCCTTATCGAGAATCTGAAGCACCTTGTACAACTCGAAGTGCAAGCGTTTGTATTAAGACATTGCGTTTAGAAGTCATTAGGAACGAGTTGAAGATACGCGTGAGAAGAATAATGCACGTTAAGTAGTTTATGACTCTAGCGTAGGCAGACAGCGTAAAATTGTACGTGCGACTATAAGGTAATAACGGCGATCTATTGCAACGCCTAATTGTGTAAATATCTTACCGTGCACGAACCCCTTTCTACCATTGGATCATTTGCACAGATTTGCTTGTCGTTAATATTTCTAAAAGCAAATCTTGTGTACATTTTTAGACAGAAAGCCTGACTAGCTATTTCAATATTTGCGACATATAATCGTGTGCTCTTCGGGCCCTTCCCTCGATACTGCAAGTATATAAAGTACAGAAATATAAGTGTGATTTGTGAAAATAATTTAAAATACGATTGTCGAAGATCTAGCGTCTAAATGGTTGAATTGTTAAGAAGCTTACAAATAATCTACCGAATCCCGATACGGCTGCTCCCGTGCCGGCCGGAACGGTTTCGTTTGCCGTTAATACAACGGGAGATACTAGAGAGGAATATTTAAGTGGAGATTGGAGCTGAAAATAAATTTTCCATATATATGTTATAGGCAAATGGTTATTTTAGGAAAATAGCTTTTGACTTATAGACAAATGCTATGTGATTGGTCAAATGGCTTTCGCCTGTCAATTTTTGTGTTCAAGTACTATTTTCCTAGTCATATGCTATATCCCTAGGCAAATGCTATTTGACTGAACCGCTGTTAGGCAAATGGTATTCAGCGAAATGCATTGATGCATTGGGCCGAAGGCCCCCCCCCGCACCCTTTTAACAATTTTTAATCAAAGAAATATTTTTGTAAACTGAAGTACTCGGAACTTCCCACTATATCGTATTTCTGTTTTATAAAATAAAATTTATTTTCATTTTCCTAACAAGCATTCAGGCAAATGCTATTTGCCTAGGAAAATAACATTTAAACACAAATTTAAACTGGCGAAAGCCATTTGGCAAGGCAGATAGCATTTGTCTAGTCAAATGCTATTTTCCTAAAATAACTATTTGCCTACGACATATATACTTTTGCGCTGTCTTAATTTTCAAATTGTTTAATTTAATTGAAGCTGTACGTGTTGATTTGCTATTATATTAACTCTTACCTTAAGTAAAGCAATATCATTGGTTGTATCGTTGCGGTTGTAATTTTCATGTATATAAGAAGACTCGATCAGATGCACCGCATGCGGCTCTCGTAGGTTTATTAGTCCTACATGGGCCGAAATGGTGCTAACGTTTACACTGTAAAGAATATCACGTGTAGAACGTATTTTCATATCTACATATACATTCCTGTGAATATATTTCTTTATGTTCCCGAAATATTTCTTTAGATTTTCATATTTACCCATCTACACAGTGAGCGGCAGTCAGTATGTACCATTGGCTAATTATAACTCCACCGCAAAAGTGATTCTCTGTTTCAATACGTTGAAGAGAAACCTGAAATAATATATTTCGTACAACAAGATACAGAAATTTCTCATGTTATTAGTGTTATTACACGTCAATTTTTAGAATTGACTCAGCTGAATAAAAGGATTCGAGTTAACTTAATGGCTCGATCAGTTTGAAATTCAGTTTGATGCTACGCATTACTTTTAAAACAAATAGCAGTTAATGTAATAATATTAATTAATAAGAATTTATATTGATTAGCTTACTTGGTATGGGATTTCACCTGGTGTGGCAAGTCTTCCCCCTACAATCTTCGGATCTAGTCCCATTGATGCGACTGCATTCATAACATTTGTTATTACATTCAAATTTAGTTGCACTAAATTAAAATCGATCAATTAGTCTGTTCGATTACTCACCATGAGCAAAAGCGAATAAAGGGATTAAGAACAATAAGTATATCGTCATCGTTAGTGATCTTGTGTAACGCTGTCAGCTGATTATTCTAAATCTGATGTTTATGACACACACTTGAGAATATATGCGTCTAAAAAATGTATAATTTTAAATAACGTAAGATTAGATAGAATATTTCATGCTTATTGATATTTAAAATAGTTCCTAATCTACTGGGATACTATATCTCGCTCACGACCTATGTTATCATTTTTCCATGATTTTATCATTAATAAAACACTGATGAGTGCCCAGTATCGCGTAACTTTCTATATGTGCAAATAAATCTAACAACAAATGTATAAAGAAGTATTGAAGTAGTTATTTTAGCGACAATAATGATTTCATACAAAGAAAGATTTATCCTCTGCAGTTTCTAATTGTTAAAAATTTATGTTATGTAATTTTATACTGTTCGCCTTTCGCGTTCCCCAAGCAATTTGGTAAATTTAAGTTTTATGAGTTTAATACTGTGTGATGTATACTTCGCATTGCGGGATTACCGAATAAACGTGACATGCAGTACAGCAAGTAGCAGAATGTAATGCTAAACAAACTTGTGACGTGGGAGTAACATAACAATGCACTTTGTCGAAGTTTGCCGCGGTTACGAACTTCGGCAATATTGCGCAATCTATAATGAAGTATTTTAATGAGAACGGACTACTTCAAGCTACTCTGAATAAACGTTCGCTTACGCTCAGTGGCTAGAGGAAGAAATATTTGAGATTTTCTTGTGATATTGATAATTATGGACGGAACTCGCGAAAGATCGTTCATTTTGACGGTTTTTGCGACTAGAAATTTTAGCGATATGCACAATTTATAATAAAAGCTTTTAAAGTTACCACTTGGCGCTATTCTGCACGATCCTCACTTATGTCTTGCAACAGAAGAAGAAGTATTTAGAATACCGATAATCACGATCGACTTGTTACCGCACTCTTCACTCAAATAAGCTAACTGACATTTTCTTCGCCTTTTTGTAGTCCCCGATGCGATAAAGAAAATGAGAGGATAAGAGAGGAATTCCAAGCCATAATTCGGATTGTATATGATTATTGCAGTCAGACAAAATCCAAGCTCGGTCGAATTCCGCAGCGTAGTATTTTTTTTTGCGTGGTATAACATTCGGTTGCCATGCAACTTAATTTTCTTATTCTAATACTAAATTTTCAGGTATAGCTTTTAGAACATCGGCATTCTTGTCACAACGAGATGCAGGGCAAGAGGCCCTTTGACGGCTATGCATCGAGTGACCGTTAAGTTCGCATTCTCGTTAACTTTCGAACACTTTGGATGAAACAGGGCGGTTGGTTGCGAGATGTTTGCGGATGGAGCGCGGTCGAGAAACGGCGAGATCGTCCGTTTTGCTGTTACTCGTCATACCCGCGATAGAGAAGCCGAGCTATTTGAATTTGCATGAGATTGCGTGCACCGACAACGGCGGGAAGAGAAAGAAATAGGAAAAGAGAGGAACAGCAGCTGCTGCATTTTATAATTTTATTACACTTCGCCATTTATCTCGCGGTGCTTCGTATACCGGATTAGCGATAATTGCTCTCGCGGTCGCGACACCTTCATTCCTGAAGGCGCAATCCTTCTTTATCACGAAATCTTGACAGCCGCGGGATGCCTTGCTCCCAAGGTAGGAGTCGATCGATTCTGCCTATCTAATGGAATGCAGCCCGACTCGTGATGTTTAAAATCGAATACGTCGAATACGAGGATAATAACGTCGCCGTATAATCGTACTTGAAGCGATATATCGAGATCTTAATTTCCGAAAAAGACAACGTTATCGCGTTGATATCGTCGTTTTCAAAAGAGACTTCTAATTTATTATTCAAAGTAACAGGTTTTAAAGATCGGTCGAAACGTATAATGATATGTAATCGACAAATTCTGCGATTTTTTATTTGACCTGGACGTATCCGTTATCGCGATACCTTGGGGTGTAGCAGTAGGTAGGAAATTGATCGATCCTGGCAACTAAGAAGCGATATTGAGAACCGCTGCTCCAGGACTTACTGGGTTGTTATCTGTTGTATTTAATTTTCGTCCTCGTTTGCTGTCTAATAATTTTAACGTATCGAGAGTTGTTTCCCGTTTTTCGCTTTCGTGTGCATTAAGCACGAGAGCAGAGTCAAATAACGCGGAACGGTCGGATGCCGGGCGTTTTCGATATTTCGCCTTCACGGCGTCGTAATAGCAAAGAGCATCGGTGCACCCGTCTTTCTGCAAACTACTTTTCTATACTCAGTTTCAATCTGATACCTCGCGACATTGAATTTCTCACCGACAGCGATACATCAACCAAACGCTTACGTTTTTCTTTCTTGATAAACTCGGCGAAATTCACTTGTTCACGAAAACATTCGAAAACAAATACTTCTCTGACGCACGTAAACGATTATTATTGTCTTTTATAAAATGGAAGAACACACATTATACGAAACACATATCTCAACAAACGCGTCAGGGCCCTCCGTACGACCTATGCACGTCTATGCGTGCGTATGCGAGACGTAGAAATTAACGCTTTACAGAAACAAGAGGAAACAGATGCAAATGGTTCTTCCATCCATTTTTGAGAGAGAAATGTTCATTAATCTTTCCAAAACAATTTCGTGCACTTGGCGCACGCTGCTGTCAATGGTTAAACAGATTTTCTTTGACTGGCCCACTTTTCTCTCTTGAGATACGTTTATCGCTGTCACTTCGACCGCAGAAATTACGAAACGTGCAATATATATGTATTTTTACGCAATTCATCCGAATGTTTATTTTTTTTTAAAGCAAATTCTGGTCTGCTGCTATTTGCTTGCCAAACTGCGGAAGTTACAAATATCAATATAAAATGAAAAATCGCACACTTTATTTTCATGATATTGATCTTTATAAGATTATGTAGGTATTTATTTTCTAGAATAGTATAGGGAAAGTATTAAGCGTGTAAGCTATACGAAGTAAAATAGATGTGATATATATTTAATGATTTATTACATCTATGTTTGGACGTTTAATACATATCGATTCTCGATTTCCCTGTAGACCTATAATGTCATTAAGTATCAAAACAGATTTTTATATTTTGTTAATCATTTTAGTTATGTATGCTTAGTTATCCACTCAATATACGACGGGACGCGTGTGTATACGGTAGGATATATTTTGCTGGCGCAACTATATGCCCATGAGACGAGTCCTACGAGTTCACCATTGACGGTAAGAGGGCCGCCGGAATCTCCCTGAAAAATGCAACACCCCAATAGTTAACAATATATTTCATAAAAATTTAATTGGAAAAACCAACTCGCAAACAAAGTTATTTAACATTTAACTACAAATACGTTTCTCTCTGATAGTACAAAGCTGTGTTAATTTCGCTTTATTATTTTAATGAAATTGATGTTTGACGATATATAACGGACTCTCGATTCGCTCAGCTGCGAGTTTTGCGATTTTGCTGTCAATTAAATTAAATTACAAAACATATAACGAGGAACCGAATATGTTAATATACAAAATAATCAATACGGTACATTAAAATCAACATAATCAGTGATGCGGCGAATTGAGATGCTATAGTTATCCCACGTTTCATGGGCGTATCTTGTTAAGAATTATATTATAAAATAAATTAATTGATAAATTAATTAATAAATGAAAATGTATACTAAGTGAGAGATTGCAATCATGATGTGTCCCCACAATATGATTGCCGCAAATTACATGATATGTAATCAGGCTCATCTCCTTATCGAAAATCTGAAGTACATTGCACAACTCGAAGTGCAAGCGTTGTATTAAGACACTGCGTTTAGAAGTCATTAGGAACGAGTTAAAGCTTCGCGTGAGAAGAATAATGCAGGTTCAGTTGCTAATGACTCTACCTGGGCAGCGTAAAATTGCACGTGCGACTAGTGTATAACTAATGACGGTGATCTATTGCAACGTCTTATGTAAATAGCTTACCTGGCACGAACCCTTTTCTACTGTTGGTTCAATTGCGCAGATTTGCGTGTCGTAAACATTTTTAAAAAGTCTCGTATACACTTTTCTACAGTAACTCTGAGGGGCTATTTGAATGTCTGCGACATATAATCGTGTAGTTGACCTTCCTCGAAACTGTAATTATATAAAGTACAAAAATATAAGTGTGATTTGTGAAAATAATTTAAAATACGATTGTCAAAGATCTAGCGTCTAAACTAAATGGTTGAATTGTTAAGAAACTTACCGATAATAAGCCGAATCCCGATACGACTGCTCCCGCGCCGGCCGGAATGGTTTGATTTGACGCCAGTACAACGGGAGATACCAGAGAGGAATATTTAAGTGGAGATTTGAGCTAAAAACGAATTTTCCATATACATATATGCTTTTGCGCAGTCTTAATTTTCAAATTGTTTAATTTAATTGAAACCGTATGTGTTTATTGCTATATTATGTTAACTCTGTCTTACCTTAAGTAAAGCAATATCATTGATTGTATTTATGGGGTCGTAATCTTCGTGTACATAAGAGGACTCGATCAGATGTACCGCATGCGGCTCTCGTAGGTCAGTTAGTCCTACATTGACCGAAATGGTGCTAACGTCCATACTGTAAAGAATATCACGTGTAGAATGTATTTTCATGTCTATATACAGTTTATATTCCTGAAATATTTCTCTAGATTCTCATATTTACCCATATACACAGTGAGCGGCAGTTAGTATGTACAGTTGGCTAATTATAACTCCACCGCAAAAGTGATGCTCTATTTGAATTTGTTGAAGAGAAACCTGAAATAATATATTTCGTACAACAAGATACAAAAATTTCTCATGTTGTTACACGTCTATTTTTAGAGTTGACTCAGCTGAATGAAAGGATTCGAGTTAACTTAATGGCTCGACCAGTTTGAAATTCAGTTTGATGCTACGCATTACTTTTAAGACAAAAAGCAGTTAATGTAATAATATTAATTAATAAGAATTTATATTAATTAGCTTACTTGGTATGGGATTTCACCTGGTGTGGCAAGTCTTCCCCCTACAATCTTCGGTTGTAGTCCCATTGATGCGACTGCATTCGTAACATTTGTTATTACATTCAAATTTAGTTGAACTAAATTAGAATCGATCAATTAGTCTGTTCGATTACTCACCATGAGCTGCAGCGATTAAAGGGATTAAGAACAACAAGTGTATCGTCATCGTTAGTGATCTTGTGTAACGCTGTCAGCTGATTATTTTAAATATGATCTTTATGACACACACTTGAGAATATATACGTCTGTAAAATTTATAATTTTAAATAATGTAAGATTAGATAAGATATCATGCTTATTGATATTTGAAATAGTTTCTAATCTACTGGGATACTATCTCGTTCACTACCTGTATTATGATTTTTCCATGATTTTATCATTAATAAAACACTGATGAGTGCCCAGTATCGCGTTTCTATGTATATATATATACAAATAAATCTAACTACAAATGTATTTAAAAAATATTGAAGTTGTTATCTTAATGATAATAATGATTTTATAGAAAGAAAGATTTATCTGCAGTTTCTAATTGTTAAAAATTTATGTTACGTAATTTTATACTGTTTGCCTTTCGCGTTTCCCAAGCAACTTGGTAAATTTCAGTTTTAAGGGTTTAATACTGTTATATGATGTATACTTCGCATCGCGAGATTACCGGCTGAACGTGACATACAGTACAGCAAGTAGCAGAATGTAATGCTAAACAAACTTGTGACGTGGGAGCAACATAACAATGCACTTTGTCGAAGTTTGCCGCGGTTACGAACTTCGGCAATATTGCGCATTCTATAATGAAGTATTTTAATGAGAACAGACTACTTCAAGCTACTCTGAATAAACGTTTGCTTACGCTCAGTGGCTAGAGGAAGAAATATTTGAGATTTTATTGTGATATTGATAATTATGGACGTGACTCGCGAAAGATCGTTCATTTTGACGGTTTCTGCGACTAGAAATTTTGGCGATATGCACAATTTATAATAAAAGCTTTTAAAGTTACCACTTGGCGCTATTCTGCACGATCCTCACTTATGTCTTGCAACAGAAGAAGTATTTAGAATACCGATAATCACGATCGACTTGTTACCGCACGCTTCACTCAAATAAGCTAACTGACATTTTCTTCGCCTTTTTGTAGTCCCCGATGCGGTAAAGAGAAAGAGAGAAAGAGAGAGGAATTCCAAGCCATAATTCGGATCGTATATGATCATTGCCGAGTCAGACAAAATCCAAGCTCGGTCGAATTCTGCAGCGTAGTATTTTTTTTGCGTGGTATAACATTCGGTTACCATGCAACTTTATTTCTTTATTCTAATATTAAATTTTCAGGTATAGCCTTTAGAACCACTACCAACAGCATTCTTGTCGCCACGAGATGCAGGGCGAGAGGCCTTTTGTCGGCTATGCATCGAGTGATCGTTAAGTTCGCATTCTCGTTAACTGTCGAACACTTTCGATGAAACAGGGCGGTTGGTTGCGAGATGTTTGCGGATGGAGCGCGGTCGAGAAACGGCGAGATCGTCCGTTTTGCTGTTACTCCATCATACCCGCGATAGAGAAGCGAGTCATTTTGAATTTGCATGAGATTTCGTGCACTGTCGACGACGGGAGAAGAAAGAGGCGGGGAAAGAGAGAAAGAGCAGCTAGCTGCTGCATTTTATTACATTTCGCCATTTATCTCGCTGTACCGGATTAGCGATAATTGCTCTCGCGCGATCGCGACACCTTCATCATTGATATTCTCCTCGCGCGACGGCCAGCCTTTTAAATTTATTAACACGGAAATCCTGCTCGGAAATGTACGCTTTTCGTGCCGCTGCGCCGCCGCGGCCGCTACCGTATAAAATAGCACCGTGCCCTTATCGATTACGTCGTATCAAATGCCGCTCTCACTCCCCGGGGGATGCTCTTGCACGCGCGCGCGCGCGCGCGCATGTGCAAGTTGCCGGAACATCGGGACGGACTTATTCAAATTTGCAACAAGTACTAGTCGGATATCGTGTTGAGACATTGGACTTTGAACTGCATGTAAATTCCGTAACGTTCTTGTTGCACGAAGTTACTGAGTTTCTATGCGGCGGACAGATGTAGCACTCGGGTGGATAGACTCGAGATTCAGCGGCTCTCGGTAGAAACGTCGTACCTACATTTCGACCTCTTGAAAAATGAAGAGTGACACTTCGGAAAGTTGGGAGGTAACGGACCAGTATTGTGTGTCGACAACTTTTCACGCGACGTTGAATCTGTATTGTGATAAGTCGAAGAGTTATACTTTCTCGCATCCCGTTTCTTGGCTTGTATATAACACGTACGTCGTACCTTCGAGCGAGCTTTACAGGTGCATTCGCGACTGTATATAAAACGATCGATACCACTCTTTTCCAGTAAATATACATTTGTGAGAAAAATTTCTTCCCCAGATATACCGTCGTGACTCGCGACAATCGCAATTTATGGTAAAGGCAATTTTTCTCGCGGGAAAATTATTAAGTCGACGGGAATATTCTTATCCAAAAATATCGCGGAATACGATGGGTGCACGTGGATGGATAGTATGCGCCAGCGGGAAAGAAGCTTTCGATCCTCTCTCAAATCCAATATGTCCATGTGATGGATTCTCGTTCAACCGGGAACGACCGAGTGCGGGGAAGCGAGACTAATCGCGCTCCTTGCGCCGATCGTGCCATTATTCGATTCATCGTGTATCGATAAATCTTGGCCGCCACGGAAGTTCTTAATCCACAGACTTATCGGGCTCGACGCGCGTTATCGGGGAGACGCTCGAGGGATCGGCTTTCATCGCTTCGTCGTGATTAATTAACGCTTCGAGTGAATTAAGTCGCACTCCGTTGCTTATGTACTTTGCCCGTCTCGATCCGCTCTACATTTTATACATTGCTTCAACGATTTTCATTTATCCCTTACTTTCATCACACGGACGACATTCACAGTTGATTTAAATTATAATGTATTATCGTGTTTGCTTAGCTTCTCTTGATTTGCATGAATAGAAGTTTCTATCTCTTCAATTCATCCCTCCGTAATAACGTGTTTTCGCAAGACGTACTATATTTAATTTAATTTCTGTATCGCTTGTCGCGATACGTACATACATCTTAATCGACTCGATTGACGTCTTTTCGATAAATCGGTTCGAAAATAGTTGTAAATAGATGCGAACACGCTTGCATAATCGGCCGCTGAAACACGATCGCTCACACGCAAGCAAATCAATCGATTTCAGCAGGAACTACAATGCACACTCCGTACTTGTATCTGGATCTGCTTCGATAAAAGAGTTATGTGTATAACAATAATAAATTACTGATTAACGGCAATATATGTTATATAGGCTTGTATTTATATAGTCGCATTTCTGTTGAAAAACTCAGCAGACCAGTCTTGAGACATGATACGATTTAATGAATAGATCTTGATAGTTAATTTGATATTTGTTACGTCATATTTGTAATCAAGAAACTTAGATAGATACAGTTTATCTTGAGATATATAGACCGGTATTCATAGTCGGTTCTTATATTTAAGACCATCTTAAGTACAATCTTATTAATCTTAATTAAGATGTCATAAACCAATCACAGAGCCGTAGCATCTTATAAGACATGAAATAAGATCCGACTATGAATACCGGCCATAGTTTGTTTTGTTTTCTATGATTCAATCGATTGATTTTAGAGACGATTATATACGCGTGCATTAGTTTTTAAATCTTATAACATTTTTCCGCAGATAATTGGAGGAAAAATGATTACTTACGTGGAAAATTTGACGAAGTTCAAGAATTGTAAAATACTATTCTTTACTATGACATTTTTTGTATGATATAAAACGATTATTGTATTTTATGTTAATTTAATAAGGTAGCGGTATGTGCTTACCTATATGTGAAATTGCTTTGCGCTTCCTTTTAATATTGGACATGTCAACGATATGAATATATTATCGGTTCTATTTAATTTAATATTTGTTTGAGACATGTTTAATTTTGTTTTAATAGAAAAAGTATTTACAGAATTTTATTATTTTTCTAATTTTTTATATCTTGAGAACAATAGAATTGTGTAATTTTAATAAGTTAAGAAAATGAGATAATTAAATCCCGACATCTTTCACGGCATTTTAATTCAACTTTTTCAATTTACTAAAATTACAATGCTTGATTTAATGTAATTATAAAATTTCACTTCTTTAGAGGTACTTAATCTAAAAATAACGATAATAAATTAATTCACACAAATAGTTTTCTGATCAAAATAAAAATAAATTTTATTTCTTAGATAATAAGTTGGTAAAAGTTTACAATAACTTACACAGCTCGGATTACTTTGACCTTGACATATGTGTCAAGGTCACCCTCCTGAGTGACCTTCAGAAGGTTTTAGTCGGCGGTCGCTGTTTATTAAAAAGTTATAAACAAAAAAAGTTTGGAAAATATAGCAGCTATTTTGAGTATTGGAAGGCATAAACGAGTAATATTACGTTTTTTTTAAAGCAGAGAATACTTTATTTCGCGAGTATGTGCTTCAACTTACAAAGCACATACTTGTAAAGCGCGTCACTAACCTATAGGTTGTGTTTGAAGAAATTCATCCATGTCATTAAGATTCGAAATTTGGCATATAATTTTCCTGCTAATAAAAGTGTTAAAACTTTTATTTAACCACAAATGGTTCCAATTCGAACACGTAACTAAAGTTCCTGCCCAGTTCTGTGAGATGTTCCGAGCCATCAGAGAACTGATATAAACAATATCCCCACCAAGTAAAGTCGGTGGAATAAATGTGACGCATGGACAATCTATTTCGAAATGGGCAATACTTGGTGGAAGCACGCATATATCGTACCTCTCTAAAAATATTATTTTAAATGTATCATGTAATCACAAAAAATAATAAAAATAAACAAGAGAATATTGAATATTTTACCCCACGAATAAGGTCCACACAATCTTTCGGCAATCCTTAACATTTCTTTAATCATAGCCAAAGGAAATATATCGAAAAAAGGACAATTTCCTTCGGCATACATAAAGACGTCTTCTCCATATGATCTTTCCATGGGTAGTGAACCCACGGCAACAACTACCATATAAGATGGTACACATATCTTTTGACGGAATTCAAATACGTCCAGCCTCGGACTTTCGCGGTATACATTTTGCCTATTTGCGGACATTAGAACTGTATAATTTTTTGGTGCCGAAATCTGAAAAATAAAACATACGTATATAAAAATTAAACAGATATTTTATTTTAGTTTTACACACACTAAAGCAATTTCTAAGAAAATATATATTCTTTTTGTTATTAATTATCAATCGTAAATTATTGTTTTCTTGTAAATAAATAAATGCGGAATGTATACAAATACTACCTGTTTTTAGATTCTTACCCTAGCTAAGTATGTAAATTTGACAGACGGTGTATCCTGGCAGGGAAACCATGATCTAGCGTATATTAACTGAAAGAATACAGAAATGTAGATTATTTTATATAATCTATATTTATATAAAAAAATATTTTTTTTTAGCCTAGGTTACCTCGTTGTTAGACAATAGAAAGTGATAAGTTCGATCAACAGTTTGCTTAGGTGTTAACCAATATAATGCACGGGAGTTTGGATTTGTTTTATATTCAATTTTAATTTGGAATCTGAAAGTATTGTATTGTGTGTGTATTCGACTTTTACATCAATAAGTTCTAGTAGATGTATATTTTTCTTTAAATATCTTATATTTGCTCAGAGTTAAAAAAACCTACTTATTGATATCAACAGCTTGTGGTAAGACTATGTGAAGCGAATTTCCAAAGTAATAAAGTAAAGGTGTTCCATCATACGCATTTGTGACACTTACTATTTTAAGTTTGAGGGCATTTAAAATCTAATTATTAGATATTACATATTAATAATCAGTCAAGATTTTTGTTAGATATAAAAGAATGTTCACTCATTATCACATTAATTGAAGAAGTTTCTCGTGTTATAGTTAAAATTGCGTTAAAGTTGGAGTCGAGCGTGGCTTAGCAGCCAGCGCACCGGTTTGCTATGCTAGAGGTCTCGGGTTCGATTCCCGGTAGGACCTAGAAATTTTCGCTCGTGCTCCCTCTCAGAAGGCAATGGCAAACCACTGAGAGTATTCTTGCCAAGAAAAAGCCTCTCGATTTAGCCGTTCGGAATCGGCGTAAAACAGTAGGTCCCATATGCCTGTAGTATCATGATCAGCGTGCGCGCTACAGGCACATGAGAGAGGCTCACTACGCGCTGTGACAAGCGCTATGGACCCCTTCCTTGCGTCCATACACACCGAAGTAACACACACCGAATTAAACCTGACCGTGGATTTTATTCAGAGAGTTCTTACAAGATTTGCAATTTTAACTTCCTTCCAAATCCTGTAAGAACTCTCTGAGTAAAATCCACGGTCAGGTTTAATTCTGTATGTGATACTTTTGCCTCTTCTAATGATCAAAACGACACAGAAATTAAAAAAAAAAATATATGTATAACAATAAGTATATCTATTCCAGCAATTTTGTCTTTCAAACATCCTCATTAGGTATATACTCCACACAATTTTCTTATTTTATTTAAAAAAAACCAATGTAGTAAATATATTTAAAGTTTCTTATATTATTTTTATATGGCTAATTAAATAATTATTAATACCTGGTCTCGAAGAATATGGGTCATTAGAAGATTCTAAAACCTGATTATCCATCTTAGGAAATACACGTTGTAGCCTCTTCAACTGACTTGTGTTTATATGATCTGCGCGTTTCACGTAATTATTATTACTTATAAGCCTTGAGAGAGAGAGAGAGAGAGAGAGAGAGAGAGAGAGAGAGAGAGAGGGAAATTTGTTTAAATTTGTTTTAATAAATTTATTTCACCATCTCGAATAAAGTAATGAACGTGTTATAACGATACAAATATCTCCCCCCCGTCTATCTTAGCTCGCGTCCATCAAAACGTTGCATCGTTTCCGCAAATTTCCACGTATTCCGTTATATGATTTGTGAAACCACCCGTTAAATCTCGACATTAAAATTACTTGATTGAAAGCCCGGTAAAAGAAAGTGTACACTTTGCCTTAAACTTTTAAATCGCTTATAACTTAGATTTTAGAAAGCTGCCGATTCCTCTGAATTTGTATTTAGAAAAGAATCGAAGAAAATTCGTAAACGAAACATCGACAATGATTTTAACATATACATTGCATATTTCGTTATTGTTTATCATATTAATCGTACCGGCCGGAAATATAGTTTTTATAGATAATTAAAATGAGTAATTTTTATGATAAAATGACATGTATTGATGATGTCATTTCTGGAAGTTTCTACGTGGAGATCGTTGGAGATGAAAATTGGGACAAGTACATACATACGATTATACTTTATTCAATATTAAAAACTTCAACATAGACGCTTTTATAAATATTTAACTACAAATATCTTGTCATCGATGAGCAAAATAAAAATCAACATAGAAATTACAAAATTATTTTGTATTATAATTTCTTAAAAATGTTTTTTAAATCGGGGATTTAGAATTGTCTTTAGAATTTTATTTAAAAGTAAGTTCGTTTAATATACGTCGTTTTATCATAAAAATTACTCATTTTTAATTATCTATAAAGACTATAAATACATTTTCGGCCGGTACGCGATTAATATGATAAACAATAATAAAATATGCAATGTACATGTTAAAACCATTGTCGATGTTTTAGTTTACGAATTTTCTTCGATTTTTTCTCAATACAAATTCAGAGGAATCGGCAGCTTTCTAAAATTTAAGTTATAAGCGATTTAAAAGTTTAAGGCAAAGTGTACACTTTCTTTTACCGGGCTTTCAATGAAGTAATTTTAATTTCGAGATATCTGAACGGCGGACTTTCCGCGCGAAGATCCGTAAAACGCGCTAAATACGCACAGCGGCACTTATTTTAACGTCCGCATAAAATGCATCTCGAAGTGATTAGATATCCCACTGTTGGATCACAGATCGTCCCGTTCAGTCGCGGAAAATGAAAAGAAATACGCAACAGCATCGTCGGATGCGCAAACAAGCGTATCGAGTTTTAGTGTTTCCGATAAATTACGCGCGTGAGACTTTTAGGGCCAGTTTTTCTATAGTCGTTTTAACTGAAGTTTAGCTAAACTCACTCTTCGTCTTTTTCTAAAAGATATAGTTGGAAAAAAGACACAGAGTGTGTTAAGGTAGGATAAGTTAAGCGAATATTGAAAAATTGGCCCTTTACAGTTATTCGAAGTGAATATTAGCCATATGTGCGGTCGGGAAACATCTTGTACCTTATTTACATCAATTTAACCTCTGCGTCTCTTTGCCGTAAGTAGATCAGCAATAATGGAACCGTATATCGGAAGGTCTAACTGCTAACAGACTCTAACAGGATAAACATAATAACGTTCGACTTCGTCTGGCTTGTTTTTCCGACCTTCGTATTTGATCGACTTTTGTAAACTGGTATCGGAGCAAGGCTCTTTTACGAACGATGGAATAGACCGATAGACTTTAACAAATTAAAATTGCTCGAGATCCGTATCAGATTAAAAGTCGAATAAAAATCCATAATTTGTTCGCGCTTCTGAAATCTAATTTGCGAAAATGTCAGATTATTAATGCCTTAATTGATAATTCGATTTGAAAAAAGATCTTGTAACTGGACATTTTTAAATACAAATTTGTATACAGCTCGGATTTTACACTGATATCGCGGAGCAAGGCTCTTTTACGAACATGGAATAGACCGATAGACTTTAACAAAGAGAGGAGAGAGAGAGAGAGAGAGAGAGAGAGAGAGAGAGAGAGAGAGAGAGAGAGAGAGAGAGAGAGAGAGTATTCAATTGTAGTATGCAGCTCTTCTTGCTTTTTCTACAATAACAAAAAAAGTTAACAGATATTTTATTCTTATATGTATAACAAAATTGATGATTTTTTTTTCAAATAGAATTTATTACACAAAAACTATATTTTAAAAATTTAAATAATTGGACGGCAATTATACAATTATCATGAAACTTTGGAAAAAGCTGTAAGCAGAGCTGCATATTACAATAAGATCTATTACATTCTATTTTCCGAATCAAAGGCCACTTTTTTAAGCTTGCCATCCCGTAGTGAAACGGTACAGGAACGGGAATTTGTCTCGGTATTAGATGTACTTATTAGAAATACGGACATGTTTCGTACAAAACATTTTGTAAAATTTCTAACAGAGATACGATAAAAAAAAGAATTGTAAATCATTATTATAGACCAAGTGAAGTTGTAACTCTGCCAAAAGCTTATTCTCCATTTAGTGTGACTCTCAGAGCACAAGTTATTAATAGAATGTTTTGCTAATAGTCTAATACCGTGAACGAAGAACATATTACGTACTTTTTCTCATTATTGCGTACTTATGACTTTATGACAAATATTTTTTAATTTATACATAAAATTATTTATAACAAATTTACGTTGCACATTTTGCGATTACGAAAAAATCTTAAAATATTTTCCTATTGTTTAAAACTTTAAAAGAAAATATTTTTTGGAATTATTACTCACCGTCCCGCAGTTTCTATTGGTATCCCAAACCTATTTGTAGATTAGAATTCACTTTGGCTCTAATGTTAGCATCACTGTCGAGATTATACTTTGCGCCAATACCAAATTGTGTTACGTTATTACTGGAATTGTACGCCAAGTTAATTGCTCCCTCCAATTCCGGCTTTATTTTATGGTAAATGGAGCTGCTAAACTCGCGACCATTATCCCTAAAAATATATAAAATATCATGTTTAAATGTTAATCAAATCGAGAAATGTCTCATAATATTATTATTTTTATTATTATACTTACACAGCGCTATGAAGCGTAAAATCAGAAGCGGTAAATCCAAGAACAAAGTTGTTCCTTGCAGCCATCCTGCAAAATATAACAATATATTAATCTAAACAACAATCTTTCAAATAATAGATACAATTAACATTTAAATCGAATAACACGCTTACTTTTTTATTCATAAAACACTCCACTTGTCCAGAATAAGGAAATATGTATTTGGGACAAAGGGATGGGCACATGAAAGATCTAAATTGAAATTTCTTTCAACAAATTTGTGTCAAAAAGATATTGTCAAGCGTTAATATTAATGAATGTACCTAATATTTGAATTTACCTTGACCCTTGACCCTTGATTTTTTCAATTACGCGAAATACGTCGCGACGTGCAACGAGCTTCGGGAGAATCGGGAGTGCCGGGCGAATCGACGGGCGGAGTGTATATCGCGTAACCTCGCGTTATTCACCCGCTCGAAGTGCATCGCGAATAAAGTGCCGAGTAGCGGCTAATTAACGTTCGCGGTAATTAGTCATGTTTTTCGGATCCGATAGTGTGAGTGATTCCCTCCGGCGGCGAAGGAAGCAGACCGACAGGATGACATCGGCCGGTGAGCGTGTTTTTACGCCTCCATCATTATTATAAGCTTGCGATAGTTGATGAGTGTACACGTCGATCTTTTATTTATTAATATCATACAACGATGCGTTTTGCGTTATTTACTCCCGTATACGAGCTATGCGTTGCTTGCTTAAGAAGAGTAAATAGCTTTTAACGATGTAGCCTGCAACATGCCTGCTGTGTCGGAGCAAAATATGGTACAACGTGGGCGCGACATGGTACCGCAAAGGGATGATAACTCTCCCCCGGGGTGTGCGAGAACTATAATCACAGTCGGCTTGATAACGTAAAGAGCAGGCGTTAGGGAAGGGTTGGATGGCGTGTGCGGTGGATCAATCGTCTAATTCTAATACGATCGCCGTGAATAGCTATCCGTGAATATTACGCGTTCAATTATAACGCTGTAAACAGTGCCTATACGCCCGCGGAGCAATTTATTCGCGAGTAGGTAGGTATACTCCGGCTGGAAATTATTCACGCCCGGGTTAATCGATTCGTGTGCCGCCTAAGCGTATTATTATAGCCGCGATATGCGCCCAAGACACCCTTGATAACTCGAGAGATTCAATATTGCAGCGTCGCGTCGTAACTCTCGGCGAGCCGTAGGTGAGCGCTATATTTCGCGAATAAGTGACGGAAGGACGGAAACGAAACCCCGCCGGATATTCGCCGTGGCATCCTTTTCCCTTCAAGCCGCCTTGAAATGCAGCGCAATCCAATCCGGAGATTGAGTGTCGTTAAAACCACTAGTTTTCCTATATACCGCCGGATTTCTCTCTCATCTCTCCGTGATCTTTTTGCTCTTTTTCATTCCTTAAAGTGGCCCGGAATCCTCGATACACACACGGTTATTTACGACGACGGAGAAACATAAAAATGCATTTCTTACTGCGACCTCTTGCAGCAAGGAAAGGAGAAGATCACTGAGATCGACGATACCTCTCCATCAATTTTCCATGTGCACGCGCTTTTGCTGTTATATTTTATTCCGCATATTTGCCGTTTGAACTGTGATATTTTCCAGCGCGCCTCGGAATCCAGAATCTCTAAGAAAATTCCTGACTTATACGAAAAAAATTTGAAAATATCCACTTTCGTCTGTATGTAGATTTCCATTTCTATTTTTCAGAATTACGATATAAACGCTTTTTACGTATCAATTTCGGAGTTGCGAATACTGTCTCGTACTATTTGTAGATATGCTGTTTACGCTTTTAAACTTGAACGAACTTAAATTCGCGAAAGGAAAAAAGTACGCGTATATAAACGCAACAGAGTATGAAAAGAAGTTATTTTCTCCGTAGGAAATTTCTTTTCGATAAAATTAAAGTTTGTACGTTCTTCGCGTTTCACGGCGCGTATATATGTATTCGCTTCGAGTATCGTGTACATAATATACCTATACTATACGCGCGTTTGCGTAAAAAGCTATCAGGATCGGGCCATTTTTAACGCGGAAAGTGTGACGTGAAAAGGGTGTCACACAGAACGATTTTCCTCGCGCGATTTTCCTCTTCGAGAGACTTCTCTCTGCGATCTACGATTACGTGCGATGTACTAACTCGCACCTCAGGTTCTCAGGTGCCGCGGGATGGATTTAGACGGACTTCAATGCTTCCTGTTCCTTGTTCGTAACACGGGGGGGGGCATTGATCGCTCGCCGAGCGTGGAGGGAAAAGTGGAGGAAACGTTCCTTTCGACGCCGATACAAGGAATTTCTCTGATAACGGAACACACAGAGCGTCTCTCGCCCGTTGCTCTGCTCACGCGCGGCTTCTGGCACGCGGAGGTGCAACGCGACGAGCATTTCGTCCGTTTTCTCCTCCATTCTCTCCTCCATTCTCTCCACGCACATTTCGCCGGGAAACTTGATGAGAAATTCTATGAGCGCGATAGTGAGGCTGTAAACGCGGAACGACGCGTTTTCGGCGTATCGCTCTTTACATCGGCGGCGGTTTGCATCGCGTCCGCTTCGTTTTTCTCGCCCGCGGCACCCTCGCTTCTTGTTGCCCTGCATATTTTATTGCACTTTTGTGCCCGGTTTTCGGGCTATTAGAACTGACATAACTGTGCAGTTTTATCCCGCGGTGCATTTCCGTTAGCGGCGCAATTAACAAGTACAACGAATGCTTTTTACTATGTTCACTAATATACTTAACTCAATTTGCTTTTAATTACACGTATAAATGTCACGTATAAATTACAATGTCACGTATAAATTACACTGTCACTCTTTCTTCTTCTCACTTTGAAATGATCTCTATGTGCCTCGATTGATAAAAAGATTAATTTTTTAAATATTATATTAATATATGGTTTATATTTATTTTTTAATTTTTAATGTAAAAGATTAGTTGGGGAAGGGGGAAATCGCTAACAAATATTGTGCAATAAAGACTAGGAAGCAATGGCGTGCATAGCGTTTGTATATGTATAGAAGTAAATATTTCCTGGAATTTTTGACGCGATTCTCTCCTTCATTCGGGCATGTCACGGAAGGAATTCGTGCATGAGAAGGTGAATCGAGTCACACGCTCGTCAAATATTTTTCATGTTTGCATCGTCACAATTATTAAGGAGTTTATGTATGTACGATGTGCATTGCGGAATGACACGCTCAACGATATTATTACGGATACTGTTTGTGATTACGTGATGCAATCAAAAGGATATTATTCCAGTGATTTATTGAGATCCGGCTTTCGAGATCCTTAATGAACATTCCTTGAGAGTCTGATGGAGTTTTAAAGCCTAAGAACGAGCAATGTATAAGTTCCGTCTATTTCGATTTGATAGAAATTTTAACGCAATCAATATGTATGTCTTTTTATAGAATTAGTTTATACACGAGTCGGAATTGCTTGATGAGCATTTATATAAGCATTAAATTACGTGCTGTTTACATTTTATACATATTATACGTATTACGCACATTGTGCTTGCATTTATTCAGCTTATCATTGGAACAATTGCCCCGCATAATATACATAATGTCCACTATAATTAATGTTGAATATTTATTTCATCAAAATAACATGAACACATTTAAACGGTGGAACAGAGATGCATTTAATTATAGTATGTCGAACTTAGACCTCTACCGCAAATAAACTTTACACACAAAAGCTCTAGTTATCTCTCATTGATGATAATTTTGATATTACGTAAGAGGAACTCGAGATGGTCGAAAAAGCTCGGCTAGATGGAGACAAAGATGCGTTCTTTGCGCCGCTCTATGGGTAACTCACGAAAAGCTCTCTCAGCTTGCGCAAGCTTCGCAAGCACTAGCCTGTATTATCGGTGGAAGTCCTCTTTACCTACCTATGGCCTATGGGATCTTATCGAGAGATGTAATAACACTATAATAAGTATATAGATCTTTTATCAACAGTAAGTGAAGGGAGAATTTTGTACAAACATTCCTTTTATAAATTAAATAAAAATAATTAAGTAATAAAAAATATCTGTTACTATAAAGTGTGTAGGCAGAAATTAGCTTATCGTTAATTTTCTATACAGATTGCGTTTTATATAAAAAGTCATATATCCATGGAGTGAAATTGATACAAGAGGACGCTATACAGAAAATTGCCGCGAGCTATTTCGCAATTTTTACTATTTCATGTTCACCTAGGAACACAAAAACGTAAAAAATAACATTTCTGAAAAGGTTAGCGTACAAATCATTACGTTATTTAATAAATAATATTTTATATTAAATTAATAATAAAAATGTTAGTAAAAATATATGTAAAACAGTAAAAACTATATAAGCTGTTCGTATTAGTTTGTTACATAATAATATCTAATATTATGTGACAAACTAAGTACCGCTTATATCAAGGCTTATATAGTTCTTACATATGTTTTTGCTAACATTTTTAATATTTTAATTTAATATTATGTATACAATTAATTTATAATGCAAGAATTTACGAGAGTTCTTATACATGTTCTGACATACTATGCTCGTATAAGGAAAGTGATTTGCATGCCCGTTTGACTTGGCTTCCCTTACCAGGCCTTACCTAAAGCGGCTATAATTGCGCGCGGAATCGCCGATTCAAGTTGATGCGCGATTCTATCGAGGGGCCTCTAGAGAAGCTAATTGGCCGGTCAGACCTTCGCCATGTACCCGTATCCGTAGTTGCGACAATGCAATTTACATATACGTCGTGGTCCCTTCACCGTCGAAACCTCAATTCTGCCCAGGAAACGAAGGACCTCTCCTTTCGAGGGGATCGAAACCAGTTAGGGATATTCGTTGGCGATCATCAATTATGTGAATATTCGTCGAATAAAAAATAAAGAAGATTTGAAATAAGAGAAAATAAAATTGATGAAGAAATTACGTTAATGTTTAGCCTAAATTTTTTGCTATTAAAAATATACTACGGTGTATAAACTATATAAACGCAAACAGATAAGCTCTATTTTCATTACTATCTGTGATACGTTTAATTATTTCTTGATTATTCTTGTGACATTCCTGCGCATATTTTATACGACATATGTGCATGGAAATTCAACTAAATCGAATGTTGTGAGAATGTCTCGATAGCTGGCGTGTCGCGTTTATGCTCTAGTATTCAACCAACCTAAGTACTTACAGAAATAGCAGTTTATTGCGGATTTACTACTAAGGCCAATGACCCGATAATCTCGAAGTAATACCATCGTAAAAATCTAATGCGCGATTTATTATTACGGCGCGAAACCGCGCGGCGTGTTTTATCGCTCCGGACCGCTCTTTCTGCTCTAGTAAGCTCTATCCTACGTCGAAGCACACTTTTGCCAGGCGTAAAGATAGAATCCCCGAGGTACCTTCCGATCTATCTTCCGCCGACAGTTCTTTCTGACTCCTCCTTGCCGCATAACCATCGCCCCGCTGTTCTTATTTATTTCTATCCGCCGCGCGGAAAAATTCTTCTCTCTTCTGCTCCTTGTTTCGTTTAGCAATCGCGCTCCTTGCCAGAAGAATTGTAGGATCTCCCCGGAAAGGAGAACTTGTAAACCTGACACTCCTGGCAGCGAATGTATACTAGTGTGCATTGAATGTTCGGATTTCTGAAGATGTATCGAAACTAATGTTCGCGTAACAATGAAAAGAGATTCTATCCCGCAGGGGTCGTTTCGATAATCTCATGATTACCCTAAAATCGTCGAGCGTATTTTTTTTATGGGACGTATAGAGTCTCGAAACTTTTAACGAGCGCGACGACGATGTCCCTTTGTACACGTTTGCTTTTCAACGCCCCAAAAGCGTGTTCGGCATTAGTGGCAGACTCTTTTCAAAAAGTCAGATTGGCAATTCCTGTATCGCGGGCATGAATTTCTTAACAGTTTAAACGAAGAGTTCTTCACCTTAATAACATTCGTATTATTTCGATGCAATGAGGTCGGATAATCTTTTGTGATATCGCCGCGCATCTTCGGCGAAAATATTAGCTTTCATAAGAATTTTCATTAAATTGGAGCGCGATTCAGGACTTCGCGCGCGTTTGCGAATAAAAGGCGCCTCAGTCTCGCTCGCTCTCTCGAGGGTCGAGAAACGGTTATTGCCGCGGTTATCTCGAATATCCTGCTCGCGCTGAGTTTCTTCCTTCACACAAGATCGCGGGACAGACGAGTCTCCCGAGATAAAGTCTCCGGCTTTCGTGTTCTTGAATCCTTGCGATTCATTTATTATTAAGGCAATCAGCTTCTGTGATATATCTATTAACGTCCATATTTATAATTGCTACTCGAATCTCGTCTTAAGAGCGTATCATCTTGAGATGCTCAAAATGAAGATTTATCTCTTGAGACACGAACGGTTCAATGATCATCTTTTGATTAGAGAACAACCGAGATTATTCAGTTAAAAAGCGGAACAATTATTTACGTAAAAAACGAAAGGAATATGTATATAGCGAAAGTAAGAGCATGCATAAAAGCGAAATAAAAAGCATAGATACAGATTCGATCGCTTTCAATACCGTGTACTACTTTTATATAAAAGAGAAAAGATAATTAGCAATTTAAAGCTAACTTTAATAATTTTCTCATTTTATATGTAGACAGAACGATAATATATGCATCAAGGATATATAATAGAATAATAAGAGACTTTGATATTCTTATATACGATAAAATTTATCAACTTTGAGGAGCTTTTGCGACTGGAAGGATTTGTTCAAAGCGCGCTTGCTTGCTTTTGCGATGGTGCCTATTCATATTTAAAAAAACCACTTCTGTGATCTATTCGTCTCGGTCGCGTCCCTCCCTGCTCGCGACGCGCGCGTGCGAGAGCTCTCCCTTGAGAATCTGCGGTATAATAACGTTGACACAGCCGACGTAGCGCACTAAATAGGCACCCACCGCCCCCTCATTTCATCCCCATTCTCATTCTCATATTTCGCGCTCGCGCTCTCGCTCACAATTTCTCCGCGGCCTGCTCAAGACGTCGCGTCGTAAATCCATCTCCCGCGCTGGTATATTTCTCGCCGGTTACGTGCATTATTACGATTCCTACGCCCGCTACGTGCGGCTCCGTTTCCGTATTAGTCAGTCCGCGATCGGCAAGATGAACGTTTCAGACGTTGCGCGCTTTCAAGAGTTATATAGGTATGCGCTGCCAGTCAAGTCAGTCAGCCAGACTGCATTCGAATTTCTTCCATACGTTTGATAGCCCGAGCTGTTAAAAATCTTACGTGCGTATATTTTATGTATCGTTGATACGTATATTACCTTGTACACCGATTGAAATACAAGAGAAAACCCTTCGCTCTTTCCCGTCGATCATTGTCTTTCGAGCGAAATGATTCTTGTTATTTCTGTATATCATATGTACATATTAGATGTAGCATGTACGTCTCCTGCATTTCTTTCTCTCGCTAGGTATTTCAGATTCATTTTAAACTATTAAGTGTACGTTATAATCATACTTTCATAAGTCTCCGCAATTGCTGTATTCGCTCCCATGGAATGCTTCGCCGTACAGCGAAGAGAACACCGTCAACAATAGCGCCGTGACAACATTCATATAAATAAACGGAGTAAAACGGATACTAAATTACAATCGTTCGATTTAAATGAGAGAGGATGCTTCTTCGTACAAGAGAAATTTAATATCCTTCGACACGGTGTTTCTATTATCGCTCTTTCCTGGTAACCCCTCGGCTTCCCGGAGGGTGCTGTATCATTTTACGGCATCCTTCAGCTGGTGATTTCACGGGGTAAACGTGGGGTGCCGCGCGCGGGATCAATCTTACAGCTAGAACAATGGAGGCGTCGTATGCACTGACGAAAGTCTTCTGTCAACCCTTTGTAGATCCAATGTGATTCCTGTTACGTCGGCGACGACAACGGTGCGCGATGAGGCGAGGGCTGAGAGTGGCTCCCAACGTCGTTCCGCCGTACGGAGGGGAAGGGGGGGTGGATGGTGCTGTAACTCTTAATGGAGGCGCTTTCGTTCGCGGCACCGCGCCACCGTGAACTCGCCGCCGAGGCTATTTACGACCATTTATTTAATTCGTTCGTCAAAGTCTGCACGACTAAATGCGTCGCGATGAAAAAGGCGTCGGTCTTCCGTCCCTCGCTCAGGACATTAAATCGTGGTGTTAGGAGCTCGAGTAGTATACAAAAAACACGAGTTTTATTTTTGGGATGTAAAAAATTTTTGAAAGATTCTTCCACGGAATCGAGTTAAATAAATTAACATTTTAACGATTATAATTTAATAAGAGAAATATTTCATGATTTACAATATTTACATAATAGCTAAAGGCTCATTGCAATGGCAGATTGGTTCTTACGCGTGGAGGCCTGCTGTGACACAGGTGCGCTCGGCTCCGGTTCGTTTTCACGGCGAATTTAAGGCTATACCCGTATCAATTCGTGGGAAAACCAGTTTAACGGGCCGCTTTATCCCGCTCTAACGCGATCGTGTTAAAACTCAATTATAAGCGCTCTGCGAATTCGATGAAAAAGAAATCGCGTCGGCGATAGGCCCTTTCTTTCGTCTTCTCACGATGTCGGGACGATCCGTGAAGGACTGCGACAAAGTCAATTCTTTCGAAAGATTCCGATCCGACAAAATCGCGGGACTCATGTACGTGTATCCCTTCCCCCCCATACATATGTATGTCCAATACATATGTACGTCGCCATTGCCGAAGTTCTCGGGGAAAGTTTCGGAGCCCCGACGAGACGATAGAAACCGTCGGCGAATTACCAACGTAGATGGACTCTCCGGCGCGGTCGTCCGGACGCGCGGCTATACTGTTCAACTCGCCACCAACTTGCGGCCGGGCAGAACGGATCCTCCAGTCGTGACGGACGACGCTGTCGCGTCTTGAAATTCAAAGCGTTTTATCTGCAACGCTCTCGACAGACAGGGGGATGCAAGGGTAAAACCGCAGACGGAAATATCACCCGACCTTGCGCCACCTCGCGCGAGGATAACGTCACGATTTCAGCCGCGCGAGTTATATCGAGGAGAAACGCGATTCTGCTTCGCGATTCTGAATAATTGAGAAACACTAATTATGTTCTGCATTGAGGTAGACTCACGATTATTTTAATGAAATGGTCAGCGTCAATTTTGTTGATTATGTATGCGTTCGTTAAATAGTAGCACGTTTCTAAATATTCATCTAATATAGCGAAACATGTTTTTTTTATATTAATTATTTCTATGATTTAATTCCTATAAACACACACATATTTATAAAAAGATATTTTATTTATTCGTGAAATTGATTTCTCATTGCTTCTTGTAAAATGTAGCAGCACGTATTTGCTTCTCGCGTAAACGCTGGAAGTTCGAAGTGATTGTGAATGCTCGGCGTATCCAACGTTTCCCTTTTCTACTGCACGCAGTAGGTTAGGTAATCCCCGAGTCAGACTGAGCACCGCCGCCGCGCCGCGCCGGGGCGGCCGACGTCGCGTTCACCTGTAAATCATGGCGGAAACTGCCGGTGGTACCAACAAGGACAGCCACTTTTCAAGAGAGGTCTCTACATCAGGTTTGCGCGCACAGAACCGCGCCAGGCTCGTATATTATCTCCCAATGTTGCGCGGCCACGCACCTCTCACGCCTCCCATTTTTCCTACAGTCCAGAAGTGGATATCGAGGCGCTGGATTTTACCACCGGTGGTAGTAGCTCCCGGGGATTTCGAGGGTAGTAAAGGAGATCTCAAAGAGACCTTGGATGAGATGACTCGTTAGATTGACAGGCGATAAAGATAGAAATACAGATCGTTTCGCGATGATTACTTTCGAAAGTAAAACGTTGATCGCGAACGTTGTAACAAAATTGGAAAATTTGATATTAGATAATATTTATATAGGACGTTAATGTTAATTCTCACATATATTTAATATTATCTTTGTAAAATATTTTCTTAATATAATGCAAAAATTTTTAAACATTTTTATGCCAATAATCGTGCATATTGCTTGCTCTAGGGTGATGTATTTATAAATTATTGTTTTAAAAAAATGTGTAGCAGACAAGGTATAATGAAGAAGTCAAAAGATAATTATTTAAACATTAACTAATTAAGCAAAGAAATTTATAAAGTATTTAGTCTTTTATAATTTATTTAATACCGCAAATATTACATTATACGGACAAGAAATTTTACGTCATATAAGTAAGAAGCGCTTCATTTAGGACGATAAGTTTTTACGTTATTACTATGCTCTCTTTATTGCAATTAAGAAAAGGAAATTGCAGCCAAGAGGACGAGCACTTACCGGGGAAATAAGGAAGGTAGTTTAGTTCATAGAGGAGGGTGCCGCGCTGAAAGACCAAGCATTAGGTACAGCTTAACGTCGATAGGGATTCCAGCACCTGGGTACGCCATTAAAAAGTCCCCTTTTTTTTTTCTGCATCATCGTAACCATATCCAACTTCTTCCGATACTTCTCGCGAACTCGAGAGAACCCGTCGCGAAGGGTTCTGACATGCTTGTCCGTCTGCGACGAGATAGATTCCAAGTGTTCTTACCGAGACAGTTACGTATGTGTGAGCGTTATCGCGGTGAAGCTTGAACGGAAAAATAAGAGTTTCCATTTCCGCGATTCTTCCACAAGGATTGACAATTGCCGTTGAAACCTGAATCGTGATGCTGGGGGCGTTTTAGTGGTAGGAAGAGAACAATAAAAATTGCTGAAAGCTGTCGATACCTTCTCATATTCTTTTAATCAAATTTACTTGCACTTAGGAATTGATTTGCATCCGTTGATAAAATTTCGCGCGTTTGTTAGACGGTTTTTTTGGGATTAGAAATTGATGGGTGGTGCTTGCGGTGGATATTAAAACACCCTATTAATACGAGCCTCACGCATCGGCCGTTGGTCATCGACACGCAGCCGGCGGTGACGTTCGGCCCTTTAATTATCGCCGATAAATCATCGCGCCATATCGCCCCTTCTGCTTGGTTAGCCCTATTCTTTTGTTTTGTAAACAAATAGCCTAACTGAGAAAGTTCTTTACGTCTTGCTTTTTTCGATTCCGGTCAGTCTCTCAACATATACTACTCCAGATTTATTCTGAGCGTGATAAAAGAGTTGAAATATCAGTAATAATCCTGAAGCATAATTTTCTCCGTCTATTTATAGTGTTTTCATATATTTGCGGCGCAAAACAAGCTTCCATTAGCGGATGATTTCTTTTTCGAAACCTCGGGAAAAAGGTACGCCCAATGGCTAGCGAGAAGGCCATTTCAGCACATATTATCTCACGCTGATTCACCCTGACGTTCAGCCGTTACGCTGTTTGGAAAAGAAACGCGACGGGCGTTTCAACCCTACCGATCTCCCGTCCGTTTTTCGCGCGCGTTTCCTGCGAGTGCGTATTTATTCGTGCGTGCTCCTGACGCCGCCGCGCCGGGGCGGGTGCGTATTGTTGCGAAATTATCGGCATTGTCATGCGCGACTCGATTTATTTTGTCTATTCGGCGGAAAAGTGCTTTCATTTGGCGCGACCGGCGGGATGGGAGGGAGGAGCACGTCAAAACCATAGGGCATAGAGAAAGAGAAGCGGACGGACTGTCGCGAGATGGACAGAGACGCGGGCGAGCGCGTTGCTCCGCGCCCCCAGGCGTTCTCCGCGACAAAAGCTCTTAATTCGACAATGCGTCTGTCGAAAGGGGGGACAATAGTCGACTTTCGGTAAATAATGATTCCTTCGATCCTCTCCATACCAGTTTTCCAGTCCTCCACTTTCGCAAATGTCGAGGCAAATGTCGTCCCACGTTGAAACACCGAACGGCGATTTCAGCCGCGTAAAAATGACATAAATGTACCTGCACGAAGAAGAGACAGAATCGTTGACAACGTTAGACCAAGCTGTGATTTTTAGATAATAAACAATCGAGTTGCGATTCCTGTATTGTGGTTTCTGAGATTTCGCCGAATCCCCCAAGGTAATTAAGAAGGGGAAAATTTGGATTTTTTTGCTAAGATTGCACAGCGTCGGGGAACGTGATTCAACCGAGCGAGCGTGCGGGCGAACGACGAAGAATTCGAAATCGGATTAGCGAGAGCGATGGGACGCTCGATTTCGTTCCCGCCTGTTTCGACGCTTTCATTTTTCCGTCCCTTCGGGAGCGTCGGCCAGATATTTGCATTACAAATACACCTTCACCGGGGTTTTTCTCGTTTCATTAAATTCGCTTTTTCCTCGAGACGTACCTCTTCCTCGCTTCGGCCTGTCTTTCCGCCGTCATGAATGTACTCCCGCATTCATCCCCACGAAAGGGTTGTATTAAGAATTTTAATACCGGGGAAAAAGTTTGTCGCCACCCGACACAGAAATCGTTTGTTCGGCGGACGTGCGCCGAAATAAGATATCATAGCGTTAATTATATTATTACGTCGACGAGTGCTCTGCAAGGTTTCTCTTGCGATTACTTCTGCTTGCTAATGATTATTTCGCTGAAAAACTATCGGCTATACACAGTGGCGGTTACTCTTAATTTCTCCAAGAACGAATAGATTATCTTGTAAATCATAAAATAAATATTAATATTAGTTTTTAATAATTTTATATTATTTTTATATTATATTATATTTTATATTATGTACTCTTATATAATTCTAACGAAGAAATTTCAAAGAACAAGTAATGTTTGAAATTCAATTTGCTTTTGAAATTTTAACAATAAGAGCTAATCATTCTCATTAGCAATTAATGTAATTTATTGCTGAAAACCGTTTGATTTCCTTAATCTCGGCATTTTCCTTAAAGGCATAGTATATAACGTTTTTTTATAAATATATGAGACAAAAGGAAACGAGGATTAACAAGACTTGTTTACAAAATTTTAGCATGTCAAACAAACAGCTGATGACACCATAAACTTTGAAACCTTCGAAAAACGGTATAATAAAAGGTCGAAATCTCGTCGCCAGTCAGTTAATAGGTGCGTTAATTCCATCACGCGCATCTATTTTTGGTCGCTTTATATGCCACTTACATTCCTTGTTTGCTAAGTTGTATAAAGTTTATTACATATCTGTCTTAAAAGTTAACATCTGGTTGTAACATACTGTGAGTTTTATCGAACCCTAAACTTGGTGATTCCGTTTCCTGCGCCCTCCTTGTCTGCTTCTGTGCTACCCAGTTTGCGAATAAATAACAGTGACTTTATTTAGTATCGATTTTTATTAGTATGCGATACATTGTGTTGATCTTATTACTAACTGCTTCACGTATATTTTTATTTATTATGTTACAAACGATATTTTTAATATTATATAACATAATCTTTCGCAATCTTCCGCTTGTGTTCCAATACGCGATTCCATGTCAGATTTCCGCCTCAATGACGGATGTTTACTCGCCGCAAATCTTTATCTTTCGAGTTCGCTCCGGCGATAATCGCGTACGTGCCGCGCGATCAGATGCTCCGATCAGAAACGGTTACGCGGATTTGTTCGTTACATCGACGTCCCGGTAGTTATATCCTGACGAAATTGAGATACGATCGGTCGGCTTCTCCCTCGCGGCCGCGCCGGCGTGCAACGCTAACGTGAATTATGGAGCTCGCGTGCCGCGCAATACGCAGGCGGCAGTCGAGAGAGAGATACGAACGCCGTCATTTTTTGACGTGAAGTATTTACGTGGGAACACGGTCTTCCTGAACCCTCTGCGCTATCGAATCGGTATGCTCTACGTCTCTACGAGCGTACACGCGGGACGGCGATGATCTACGGCCGTGCTAGATCGAGACGCCTCTCGAGAGGTCACGAGATCATCAGATCTCGATATTCTCTTAATGCCGCGTTATCGCTGTGGATATAAAGATATTCCAGAACTTTCTGTACCTTGCCGAACCACCATTTAATATCTAGGAATTCTTTAATCGAGTTGAAGTCGATTTTTTTCAACAAGAATTATTAGCTTTTAAATTGTGCGGTTAAAAAAGTTTGTCGGGAATGAAGCTAAAAGCGCGGCAAACATAATAATAAAATGTTATTTCTCATTAAATTTTAAATCGACCTTTCCCTTTTCTTGAACAGATTTGTATAATATCTGAGAATTGTTACAAAAGTATTTAATATTGAGAATCAGAAAATTGCGATAATAATTCTTGATTTTCTTTAAGGAAAGCTTGATTTCAAACTGGGTAATAAAATCATATAAAATCATATAAAGTGTGTGAATATGAATTGTTAAATTTTGGGGATTTCTTGTACATGGCAGCAACCAAATATATTATATCTCTATCATTTTGTTCGTACAACGCGATCTTACAAATTCACAGCTAACAAAAAACGTTACAAGTCCGAGTTTTTATATAAAGTCTCATGAAAACATCTAGTCTGCAACGCTGTCTTAATTAAAGTTGGCTGACTTCTGGCTTGTTGCGTCTTTCGCGCCACTCGTCAAGCTCGTCCCCAGGGGTGCAATTTACTCGCATCTCCTCCTTTCATCCCTTCACTCAATCCCACGAAGCAGCCGGTTTTAGCTTGTCGTGTCTGCATCCATTCCGCCTACGAGCTTCTTAAATACTCGACGACGAGCCGCCGTCTTATTTTACATCATCTAACGCTGATCGGCTTATTAATTTATGCGAGAAAGGTTTTAATGGAGAAAAAAGCCATTAACTTTCGTCTGATAATCGCCCCTTATCCGCTATCAACTTTCCCTTTCGCGTCGCTGTTTTACATAGAAATAACAAATATGTATATTAATGCGATGTCACGTTTTTCTGATTTATTGAAGTAGAGAGCGGACGTATCTTTTTTTTTTTTTTACTATGACTTTAATACGGTTTTTTGATTGTGTCATACCGTTATCTGTTATGAAAAAAATATGAGATCGCGCACGAGAATATTACTTTACATAATAGGAAATGACAAAGCATAAACCTAACACGCATGCAACAAATTTAAATTTTTGTAATATACAATCGCGCAAAATAAATTTGTGTGCATGAATCAGACAGTAGCAGATGTTTCGAAGCGCGAAATCAGTTTGAATAAAATATCTTCTTTAAGGTGCGCAATCTCTTTGTAAATCGGTTAATTAAAAATCAGCGAATAATCCGAAATGCAATTAGAGGAGGTAAAGGGTAGCGATCGTGGGGTAAGCATTGTCTTGAATAAGAGTCCCCGTCCAATTGTTTCCTGACATAATTTGGCTCTCTCCTCTTTTTGTACGCTTGTGAACCTGGGTTTGGCGTGGTATCCTCTTTAAGGCATCCGCTGGTCAGAGGTGGAGGTCTTTCTTGGTCTTTACCATGTAAAATAGTCCCTGCATCCCTTTGTCCGTCGGGCCACCCTCGCCTCGACCCGAGGACGTTAAATGTTAAAGTTCTGACCGAACAAGATGACGAGCCAATCGCGTTGCGGACGGACAAGAGTTTCTTCGCGACACGGTGCGTTCGATATTTATTTAGTAGGAACGAAGGCGTACCTCACCCATAGGACCGTCTCAGATTTTCATGACGCAAGAAATAGATTTCAACCTTCATTTGCTTCTCTGCAGAGCTTCGCTGATTTTCCAATATTTCCGTAAATGTGCATTATATATAATAATTCAATATAAATTGATTTTCTTTCAGCTCGACAATAATTTACTACAAATACCCGTTGGTCGAAATCATTGCAAATATCTATAAAAAAATTGCATAATTTTTTTTAGCGATTTATGACAACAAAATAAAAATGAGTAAAATTGCTTTTGTTCTTGATACCGATGTATCAAGTTGTTTTATTGACTTCGAGACCAATGCTTTTAGACGTCGGGATATTATCCGTAATAGCGAGACAGAGTTGCGCGTCCATCGTTTGCCCACGCCGACGTTATAAATGGGACGCTATAAGCGTGTAGGTGTCGTTTCGTCGAACGACGGTGGGCGCACAGGGAGACTAACCATTAGCCTGCAGGTGTTGGATATCCCAGCCACGCCATCACTCCCTCATTCCGGGCGATCATGCTCAAGATGATCCCCGGAACGACAGGCGGAAGTCTCGCTATCACGCGCGAGAACGGGAGGACGGGGAGTGGCGCGCGAGAGAGAGTAAATAATCCTCTTCTGTATTATCCCCACGGGTTCTTGGAAATCGCTAATGCGTTCTGCAAAATCGCTCTGCATCTCGACGCCACCCAACGCCACCGACAATCAGGTCCGCTTTGTTGTTTGCTAATTGTTGTTATCTTGACGAATTCGGCTCGCAGTTTGTTATCGATTGATAGAATTGCCGGCTCTGTTTGATTACTGGTATCGACACTCTAGTTACTCGTTTGACGCTACAGAAAGGAGGAATGTACACTTCCCGCTAGTATTCCATTTAACTAAACGATTACGAGGTGAAACAATCAATTTGTATGTCTTTGTATTACGCGGTGCGGAGATCGACAATGATTCGCGTCGAGCATATCATTGACCAACATTTTTCAAAAGCCTAGTTATAATATAAAACATATATTTTGTAATTGCCCTGATAAATACACGCATATTTGTAGATACGCTAGAATCGTACTAGTTTGCTCGAATTACCATTAATCTAACTCGGTACAATTAATGCTGGGCAAAATCGCAGTTGTTCTCGTGGGAATATCTTAATGTTGGTTTAAATATGGCGCTGCATCCGTAATGCTTCCACATGCACTCTTCCATCCTATAGTTACATTTATCCTCGTGAATCTGCTTGCGGCAGCGCTTCGGCCTGACCCGGCAGCCGTACTCGGACCATCTGCATTCTACTTGCTCGTCAGGATCCAGTTCCGGCTCCGAGGGATAAGCGAAATCTCGAGGAATAAACTCGTCATCCACGTCCCTGTGATGGCTTCTATAGTTGCATTTCTGCTCGTGTATGTACTTCCGCCTCCTCGGCATGCTCACCATGCAGCCGTATCGCCTAAACTTACACTGCACCAATTCTTCGGGATCGCCATCGTTATCGACGATCGTCGCGGACGCGAGACTGTCGCTGATATCGTCCACACCCTGGAACCTGTCCTTGTAGGTGCAATACGTCTCGTGGATGCTGCGTCTCCACGGCACCGTTCGTACCCTGCATCCTGCTGCAGAGTATGAGCACTCTACCAGATCATCGTGGCAAAAATCGGTCGGCACATGTTCTTCCTCCAAATGCGATCGAAACGGGCATCTAAAATTATAATTTCAACATCGCGGTATTAATGAACGCACGCGGTTTATGTGCGACTGACAAACGGAGATTATTAAATTGATGGCTACAACAAGAAATCTTCGTTGTACCTCGACTCGTGAAGCACCCGCAGATGCTCCGGTATCTTTATCCAGCATCCTAGGTGAGAATACGAGCAAAATTCGAGATGCTGATTCTCAGACGGCACAGGCGGCTGCCAAGCTCTTCTCTCGTGACTCATGAAGTCATTTATCGCCGGCGCGCTGGGACTGTGATCGTCGAAGCTGCGCGGTGGCATGGGATGCGGCATCAAGTGCACCGGCTGGGGTGTGCTCATCTGTGGCGGCAGGATCTCCACGTCCAACGGTGCCGAGCACGTGAGGCAGCTGTAGTAATAGGGCTTGCAACGGTGGCACACGGTGTGCCCGTTGACGCACGAGTATCTGGGCGTCAGTTCCATCTCCATGAAGCAGATGGGACAGAGGCCCTCGGTCTTGAAGCGATCGTACAGATTCGGATACAGAGTATCCATGACTTATCGGCGAGGGCGGTTATTTAGTGCCAAGGTCCTTCGGTTGTCCTTCTTATCGGTCTTTCGGACCGAGATTGAGACGAATCTACTTCAGCGGAGTACAAGCAAAGCCGAAGAAAAGCCCGCTCGCTCGCTCTGCTCCTATCGCGAAGAAGATGAAGAGAAATTACTCCGTGCTCTCTTGCTCGCGCAGGAGCGCGATCCGAGTTGCTCTTTTGCTATGAAGATTTATGTGCAATTCAATATAGAATAATGGAGGACTTAAGAGGGGCGAACGAGGGTTACGGCTAAAGTGCAAACAGGATTAGAACGAATGCGCGGCGCGAGTGTGCCCGTTCAGAGATACGAGTTCTGATTATTTGATCAAGTGTGTGTGTGTGTGCATTTTGGATTTTGTACCTGATAACGATCACGAAGGAAATTGCTGATTATTCGCCATTTGACTGACATCCGCGCACACGTACTATACCGCGACTCGATGATATTTATAAACGTTTATTTCAAATAATTAATCGTATTTATGGTTCGAACCTTAAGAATTGTAGATTTATTCGACTCTTTTTTTGGCTATAATATTGTATGTATTTTTATATTATTATATATTTGAAATACTTTCACTGTATAATTCAACAATTTTTCTTGAATTGTTGGATTATTGTTGATTACGGAGATACTACTTACTTTATTCACCTATCTTCCACTCGAGACGGAAATAGAGGCAAGAATTACGCGTGCGATGGGGAACGGGGAAAAAAAATAGCCGGAGCGACACGTACACTTCCGAAAGCACGGGCACCGTGTGTCATCGTCAGTCTGTCACCGTTCCCTTATCTACCGAGACCGATAGCACGACTTTATCTGATAAAACGTTCCGCTCATGATAGAGAACTGCTTCTACGTTTTGTTACGCCAGATAAAGCGCTTGCGCCCGGACGGGACAATACGGCGGGAGGAGAAAAAAAATGCTTGCTCTCGTTGCTATGCACCTCGCGTCACCGAATGGTAACCGCCGCCGGTATTTATTATGCTCGTTACATATGCGGATAAAAAATTGGGAATATAAGTCGCGCCGTGCTTTTTTGCCGGCGGGTCGTTTTGCTCGCGCCGTGCTTGGAATTAATTAACGATTATTCATATGGTCCCCCGTGATATTGCAGAGCGTCGCAGAGATTTCTCGCGACTTCTCTTTGCGCACGAATTCCCTCGATCAAATCAGAATTGATATTTTTTTTTTCAGAAATTCTCGTCAGAGAAAAATTGACTTGAAATTATTTGCAGACACCGTAGACGAAATAAAATGCAGAAAAAAATTTGCATTTTATCATATGTTTGAAGAAAAAAATCGCTCTTTCCTGTCGCCAGACGAGTCATAATGTGCATGATTGATCACCGTTTCGAATAGCGTCACGTAAGCGTTAATTGATGACAGCTAATTACATATGAAAAATCGGCAACACACGCGAACGTAATTATGATTGCGTAGCATACGCGCACATGTTACGTATCGTATTACGTTCACTTTGGCGGTGTATAATCTCTAAATTAAATCTACGATCAGGTATCACATCGTTGCATATCACTGCGAAAATTTCGCTGGCCTGGCGTTATTTAATCTTGGGCACGATGAACCTGAAAGCGTTATTTGCACTCGGGAATAATGCAAACGGTGGGATATTCGGCAAGTACGGAGACACACCTATAGTAGTGGAAGTGGTACGGAAATGGATTTTCTCCATTTAATGAATACAATTTCGATGGCTAATCGAGTGCCGCAACCACTCTATTAGGGAAGTATTGTCGAGTTAATTAATCGAACGGTTAACGTAACGTTGAAATTCGATTATTATCGCCGGTGGGAATATATATTTAGTTACAATGATGTCGCGGTTAATGAATTTTTAATCGCTTCATTTCTGATCGGATTATCGTTTTGTTAGTGAAAATCGCGATTTTGACAGATGAGAATAAAAGAAAAAATTTTTTAATATTCGTAAAGGTAATAATCACAATTTATATGTAACGATAAGAAATGAGAAGTAGCAGAAGTTGCTTATAAAAAAAAAAGAACAGGGAGAACCGGATCGCTTGGTCTTTCGCAAACATCACGTGCGAATATTCGCGAATAACGAAACCAGATACTTTCGCGTGATATTCCACACCGGGTCCCGTAACGACCGTCCCTCATTTGAATCCCCGCGCGTACGTCGCATCAAAGATACGACTGAACGACCCTGCCTGCCATGAGGGTAATACTCGCTGACCATAAGTCACTTATGTAAATCTGCGAGATGGAAACACGCGTCGGGCGACAGTGATGACTTCGAGGAATACTAAATTGAAAGTAACTTTCAGCGTTCTGTAACGATTTCAGTTATTGACACTATAGTTATTTACAAGTTATAAGTTATATAGTTATTTGGAGTTTATAATCTTCAAAGAATTGTTGGTAGGAACGATAAAGCTAAAGAATACGTAATAATATTTCTTTAGAGTGATTTTTTAGTTTGTCCATTTTTAATGTCTTTATAGATTAACGCACTAGCGAGCCACGGAAAGATCTGAGAGAACTGTTTAATAAATTTTTCTTGCGCCACTCAATTCACTCTCCGTTAACGTACCGAGAAAGGGAAGAAAGAAAGTATTGTGGGGGTACAGATACGGTACCGAGAAACGGGACGAAATAAGCCCGCAACGGCAGCTCGGTATTCAAGCACCCCGAGCTTTTCCCAAGACGTCAATTTACTCTTATTGCCCTTTTTGCGGCGATATTGCGCCATCAAATTTTTCCGGAAAATCTCGTCCGTGATATTCGCGCGATTTCGTCCGCCGCGTCCCGAATGGTCGCCCTGTACACGCGATTATTTATAACGTAGCCAACTTTGAGATGGCTCGTTACGTTGATGAAAAGCTGCACTATCGTCATCTAGGCAAAGTAGGTCTAAGTGTCAGGGCCAATGGTATCTTGCGGTTTTTATATTCGTTCTTTGATTCCCGTTTAAGTTATACTTTAAACATATACATTAACATTACACGCGTAATACATAATAAATTATAAAATTACAAGTAATATGTGAATATTATGAATTTTATTAATAATATTCACATATTATTTATAATTTTATTAATAATATCAATATCTTTAGCATCGATATCTAAATGTGCGGTAATCATACCTATCTCGATTCCTGTTGTGCTGTAACAGTCGTTCCTGAAACTGCTGATTTATCTTCCGTATATCCTCCGCAGCGTTAAAGCTATCCGCACATTAGTCTCCTAATCTCCAATCGCCCCGAAAAGCCGTGCGGCGAATTTTAGCAAGCACAGTAAAGTATCCCTGATCAATAAAGGAGGCGTACGGGCGTTGTGCAGCTTAATCTCGCGACTGGCTTTGTGATTGATTCGAGCATATTTCCATCAGCTTACGCGTAGAAAGAGATCGATCTCATTCGAAATCTCATCAGCAATACAACCGCAATTTGACCTGGTTAGCTTTTTACACGCACTGAAAAAAGAAACTGGTTGCGTTAATAGGAATTCTTATAGATTCAACTAGAAGTCTGTTGGAAAATGAACGAATCGGAATTTCCAATTAATGCAACCAGAATTCCAATTAATGCAAGCAGAATTCTAATTAATTCAACCCCAGATTCTGGTAGATTCAACCAGAATAGGTATCTGTTGGAAAATGGACGAACCAGAATTTCTTTTCAGTGCGAGGAAATGATAAAATTCTTGAGATAGTGTAATAAGAATCTGCATAAATTACTTCCCAATTGGATTAAATGCATACGTTGGCGAATATTTCTTTATGATCACGTTTCAGGATCGAATTGAACTTTTTAATATCCAATATCGATGATATACATATTCACCTTTGTAGCACAAAGCAATGCGCAATCAGTCAGTCGAAACAAATCCCCTTGCTTATAAACACCGCTTTTTCTTCCCGAATATCCGACTATGTTCGGGAGGGCGGATTCGAATCGTGCAATATGTCGCATAATTCGGCCATTCCTCATACCACCTTTGCGCGAGTTCGAAGGGAACAGACTTCAGCATGTGTAGGCACGCGTGTATCGCTTGTAGTTTCATAAATACGCGGAATACACCGGCCCCCTGCGTTCTAAAGCGAAGTCACGGAATGTAAAATCGATTTGGAAGGTATCAGGATCTTATTGTTTGACGAGAGGGTAAACGTTTCTCTGGAATTGATGGATGCTTCCGTAAAACTGCCATACGCCATATATTACTTTAGCAAAAATAAAAATCGACCAGGAAATCTTGCAACATTTATTTTCCAAAACAATAGTAATATACTTGACGTATGTCTGCTCTGCAGGCTCGTTTCTGTCGTAAAAGAGAACACGCGGCAGCGAAATTTGTCGCTTTTGAAAGTCACAGTTGCGAACTTCTCTCAGGAAATTAAGCGTTTTCGCGCGCTGCCATTTTGTAGCGTTCTTCGGAAGCAGTTGAAAGCTTCGACCTGCTTTCTCGTCCGACAATCTCGCACCTCACAAAGGAAACTTTTGTATTCACGAGTATGATAATGTCCCTCCATAAGCCTTCTTCGCACCTGTGCAGTCGGTCGCGCGTGTTTGCGTCACGAGCTTGTAAACGGATGGATAAGTATACGCGAGCACCTAAGGAATGTCCCGACGCTTCGAAAAGCCAGTCGGCAGGCAAGCTGCTGGTTTCGGTGCCGCGCGCGAATATCCAAGAATAATTTTACATATTTCAGCGCGGCTTGCTGCGTCGGCGGTGGGCGACAAAGAAGCTTACCTGTTGTCTATGCCCGGCGAAGAACATCGCGACGTATGCAAAACGCTTTTTTACCGAGCGCCACACCGATAAGATTTATACGGTCGTGTGTTTGGCTTGATATCAGCCGGCTTATCTGTTATCTGTCCGCGCTGTGTCTTGACAATGTGGTAAGCGGCGCCCACGTTGCGTTCGCTCGGGCCGCATCTGTTCTTGTCAAGCTTGTCAGTCTGACAAATCGATTATATACACTTTATTTGAGGCGTCTTGTACACAGAACGCACACTATTTTAGTGTATTCTACATTAATCTTTTCACTTGACAAACGTTACAAAACTGTTGATGCTGGGAATTAAAAGTCCGCAATCAATAAAAGAAGTTTTTTGATAAGAACAGATCTGTATACGATTACTAGACTTAAAGTCTATCAGGTTGACGATTGGTAGTCCAAAAAATTCTGACATTTCAATATTTTTTTAAAAGAAGAAAGTCTATCGCAAAGAAGAAAATTGACAGAAGATCGATAAGATTAGTAAACCGAGAACGATGCGTGGATGTAAGCCGCCCCTAGTGTCGCCGAGCTGAAAACTTGGCGCCACATTTCAAAGCCGGAGGGATGGAGCCTCGCCAGCAGAGAGCTCCGTTGTCGGGGGCGCGAAGTCGGGGGTTGCAATCGATTGCGATATATCGCAAGCACCCCCGGCGCGCCGGGAGGGTGGCGGCGCTTGCGCCCCGGTAAGCTCGCGCGGATTGGCCGGTGATGATGTCATGCGGTGCTCCCCTAGGTCTCTGATATCATCTGCGGGCTTTTCTGCAGTCCACACCGACCACTCGAGCGGCGTAGCCGCGCCATCGGCGATATTGCCACCTGTGCTTAACATTCACGCAGTGCTATCCGGTCTGCTAGCCGGCCGCGGGCCCCGAGTCCGGATCCCCGTGGCCGCATCCAGCCGGCGAAGAGGTGAGTCCATTCCAGCTATCCACCGGGATCGTGCCCCTTTCTGTGATACTCCCGGACCGAGCTAACGACGCGGCGTTTCGTCACCGCACGTACACACGTCGACCTATCGGTGTAAACATACGTTCGCCATCCGCGTTTCCGATCGTAACCCTTGACTGAACCAAGTCCAATCTCGACCATTACGCGAGATTCAAGTTGTCAATCAGCTGTGACATGCTGGCAGTTTCGATCGCATCGCGTAAAGTGATTTTTTTCGACTTCTTTCCCGATCGAAAAGGGTTTCGCGAATTTCTCTCAGACGATTGTGCGCTTTGTCTCGAGGGTTACGACATTATAGCTTCTGCAGCGGAAGCTGCACCAGCGAACACGTGGATAAGATCTTCGGATGATACAGTCATGTCGGAATAAACTTTTGTTTTTGCCGGGAAATTTGTTCCGATTGAATTAACGACAGATTTTCTAAATGTGGAATCGAATTATTTTGAACATTTTTTCTGCAACGTTGAGGAAACCATATTTGCTTCGTTGACAAGCTGCATAATTCGATAATCTTTAATACACTGACGTCAAGACACTTCGTATTCTTTTTCTATATAAATTGGTTTAAAACTTTTTATAAGACACGACAGAAGCATTATTTTTGTACACATATAAAATAATCAATAATATCTTGTCCGTTAATCTCATGTATCAAATCGTCAATTCGCACTGTCAAAAAATTCGTCTCATTCGCTCCAGTTTGCATTGTCGAAAATGTGTGTTGGCACTAGATTGGACAATCTTTATTCTCGAAAACATTGTTAACCACTGGTAAAACAGCGTCCACAGATGAATGTTGAGCAAACTCAGATCTCGAGGGGATAATTGCGTTGGCGTGTCAGCACAATGCATCCCAGAGCGCTAGCTGCGTTTTACCGAAGCGTCAATGGGATATGCGAGTTTGTATGAATATATAGAACAACGATCTAGAGAGTTCAAACTTCCTCAGTTTTGTGCTCACACGAGCAACTTTAAAGCCTGTAGACTTCGTGGGATGTTGCACGCTCGCAGGAAACTGCGGCGAGGTACCGCGCTTATAGTTTTCGGTAAATATGTGTACTGTACATGTAGCCACGATATGTTGAACGAATTGCCGGTTTTGTGCAAACACCATTTTGAAAGGATTTTCAAACTCTCTCTTTCTCTTCCTACTTTCTGGTATATCGTTTTTACAAAATTATTTATTATATTTCGTATACGTATTGTAAAATAAATAGAATCAATTTTTCAGTTAATGATACATCAATTGCGTATTACAATAAATGATGTTATTGATGCTAATGATGCTGCACATACGTTTAGATAATCGAATATTTTTATTATCAAATAAATAAAAGGACGTTCCCTTGTAAAATATATTTTAAAGAAGAAAAGAAAATACATTTGTGATTTCTTGTAGTGACGAATTAATTGCGTATTGTAACCAATAATGTTCGTGCATAATTTTGGTAGTCAAATATTATCTTTATTATTAAATAAAGGAAAATGAATTTTTCAGATCAGAATGAAATAATATTATATGTTTGTGCACGCATTTTATGATTACTTTATAACAATGCATCATTTAAATTCAGTCTTTTTGTTAATCGTTATTTATCATAAATTGTAATTGTGTCGTGGACGGCTACAAGCTGTCATAAATATTATTAATTATTTCTCTGCTATAGAATGTGTAAATGCTGGAAAACATGGAAATGCCAGAAGTATTGTGTCTGGAGAGAAAGAAAAGAAGGAGAAAGAGAAAGAGACAAAACTAAATTACAGAAACACGTACGTGTATTCTGTTGGCATGTACGTGTTCTTGATTAAGTGAAGAATTGTGTCGTACAAAACTTTCTGCACTCGGATTGGAGTTACTTAGCACTCAACTACTGACATGTTCCATTTTACAAGCAATGAAGTTCTGATCTTTTGTATCAAGCGATAACGTCGATAGATTCGTGCTTACAAACCGCAGTTCATCTGCGAAACTAGAACATGCCAAATTAAAATCGAAGTCTTGTTTATTCCTAATTTCACGTTTGTAACGTGTAAAATATATGCATATCAAACTATCAAATTGATTTATCTTATACAACGCATACCGTCTGAGCAATTGAGACATTATTGTCTTCACATGCATGAATAGTTGACAATTAGGTAATTCGGTCACACGTAGTTACAGAGATACATAGTTTGTTTCTACCTCAGCGAAACCAGTTTGGAGGAGCGAAATAGCGTTACATATATTTACCATATAACGACATCAACCACCGACTTCTCTTTGTGCTTGTAAGCATAATCTGTTGACTTGTTTTCAAGTACAGTTGTCTCTAAGCACGATTTCTCCCTCGGAGAAACTTACATGACGCAGTTGTTGTTGCAAAAACGAGATGACACAAAATCTGCAAATTGTCGCTATATTATTAGTTTGCTTTTTCTTAAGCTCTGGCTGGTCTCTTTACGTAAATTATAAAACATCGCTTTGCATTATTTTTATATCCGGTACAAGATTTTAATCATACGACGCATAATTAATCCGAGTGAACACGGAAAAAAAGGATTTGCTACTATATGGACAGCTAACATTTTTTGCAGTAAGAGCTAGAAGTTTTGCCACTGTAGCTAAATTATTTAGCTACTATTGCTAAATTATATAATTTAGCTAAATAATTTAGCTACTATTGCTAAATTATATAATTTAGCTAAATAATTTAGCTACAGTAGCAAAACTTTTAGCTCTTACTGCAAAAAAATGTTAGCGGTCCATATAGTAGCAAATCCTTTATTTCCGTGAAAGGAATTTTAAGGTGTTATTTGAAAGCGCGCTTTTCTCATAGCATCGCAAACGTTATAACATGCAATCGCGTATATCGCAAATTCTGATATCGAAGTCCCATTTATAACATGGCGAACCGATGGCGAACTTTAAATATGATCACCATCAATTTAAATGCCATAAAATATTCGAGACTCATAAAATATGCCGCGACAAGATTGATCGGTTGTTTTTTTTGCAGATTTTTTATTATTTTACAATTTATTTTTCAAAGAAAATTGTAAAATACCTATAATTTTATTGGAAATAAATAGGTTTTGATGAACTAAATTTCAGAAGAGCAGAGAGACAACATAATTTATGTTGTCATTTATGCGTTAATAATTAAAAAAATGTGATTTTTGAAACTTTATTCTAAGGATGAGTCATAATGTATCTTCCGTATTCTCGCCGAGGAAAAATCGTTCGAGCATTGACCAAAAAGGTTGTGGCTAAAAAGACATCCGATAATCTTGGAATACACTGTGTCGGACCCTTTACGCATCGACGATGAAGGCTCGCACCATGGGAATAGCGCGGTCCTCGGCTAGCCTAGTGCCGGGACATATTTATAGCGATGTGCTGTAGGGTTCGCGTTCAGAAGAGGCGACGGAACGACGGGGAAAAAATATACGTACGGCACATCTACACCCACGGATACGCGCGTGTACGACGCGAATAACGTTACAAGCCAAACTCTCACCCTCGGCACGCGGAAGCGCCCTTGTTGCATTTCGGGAATGCCACTCTTCTCCTCCTTCTCCTCGTGGCGTTTCGTTTTAACTTGTGCCTTCCTTTTGTGCGTGATGCCTCTCTGCGGCGCGCGCTTTTGCGGCTTGCTGCCGGTCTCCCTAAATTCATTCGCGACCGAACTTTTGAGCGTTCGAGCGTTAAAAAAATTCGTAGTACCTCTCGAAAACTGCGTCGCTCTCCTCCTTTTTTCCACGTTGTTGTCTGTAATCGGATGGGCGGGCTGAAAGGGTTCGTATTCTCCCCCGCGATATGCTTCGTGAGTTTCGATGCGATATAGAAACTCGTAGTTCTATTCAGTGGTGAGATTCAACTAAACGCTGAGTGCTGGAAAACGTTATTTTTGCGACGCCGATGGACAGATAGCTGTCATCCCTTCGAGACTGTCGGATTTATATATCTTACATGCAACAGGAAGAGATATCAAAAGAGAGATGTTCTCGTTTATTATTTATCGCTTCGAAAACTACTTTTCACGTATCATTCACTTCCGTATTTCGCGATTATCATCGCCGTGGATCTAGAATAAGAATCAGGATAAAGAATAATTGTGTTCTTAAGACGACAAATGAAGGAGAAAAGGAGATCTTAAGCATTATCTCCTAATGACCGATTTGACGAAGCAAGTACGGGCGAAAAAGACTGACGATAGAGTCAGAGGTAAAGAAGAAAATGAAAGAAAGCAAGAGGGATGTGGGCGAGACCTTCTAGCCAATCAAAAACGCAAACATCGGGGCGCCGCGCCGGGGATAAGAAATTCCTTTTCCTCGTGTCGTTGTCTGGGGTTCCGGTTATCAACGTCGTCATCCTTAGACCTCCCATTGTACCCCTGTCCTCCTCCCGGTTTTCCCCGCTTCCGATCATCCCCGCAGTACGGAAAGTTGCTCGAGAACTTCGGAGATTCGTCAAATTTTTGTACGTACGACGGGTTGAGCGACTATAAACTTACTCCAGCGGCTTGTCGATATTTTTTCTAGCTTCTGAACATGAACGACGCGAATAAAAATAGTTAAGTTCGTTTAATCTCGAATTCGCAAAAACTCACCGTAATATTAATCGAAATACGAAAATGCTCTTCACTCTATACAATCTTAAGTGTTTCAATACTTTACTCCGACGCATTTTTGTTTTATGTATTAATTCTTAGCTTTTACGTAAAAGAGATCGCGCGATGAAAGTATAATCTGTGACATAACGTTTATGATCGATGAAAAATGCACAAGGCCTGTCGCAGCTATTATTAGTTATTAACTGCCTCTTCTATACTTCGTTTGCGAAGAAGGATAATGACTGCTAATAGAAAGCGACGCGGGACGCCCACGTGTACTTTATTGCGAAACGGCTGAATCAGCTCGCGCTATTTTAGCCGCGATAATCACGCGTGATGTCACCTCTATTGATTTCGATGGGCGGCAAGGCGGCGGTAAAGCGCGTGAGTCATTGCGTTCCCCGGTGCAGTTGCACGAAGTGGCCGAGGGGTTCGGCGCAAAATCGGAGTCTTATGGGCCAGATCCAGATTGATGTGCTCGTAGGACATCCTTAACGTACCGTGTAATTCGGTTTTTTCTCGCGACAACGTACGCCCGAATCGATCATCCGAAATCGGTCCGTTCGTGCAAGCTGCGTTTTATTCGAATTCAGTACTCCGATTTATTCGAGCTGAGCAAGACACGCATGCCGCATTACGTATCCTACATCAAAGCTATTATTTTAAAATCCGGGACTATAATCATCATTGTTACATTACTCATCCGGTATCTCGCGCATTCTCCTTTCAATTTTATGTAAGTTACAAATCAGATACAATGTATCGTCATCGCTTCGTATACCATATCTCTCTTTTCGACGATTTCTTCTACTGTCGGTTCTTCACGGAAACTTTCGTCCGCTCTTCTCAACAATACTTCGAACCATCACGTTTCACATTGAATCAAACCTTTTGAAAAAGTTCCGGGTTTTTGTAACAAATGTTCGCTATTGCTGATCGAAGATATTTTACGACCAAACAAAGTCTATCATGATAATTCTATAATAGTTTTTGCGTATTCTGGGGTGAAACAACGAACCATCTGTTTCTTTTATGAAAAAAAAAAGAAACTTATAGTGTAGGTATAGTGTGGAACTTATAGTATATAGTATAGGTATTCGAGTAACTTTGAAACTTTCAGACGATCAGTGAGGCGAGCAACGACTATCATATAAAATTCGCTTTGAAATTATCGCGCGTTGCAGTTGCATCCGCGGGGGTAAGTAACGTGGCTGAGGGCGACGGCTTCTTTACGTTCCGGCAGTTTCGCTTTCGCTTTGCGGATCACGTTAAAGCGACCGAGGTATCGTGCGAGCCTCAAAAGCCCCACGTCAAGGGAATTATCGCAAAGACGACGGGAGCAAGGGAGTAGGCGCGGGGCTGTGGACGGGAAAGGGTAAGGCCCGTAAGAGCAAGAAGGTTGGCGGTGGATGCGGGTGATCCGGTAAAGGGTGGGAGGGAAGGTTGCACTTATAAATCGCTTAATCGCTGCTTTTCACGGATCAGAAACTCTAAAAAAAACTTTTTCTCACCCCCTCGAGCCGTCCACCCGTTGCGTCGCTCGCGGCGGCCGGGCCTCGCGGCAGAGTTTCGCGTTGAGAATGCTTGATGCACACGAAAGACGGTACGAGCTTTCGACGGCGAGTCACTACGTTTTTCCGTAATGCTTACAAAATCGTCACACGTTTTATTTTGCTGATTCTATCTGGCCATCTTTTAGGAAAAAGCCGCAAAGAAATTAGAAATGTTACGTAACTTCCTTTGCACACAGATACTAGCTAACAAGAACTTTACACTTGCGTGTACGTAATGATATTCGTTTAAGGTGCAGCACCTATTTATATTATGCTCATTTAATCCTCATTAATTTGATTAATATTACTTAATCGTAAATGTACGGAATAATTATTATTAAAGCGAGGAGGAAATAGAAGAGTTATGAAACTCGCAGAATTTATTCAATAATTTTAAGAGAGAGAGAAATGGTCTGATAATTTTAAACGTAAACATTTCTAAGAGTAACCGTCTCTTTTATAAAAGTAAATTAATATTTATAATATCTTTTTAATGATCGCAATATATTTTCTATGTGTAATCTTTTTATAATTTGAATTATACACTAAAATTATACGTCACGCTGTTTTCATTTTTATATCATGTTAATTTTTGTGTCTACATTTTTGTCATTTTGTCGAATACCAACGTGCGTCGAAAAAAAGTAAGAGAAGGAATAACTGAAATAGTTGTAGCGAAGGAAAACAATTGCGCTTGGTTGGCTCGGGTAATATATACCCGCTACTGTATTTCCACCGATGAAATCCTGTAACCCGACAGCACCCTCGAATCGTACGAGCCACGTATTATCAACGATAATTGAGGATACGAGGTTTCATGGACGTAATGATCATCCAATGACGACTGTCAGTGTATTACTCCGCTTCGAATGACGTGAGCATATTGGCGTTTTGATTATCCGATTAAATTATAACACGATGGCGCACATTACACGCGTAATAATGGCCAAAAGCGCCGCATTACAGGAAATCGAACGCGTATACGTTAACGTTAAAATTACGGCAGTTTCGTCTTTCTATCTCTTCCGTAATCTTTTCTCCGACGGGCAGGTATACGCGAGCGTGACGTCTGTCAATACATATCATACAATGTGCAATCACAGCCCCTGTTTCTGATTATGTGCCGGAACCAGGTTCAGGCTCGCGGATGAACAGCTCGATCTAAAGGGCGTGCATGCATACCATTCGCATACGCGTGCTTATCCACACGCACGTCGTCGACCGGCGAAGATTATTAAAGCGATCGCCGACATCGATTGCGCTCGCGATTAATGCCCTGTCTGCCTCATCTTTTTGTTTATCCCCGTGGAACGCACGATTCCGCATTATCGACGCCAACATGCCCTCTCTCTTCGCCCTCTTCTCGACCCTTTTTTCTCATTATTCAGCGAACGCGAGTGGGTGTTACGGTTTTTTTTGGCGTCGCAGAGAGAGTGTTTTTTTACGTGCCACTCTTTCCAATAATTCATCAAACTTTCGCGGATTCTCGTTTCCGATTCGCTGCAGTCTCGCTCGGTTTGTTCATCTTTTACATTGTATACCATGTGCAAAGGTATTGTGGAAAATTATTCAACAACGTCGCGCAAAAGCCTTAATGATAACACGAACACGAAGAAATTGTGAACAGAGTTTGCTTGGTCCCCTGCAATTCGTTGCAATTCGCTGAACTGCTCCTAATTGTAATGCATTCAGATGCGTCAGGAGATATACCATGTTAATTTATTGACTCACACAGCGGAATGAAGCTTTTACCGTCAGATCGCATAAACCAGAATATATTTCCCATTTAACCTGAGAGCCATATTTGAAACTCATGAAAGTAATTAATTCGATTTATTTATTGTAATTATTCTTTCGTATTTTGATTCTCTTGTATGATTTAAATTGTAATTTTAACATTTAAAATGTAGAAGTGGCGAAGTGGCAATGTGAATCGGGAAAGCGCACAGATTCTCTGCGTAACATCCATCACAGAATCTCCGTGACAATCCGTTATCAATCTTGCTAATGTCGCGGTCTCCCCCTCCTGATTATCATACCGCTGCCCCAATGTTGCATCGCAATGAAGCGAAACCTTGAATAACGCCCCGGTATTTGTTCCTTCGGGAAGGGAAGCACGGGAAATCGCGGTGCCTCATTTTCCTTCCACCTCACGTTCCATTCTTAAGTCTTTCACCACCCTTTGTTCTATTTCGGTATTGTCAAGAGCAGCCGATTAAAGGTGAAAAAAGGACGCGATTCATTTTCCCAAACAATCGCCGTAAGCGAGACCAAGGGATAAATAATCGGAACAACGCGGTGGCAAAAAGTTCCTACAGCTGGTCTTTGTCTCTCTCGTTTTTAAAAAATGATCTATCAATTTGATCACAAATAGTGTAATTTTTCTTAACGAAACAACGTATCATAGACTTGAACGAGTATACGCGACTTTGACTCGTACGCTCATAGGCTCGTAATGGAGATTAGGGAGTAGCTTGTAATGCGAAACGAAAGTGACGTGTGTGCCTCTGTCCTGCAATCCTGTTTACAACCCTGTTCTAATTAAGCAGTATCATAAACACGCCAAACACATCCATGTTTGTGTGTATATTCACTCTCACACACTCTTCCTCTCTCTGTCTCTCTCTTTCTCTCTTTTTCTCTTTTCATGCTTCCATCATTCCGCTTCCCAATCCAACTCGCTCATGCATGCGAAGTGACTGGCATGTCCCGAGAGCTATTTTGCAATTGGCCAGTGTCCATAATTGAAGTCGAGGGATCCCGTGGATTCGAGCGGTGCTTTAAACGATCGTAATGTCGGTAGGACGACGGGGACATAGGCCCACCTAGATCAATGGCACGGGAAGGGAAACATCTGGCGGAGTGGAGTATTCGGCGAAATCGAGACAATAGATTTAAGGTGTCCCGGCAAAACCCCCTATGGATTTCGTGACACGCGCGACATGGTGGTCAATTGCCGCGAGAAACTCGCGTTGCGCCGTCGCCGAGCAGGAAATCGTCCGTTCCTTTTTCCCCCCTCAAGATTGAGCTCATCTACCCGAGTGTATTCTGAGGATTTAGCGAGGCTCGCCGAAGTGTTTGCCCCTGCCCGGCAGGAAGGGCAAATTTGCTCAAGGGAACTCGCTGATTATCCGACGAGAGGGTAAAAAGACGCTGAGAGGAGAGCCCAAGACGCTTATAAATTGCTGATTAAGAGCGGGTGCTCTTGCTAATCGAGAGCGCGTACAAATCGCGCACGCGGCTCAAAATCATAAACTACGGTGTTGCAGGTACATCGTTCTTGTAGTACATAGTCAATGTACAACAGGTCATTCGTTTGTCTTCTCTACTTCAATAAATCAGAAACGGAGAACTGTGTCAGGAGTTGAATGAAATTAACAAGAACGTTATATTATGGCTGCGTTTCGATATTCACTGCCAGTACCTACCGAAAATCTATAGTATGCGTGACGTACATAAACTATAGATTTTCAGTACTGACAGTGAATATCGAAACGCAGCTTAAATCAGTAGATTTGCGAAAACAGATAAAGTTTCAACGTTTGGGTCAATTAACGCACGCACGGCTATCCGCAGACTTATCGATGTTTCACTTATTGATCATGCGATTACCGTCGCAGCGCGCAAAGTAACTTTTTTCTATCACGCGAGGAATAACGAAATTTCTGTGGAAAAAAAAAACGGGACGCCCGCTACGTTCGCATGCATGTGACGGGATATTTCGGTTCTCCGGATTCCGCGATACGTACCAGTACCGAATATCACGCAAAGCGTCGGCTGCGCAATTTTTTCGTCTCCCATTCGGCGAAGTATCGACCTTTCGGCCCCGTCAGATGCCCAACGACTCGTACGAAAGCCTCTTCCTCTTCTGCGACCTCTTACCCTCGCGATGGTCACGATGTACGAGCGGCCGTCGTCCTTTTAGATTCTACAGCTTCCTCCTCGAGGAAATCGATTTTCAACTCGCGTTACAATTCCATTCAAACGCCCACGACTCTCCCATTCGCAATTTTAGCTCGCGGAAATTCGTATTAGCTTTGAACGAATGTTTGTGTCACTCACCACGGCTGCTATAGACTCTAAGACTTCGACCTTCTACGAAAGGAATTAATTCTGCGATGAAGCATTGTAAATTCAATGGCTTTGTTAATGCGATACAATTTGATGTATATATTATCCAACATAAAGTGGAAAGAAAGTCATTACAAAAACATCGTTGCGTGGCACGTTATTTTCGCTTGTTCATTCCTTTCGCAATTTTTACATGGAAATCGGAATTCGTCCAGGGATAAAGTCGTGCGGCTGCGACGTGACAAGTTTCCTCTTTTTGACGTAAACATGGCAGGAATCAGCGGCGGATATCCTCGTCGCGACGATACGCGTGGACCATTCGGATGGAAAATGCCGATGGGGTGACTGGGTGACTCTTGGTGTTTTGAATATTGCTCTCCGGCGACGGTCGTTTTCTTGAAAAACTTATTCCGATAAAATAACGCAGCACTCTGTATAAGTAGAAGAAAACAGCATATCAGATCAAGTAGCTGTTGAAGAGACTCAATACAACATCCCGGTGATTTGATGCAATATCTTTGTTTTATATTGTATTATAATATTATATCTCATAACATTATCTTAAATTATAGTTTATAAATTCAATTTAACTCGGCGGAAACGATGAAAAAATATATCAAGTCGAAGTGTTAATTTCTAAACAGGATAATTGCAGCTCTATGTTAATTTTTGTCGCAACAGTTTAATAAAACAATAGTAGCGATCTTTGATGGGTATGCCATTACAACTTACGCGACCTATCTGGTTGGAACGCATCACCACGCGTTAATAGCATCAGTAATAAATTAATAATTCAGCATGTATTTCGTACGAAGATTACAACCTCCGTGACGATTTATACCCGAACAGCCCTCGCCTCGCACGGTTACCGAGGGTTTCAATTATGAACTAATTACGCCGTGTGTACGTGTACGGAGCAATTACCGCGTACGCGGCGACACATGCCGACCATGTTTCGCCCGCTTTCGATGTAACTCCGTTCTGTTGAATGCGTCGTTAGCAACGACGTCGTGCCGTGTACCATGTGGCGCTACGCATGTCCGCGGTAGGGTAGAACGATGCGCCACCCGATGCCCCTTATATGATTTTTGAAAAATGATTTCGGTCTACCGACGGGCAGCCGGTGCATCCCAGCGGGATCTTTTATCGTTGCGATACATCAAAAGCCCCCGTTGACAGCAGAGCGACGCTCGAATACCCCATTCTCGACGCTCGTGGTGACTTTTCCGTTGTACGAGTATCAGACTCTGCGTTCTGACGGAATCGCGTTTCGTGCTTCCGCATCGATAAACTCGCGGAGACGGCCGCGGTGGTCGTGATTGCGGTATCCGGAGGGCGGAATTCTCACCCCTTCGATCCACTCTGGGACCGAGAGACACGCGTTTCCTGCAGTTGCAACTCGCATTCCCCGCCTTAATTAGCTTCCGCCCTGTGGAAGCCGTGAAGGGCGAAGGGTAAGACACAGCCGTGTCGTAAAAGCTTTTAAAGCTTCCTAACCGTCGAGGGTAGATCGCGGAGAAATTATTCTCGAGCTCGTAAACGTCGCGTCGAGCGTGGGCAAACAGCCTCGAATGATCGTCGTTGCATAGCGCGCGTACAAGAAAGAATAAAACGTATTTCAGCATTGAAATCGTTTAAGAGGCCGGAGATTTTCCAAAGGAGAGCTTATCGCGCCACTTGCCGAGATTACGGTGGAATTCACGCTTTGCGTTTCAGAATGAAACGTGCCTTTGATGTTTGCCGTTTGTACTTAGCATTTTTGTGCACTACTTACTCTGTGTTTCTTTATACATACGTGAGGAAACTTGCGCTAACATAAGTATGTATATTAATAATCATGTTATGCAAAATATGTAGATTTCTATCGTCAAACAAAGTAATCGCAATAGTTATAATCATTTAATTTCAAGTCTTGGCAGATAGATATTTCTTTCTCTCTTTCTTTCTTTCTTCATGGTTTTTAAAATTACATTTAATAAGTTATATTTAAATTTTTTGTACTTAAATCAGACAAAAAGAAAATACTTCGGTCATGACAGTAAACGTTCACGATTAAACGGGACTCGTTTGTCCGAGGCTTGTTTATGCACCCATAAACTTTGCAATAGTCTTCACATATAACGCTTCGCATGCGTCTCGCCTTATCGACAGACACGGGACACCAGCTTGGAATTAGGGTGGCACCCGAGGCGCAGGACGATGCGCATGGTTCGTTTTACCGATCTTGCTTTTCCCTTGACATTCGACGCCGACCGCGCATCGTGTGTGTGCGGCGTATACGTCGACGGGAAAAGAGGCCGCTCAAGTTTTAAAATTCTACAGATGAACACGATACGAAATCAATGCAGACCTACGAATATCTCAGAGATCGACGACCCTCTCAGCGACCCTCCCGCGGCAATCTGCTTACGGGGTCACGTCAGTGCCCACAGGTGTGCATGCGTACGCGTCTACGCACACTTTGTATACTCTTCTCGAAGATGTATTTTGGATATGACGTCACACTCGGCTCGAACCCTGCGTGATCGAAATTCAGATGAGCAAGCCGGACGTCGAGAACCTCCGGACGTTGCGGCTAACATAGCCCGACAGATACCTTGCTTTGCCATTTCGGAAACAGATACGCGATCCTCGAGAGTATATTCGAGTCGCATCCTCGCGAACTGCTGAAGGTGCATCAATGTTGCACGAGTATTGCCAAACGCGGCAATGTGTCGCATCGTTACTTTATAGTGTCATATAGAAAACCGATATCACGTCCAAATAATATCGTCGAAATATAAGATAACTTTGATATCCTTATTATCAATAAATATCTCTTGCTATTCTTCTCATGGAACATATCTATATAGCTAATTATATGAATAATTTTACTCACTCCCTTTAGATGATTCGATTAAATCCCTTCTACCTTTTCACTTTGTATTCGTTTACGAGCCCTTAATGTTCCTTGGCTTATCGCAGATTTCTAATCTCGCTTGACCTTCACCCTCGCACGATTGACGTAAGGTGCGTAGGCTCGTGCCGTGTAATGATAATTCACGGCAAACGTTATTCATACCAGAAGTTCGTCCGAGGTTATCGCGGTAGTTTGCCCTGGGGGCAGTCAGGAAAACGCACCCCTTGTGGACAGCTCTCTCTCTCTCTCTCTCTTTCCCTTTCCCTTACCCGCGCATAGCCCAATGCCGTCCCTGGCCATGCAAAGTGAGCTAGGGGTTGTTAGATTAAACTCCAACCCCTCGCGACGCCCCGGATGCCTCCGACGCCACGACGGGTTAAAAACAGACAGAAAGAGTATGACTCATCTCTCAGCAACGATATGAACCTCGCTCGAGACCGAACAATAGTTTACACGACACTTCTCTTGCATGATGCGACATAGATTTTCTCATGCTTTTTGAAATTAACAAAGTTAAAAATTGAAAATATTAAATATAAAATATTATATTATTATAATGTTACGGCAAAGATGGATTCTTACATCGAGAATTTTAGCCAAGTTGAGAAATCTTGTGGCAAGCAAGGGCCAATTACAACTCGCGTGGCTAGGTCACTGACAAATTTCGTGTATCAGAGAACAAAGAGACATTCGCGTTGGATATCAAAGGGGTCTCAGACAAGTGGGTCCGCAGGGGTCGATTTATTCCACTGTTGGAAGTAAACTGTGCGAATACATTATTACGGAAGGGTTCCGGTCCAATCGACTCGACGATGTCGACATGCTGACAAACTACTTTCATATCTTCATTCGTGCGGCTATCGTGACGTGCGAAATGTGTCAACAGAGGGGTTCATTATTATCTTGATCTTTATAGTCTTCGTATCATAGAAGCATTAAAGATGACGGTGCATTTATAGTACCTTCATACTTCATACTGCGATAATAATATTAAATTCAAACTAACAGAGTATTTTTTTTCTTTTGCAATATAAAACTGTCTCTGCTCCGAAAATTTTAGCATTTGACCTACTTCATATTCTGAACTTTACCGATATCGACGATCATAATAAGCAATGAATTCATCACGATAATTGTGAATATCTGATATCCGATGTGATTTAATATGAAATTTTTGGAATCGACTAGTGCGTTTTCAATAGAACGCGTTTTAAGTATCTCAAATCTCCCCAGCATCGGGTCGATTCTATTCATTCTCGTTGCCCCCTCAATTATTTCCATGGAAACGATTTCGACGAAGCCTTTCAATGAAACATCAATCTCGTTCAAGCGCAGTCCTTATATACCGCGCGGTTAATTATTCGCGTCGACAAAGGAGCGGCCGCGAAAACTCGTCGCTGGATCGATAATCTCCGAATCTCGTCCGTTTCCCGCTAATCACCGTTTCTTGACAACGAGGCGAAACGCGCCTGGGAAGGCGCTTATCTTTTTAATCTCCTAATTACGCGCCATAACGAACTTCGGCTAATTCTCGGATCGAAAGTAGGGGTTGCTCCCCGTCTAATGCTTCCTGTTTGGACGAAAGTGTTTGTTTTCGACCTCCGTAAACACAAGACGCATCAATCGATCGACATTGCGAGGCAAACTCAAGTAACTAACAAATATCTTAGATTTATCAGCTTCAAAGTCTGCTTTGACAGCGAATTATTAACGTAAAGCAAACGAGATCTCTTTTTCAATCTTGAAACATAACAATAGAACTTTCTTCCCTTTTGCGAAAGGCATTAGTGCATGAACGGACGCGATTCGTTCGATTATGTCTTGCGAGGTTTTCTTCCCCCGTATCGATAGTCTTATAACTAACTTTTCTTGAGCACCTAATCCCATTTTTGCCGCGTATGAAAGGGGGAGATAAAAGTACTCGCGGGAAGAAAGGAAAAACTTAGAGGAAAAGAGCTTCGTGGACGAGCGCACTTTGTACCGTGTCGTGCGAAGGTCCACTTCGCGCACCCGTTTGAAAATTTTTCCAGGTACCTGCTCCCAACTGCCCGAACGATCGGTTGATCGGAGCATAATGGCCAGAAAGTTTTTCTTAGGTCGGACAGTCCGCTGTGTTTTTTTGCAAGATGCCGCGGAAGCTGAATCGAAGCGGGGAGCTGAAGAGCCGTAGAAAAGTAATGGACGGCATTTTTCCATCGCGCCAACAACAGTATCGCTCGGAACACGGAGATTCTATTAGTACTATGGACGCCATATAATACAATCGCGTGGGGAACGAAGCAAAAAGATGGAATGCTTCCGACAGGAACAGTGCCTGTCCTATTTCGCAAATAACTTTGTCGATACTGAGGAAAGAATTAATATACTTTGATGAAAGGAGATGATATTGCTTTTTAATTTATATAGGTCTTTTGAATTGCCTTTTCTTCAATAAAATGTTTAATAAAAAACTAATAACCTCCTGGTTTTTAGTTTTTTATTGGAAGCGAGCGGATTGAAAAGAAAGTTATTAAACTCGGAAGGTAGCTGTTACACAGATTGCGATCATTAATTATAAAATAAGGCACTGATAGATATCATTTGTATGATTTTAAAGAAAAATTTATATTGTAAAGAATTCGTTTTCTTTTTCTTCATGACAATCACATATCTTCTTTGCGTGATAGAAGTCTCCTTTGAAGAAAGAAAATTGCATGAAGGATTGTAGAAGTTTAATAAATAATCTAAAATATTATGCTGTCACACGCGAGGAATAATGGCTAAGCGTAGCTCTATATGGTCATTCAAAAAGAAATACAATGATTGTCCGCGAAACGAGAATAAAGGCAGCGGGAATAAAGCAGGAAGAGGATCAGCGTTGTCCGAAGACCAACGGTCTTCTTGAACTGAATTCATTTTTTTTTTCGGGGCAAGATTTTCATTCACGCGAAGGATTCGAACGAGCTTGCGGAATATGAAAAAGAAAAAAGAGGAAGACGGAGGGCGGAAGAGAAAGCGCTTCTTACGAGACCCTCGCACGCGTCACCCTCCCATTTACATTATAGCATCCAGCACCCGCGCCTTTTCTTCGAATCCCCCTTCCTTTGCAGGCGTCCATATTTCCCGTTCCACTGCCTTTTCGCGGGACTTTGTTCTCTCCGAGGAGCTGAAGATGGTATATCAAGAGGCTGCAATCTCATTTTGGTTAAAACAAAAATATCGATACTTCTTCGTATAAGGGGGCTTTTGTGTCTTCCTACCTTTAATACCACGAAATATCGATGTCATAGAGTACTTTGTACAAGGTTTTGTATACGCTTGTTTGATTCAAGATACGCGAGGCTTTTGTCATCGCGAATGTTTACAGCTGGCTCGAAGAAACGGAGACCGTACGCACCCTTCGTGTGCGCGTGCATGCACGACTTTTCTCACGACGCCTGCGAACGTGCCGAGAAAGACCGGGTTTCTCATTTGAAGAATGAGTTCGAATCACTGCTGACGCTGCTGATGCTACATCACGCGTTCTTTCGTCACGTTCTCGCGAAAGTGTATTCCCTCATTAGGTCCGATTGCGAGCCTGGAAGGAAAGCCAGTTCGACTCGTCGGGCAAAGCTTTCTGTGATTAAATGCTGCATCACTATTTGTTGGCAGTGCAATTGTTTGCTTTCTTATAATTACATGTAAAGTTAAATAATTTGGGATTTTTAATTTTCCATAATTAAAAAAATCTAATAATGTAAAATTTGTAACTTGTATTTTCTCTTTCAAAACTTGTATTTTCTTTTTCAATGTACCACATCAGGTCACTCTGACATTGGCGATTACTTCAGCTGCAGAGTGTAACCTGTATATTTTTTTATTGAGTTATATACGCGCGGAATTGATAAGCTACTCTGATAATGTATCTGATGATGTAAGGGTCTTGACTTACAATTAGCTGTCTTAAGTATTATGGAAAGGACAACCGATGAGCGGCACGAAATGAAATGGTCGGAATCGTTGTGAAGCAAAAGTTTTAATTACGTTAGACAGCGGGCAACTTGCTACTTAGAAGTCTGGCTACCTATCTGAATGCAATTATGTGGCCTTTGAAACAGGTAGCGCCTAAGTCTTACCTTATCTTTATTCGATGTTGCTCATTCAACCTGTCCCCGCCTTATATCACTTAATATGCCAGCCTTAAAAGACGCATTTCTACTTTCTACAGCTTTACGCTGTATCTTCCATGACTTTAATAGAATAACTCCGTGACTTTAATTGAATTTTCGCAAATCGCATTAGCGTGCTGCACAAAAACTAAGGTTCATAATTATCTTGATAATGACGCTTGTGCCCCATAAATGTTTTATTTCAACTAAAGTTTCAATTTCCGTTCCACTTGCGCGTATCAGCGCGCCATGCAATGTTTAACGACGGCAATTGTTGCTTGACCTCCCTCGCCGTGCACACGCTCGGCAATCCGCATGCCGTTTTCATCGCTCGAATTCCCTCCTTATTTTTCCAATTCGCCCACTTAGCAGAGGGCCCCTTCCGATCGCCGTCGCGTGCCGGAGCTCGATAATAGAATTTGGCTGCCCTTTGCGGAACGCGCCGCCGCGCCACGGACGGTAGATATGCAAATGATTGCCGTGCAGCCTCCGAAGGGTGCATCGAGAGGGATGCCATGAGAAGGGTAACGGTCGTCGGGAATCCGCGATCGGGGCGGGCCGATGGCGGTCCTCCGTAGACACCTGGGGGGAAAATTGCGGAGAAATCTATACATATACGAATCGCAGAAACGTTAGATTGCGTTTTGAAAGTCTGATCGAATAAGGCACGAACTGATTAAACATATCTTCTATAGTCAGCTAATTTTAAACAATTATACCATCAAAACAATTATTCACACAATTATAATTCTATAACTAGATAAAATCAAATGAATCATTAACAATGATCGTTTCTGATAAATTACAAAAGAATTTTATATAAATATTTCAAGTAAAGATGCGATAATTGAAGAAAATGCTTGAGATACTTGGTGCAAAAGTGTAAAATGCAAGCGCTTATCTCTCCGTTCGATGTGCAACGACGTCAATGTGCAAACGTCAGAAATCAGATACTATCCACGTAATATACCGTCAGAGTGCACTTCTTCGTGGCGTTACGATTTCACGGTAGAGCAGCCTATATAAATATCCTGTCTCGTGTAGGAAAATGGACGATGGAGGACACTGTGGGCACACGGGCGAACGGGTGGCTTCATTAGCGATCCGTCTATCCCCGACGTGATGCCGAAGCGACTCCCTCGACGCACTGTATCGCGAATCGTGCGCTTCGCTGGATCGGCTTGATTTCCTGTGTTTGGTCAAACAGACGGCAATGACAGACTCGACCGGCCGCGGCCCTGTACACAGGAGGGAGGGGGTTACCAAGTTATTTCATTAAGCCGACCGTGCCTGGGCGATAATTATCGTCGAACCACGCCGCGCGAGATGTTTTTCCCAGATTCTCCGCCGACTGGCAAAATGTATCTTCCGCTGTGTCGCCATTAAAAGCGACGTGGGGAAAATATACGAGATCGTTTTTTTGCCATGCCGAGCTTTGTAATAATTAAAGTTACTATAATAATCGTCGCGAATGTTGGAATACGTGAAGTTCTTTTTTCATCGTTAATTTCCGCGTGTCTTGCACTCGAAATTCAGACGTTATTAAATTACTACCATAACGATTATTAAATAAAGAGATTAAATGAAGAGAAAAGCGAGTTAAGAATTGAAACAAATGAGATAAGCATTTTCTTAAAATATCGTATCGTTTTAACGACATATTTTATTTGTGTTGCATATGATAGTGCTGTCAATTTACAGAGAGAACGAATCCGGAGAATTTCGCAAATTCCAATATTTGCACGCGGGATATGAAAAGATATTATGGTATTTGGAATCTCCCGACGGGGTCCCGCGTCACTTCTCTCTCTCTCTCTCTCTCTCTCTCTATTTCGAACACCCCCTGCGGATATCCACTTCTTGTCTGAGGATCCACCTGAAGATCCGATACAGGAGATATTTACACGCAATTTAGGAATATTTGCCGCGGGAGTATTTCCCTTTGATCGAGTTCCACGGATGATGGGGGTGATTTCTCACGAACCGTGAGATTTCCGCAAAGTATTTTCCTCACCTTGCTGGCCATTAATCACGATCGTCTCTTTCGTATCACGATAACAGTGTGTGATTATTATAAAAAAAAAACAATGCTATTGAATAGAACAAGGTTAAAGATAATTTCACGTCAAAGCAAAATAAAAATTGTAAAAAAGATTTAATGTTTACAAAAATTATTAAAATTAAAATCTGCGCATTTTACTTTCCACACGCTAGGTATTAAATAATTACAAAGTCGCCGCTTTTGCTCCTGTATAAAATTATGATAATGTTTGCACTCATTTTGGACATTTCCGTATAAAATTACGATAATGTCTACACTCACATTTTCGGACACTTCTTTTTGCTATTTTATATTATCTTATATCCTAGTTACGTCGGACGTAGGATCCGCAGATCCTAGTCTGACGTAGGAAAAGTTACAGCTTAATCCAAGTTTTCGGATAGAGCACTTTCGCGCCCCATACCGACGCACTCCGTTCGGCCTGACACTTTAATTCCGCGAGATTGCTTCCTCATGCGACCGAGGCACGACCTTATCGACTCTTCGTTTTCTCGAGGTCGATTAGAGCGGAGACAAGAGACGACGCATTTTGGCGAATTGCTCATGCTGGAAGACCGAGTGCGCCCAACTCCCGCTTCCCACCCCCTTCAGTCATGCTCGACACGAGCTACAAACTAGCTACTACGATGGAGTCAAATCCAATCTTGTCCACGACGTAATTCGGTAAACCAGTTAGAGGCCCGGGGTGGCTGCGTGTCCATTTCCATTCTCATCGTTTTCGAAATTTTCGTGCTCGTCGGGCGGTTACGAACAACGGAGATGAGAATGGATGAAAGAGAGAGAGAGAGAGAAAGAGAGACGTCCGGTCCTTTTGGTGGTCCACCGCACGCAAGACGGGAAACAGCGAAGCCCCTTTGCTAATTCTACGGCCAATTATGTCCCGCCGTCGCGTGGTTTTACTCCTGTCGGGATATGCTCTCGGAGTCACTGCCACCCCCTTAGGGGTTACGGGCGAATTGTCGTTTAAATTGTTCCTGTGCCGTCTCGTTTCCTTTGAGACTCGCTCTTTTCTCGCGTCTCTCGGGGATCAACTAGGTATATTCTTCTCTGTATTTTTAATCTTAATATGCCAACTATGTGAATTCAATCTATTTGGACATATAAATATGTCTTGCAGAAATAATATGTTAAGTTTTTCATAAATAGGTATCAATCTCAGTATCTCGATGATTACTCGATATGAAGATACCTAAACAAGTATTTTTTAATAACATTTTATTATTTATGATAAGTGTTTAAGAAAGCTTTTGGTACAACGGCTACCAGAAGCTTAAATGAAGCCAAACGATAATGGCCTTTCATGAGGATTCTTCTCAATATCATTAGCGACTTATTTTTTTTGCAGCTTTTTCGCTCCCCCCTTAAATCCTTTAATCTTTAATCCGACGATCCTGCACGTGCTCCCGTGATTCCATTCGCTGCCGGACAACGGCTGGAGATGGAGGTGAAGGCTCAGATCCACGTATACATATATATATATATATATGTATATGTACATATACGCGTAGTCGCGCGGCCAGACAGTGGCTCGGCGATGGTTAGAGGGTGGTTTTAGGGACTGAATGCACGAGGGGTGCTCGGTTCTCCGTTCCACGGATGCTCACAAACTGGCCGGAACTAAATACTGGAACAAAAGGCGTGCCAGCGGTGGCGAGAATTAAAAACCGTCTACGAGAGGAGTGCACCAAGTCGTAGTTGGCCATAAATTATTACCCACGATAAATACGTTGAAAAAAGCGGGACACAGTTTTCTCTGCGTCTGTTCTTTATAGCATTGAATTCTCGTCACGGACAGAAAAGTGCAGAAATGCGAACCGAATACAGATAAGATTTGTCTGCATGTTTATTATATTCTCAGAACACTAATGACAAAAATATTCTAGAATAAAAGCGGAATGGACGGAAATAAAATACTGTCTCTGTACATTTCTTCGCTCCTACTTGCATAAAATATTTTTAACGCTCGATTTTATGGAACATAAAGTTAAGTTTCGAGGGCGCGATGGGGGTTTAAGGACTGCGAGCGGGTCCTTGGCTAATTAGAGTGTAGAGCTTTTACGATTATGGCTTGCGAACGGGATTGCGGTATTCTGGTGAGCCAATAATTAACAGGATGATCAACTTTTCTGCTGTACGCTTCCGTTTGTTACTATAATGACATAAACAGCGTGGCATTATATGATTTACTGATCTCTGTTATTTTGCATATTATAAGATAAGTTTATTTGTTAGCTTATTCTGACGGTACGGTACTATACAGGAGATTAAATTTATGCAGGTACTTTGTTGCTTAATTTCTCATTATTCCAATTACTATTTGCACGGCACGGGTGTCCGCCAACGAAACATTCATTTCCTAAAAGCTTTCTTGCGATGTTCGTTCTTGCTAGGTGATAACGGTCTGACGTATACCGAGTAATTATTCCACAAGTTTGTTGATTCAACGACGTAATTGTATTATCATTATCATTATTACGCGCAGAACCATGTTTTCATTTATGCCAACGAGAAAGTGTTCAGGTTATTTTTCTTCTCATTCAGTAATGGCTTCGTTATTTTGCAAAGACTTTGAAACTTGTAACATTGTGTTAGCAATTTCTCTAAGGCCATATTTTAACATTTTTATGGGCATTGATTTCGCGCACCCTCGACAGCCGACTAAGAGGAACGGGGCCATGATGCAGGTTTTATTTCTCGGCTTAGCGAGGTTGTATCGCGCCTGGGAAGAGATCACGGCTTCGATCGGAATGGCTTTATTCAAAAGACCGCCATTTTTCTCTTTCCTCGTCGTTGCCTCCTGCCGTGAAATCGCGGACCGGTCGAATTTGCATGCGGCGTCTCACGACGTCAGGACTGCTTGCGTGCCACGATAAGTGTGTAGCTTAGAACGGATCTTACTTAGGGCACAATTTTATTTACACGTTTGCGATATTAAAATCTCTTGAATGAGATACGAAGAAACCTCAGTTGAGATAATGCGTAGTGCTTGTGTCGATAATTGTGCTCAATTTCGTAAGAATACAAAGCACCGACAGTCAGCCTATTTTTGAAAATATACGAGACTTGCGTGGATTGCGTTTGCGTGCGTAATCCATGGCGTGTTTGTTATCGGAGCTAATTACTAATGCGTGGGTGTTTAATCGCGGACTTTTCGTTGATAACAATGTTATATTGCTGCTATCTGACGAAGTTGGATGAGTTTATAGAATCTCCTTTCGAATAGAATAACTAAACTTTATAAAAATAAAATATAAAATTCAAAACAGGTGGTTATAAAAAAATGCATCAAACCATGTCACAATTGCAGAGCTATAATAACAGAGGAATTACTTTTAATACTGATTTTAAATTCACATAAAGAAAATTCCACGAATGTATGTATTTGACAAACATATCGGCGGTTTAAATTCTGAAAGATGCGCGGTCGTGTTCATGAATCGTCGATGACACGATCTCTCGTTGAAACATGATCGCATTTCCTCCATGACGCTATTTGTACGCTGTAAAACTCGCGTAAGGAAAAATGGCGTGTATTTATTTAGGATACGTTTCGTCAAGAATTTCGTATAGGTGCTCGACTTCCCCCAGATGCTATTTCTCTTTCGCCTCTATTTCCTCCTATAGGAGTATACTCGCGGCTCTCGCGTCCGCCCGCGTTTCTCCCGTTGTTCTCTTTCCCGCGTGGTTTTAGCCTACCACCCGTATTCCCGTTCTTTATCCCGCTCGCTGGGTTGTTACTCCATGCCGACAACACCTCCAGCGCTCTTCTTTATTTCCATTAGGGTGCTCCGAGCCATTTGTTATGATCCTACGAATCCACGGGGGTAGGGGATGTACCTACCAAGAATAATCCCTCACTCACTTAAATTATTCCTTCGATGCCCTTTTAACATGGAAGCAGACTCGAAACTTCTCATTCACTTTGCTCGTACCTTCCACGCCTTGATATTTTAAGCCGCAGAGAGATCTCAATTTTCTAAATTATATATAAGCTCACTTGTCTTGAAAGCGAAGTTCTTCTAGCAAGAGTTACGCTAGTTTCTTTATTATTCTTTGCATTAGTTATGTTTTTACTTCTCTTCCTTTCGCAATTGCATTACTTTCAGAAGCTAATGAGATCACGTGTCAAAAGACGGTGAAAGAATTTTGGCTATTTGTATTTTTTTTTTGTAGATTTAGTGATATTACATTTTAAGAATTTTTATTATGATTGTGGTTTGCTTGTAATGTCAAGTGTTTGGTCAGATGTCTAACCCAGTTGCCCAAAGTAGACGAGAGGACAGAAAAATCGAGAGATATTGACGTGATCGTTAAGCTGACGACTGGCGTGCGCTTTGACAGTTAAATTAAAAAACGCGCTTTCGCGTCGATAGCCGAAAGCCACCCCTGATGGATAGGGCTTAATAAACTTTCGAGGCATCAGCGTATCATTCGCCAGGCACTCGATGGAATTTTATTGTTTCCTTCCTGTGTCTTTCTATTTAGCTTGTCAACTCCTTCCCCTCTCGAGTGAAAAATGTTCCTATTGACACGTTAAATAAAAAGTCATATTTTTTTTCCAACGGTCGCTATCAATAACTTCGATCGTCGCGTCAAGAACTCAAAAGTATCTTTGCAATCAAATAATCAGGTTGTCACAGACACGATTTTGCAATTTTAAGTAAACGCCACCGAGGATCTCGCTAAAACGGCCTTGTCCGTTCAATCCGCTTTCCATCGAGCCCCCCTTGATCTCCAGTTTCAAGATCTCAGCCCATCGAAGTTAGAATCTTGAGACAATGGACTCGTCTTTTATTGAATTCTTTCCTCCGTCGCTTCGTGCAAGAGTCGTACTGTGTATGTAAATGTAGTCTGGGGGACGTAATCCCACGGGAAGGCGAGCAAGAGGGTTCTCGCCATCGAGAAATGCAGCGGGCGATATTCACCGTCATTGATGGTCGGCATCCTTATCGTTAGTACACACGCCTCGATATCGCCCTTCCGATTACGAGACCAGAATATCAAAATCGCGGCGAATTAATGAAGGCGCCGAGTAACCGATGGCTCATCTGCTCACGCAATCTTAAATCTAAATTTATTTCTCACTCTCGGGTACGATGTTATCGGCACTAATAGCACTTTGGAACCCAGACTTATCGCCAAGCATATACGGATATTTAATACTTCATACTTATTAAAGCCGTATATAATACGTACACGTGTGTAGCACATATGAAGGTCGATACTCTTCTCACCTGTTCTTCGCCCTCCACACCTGCTGCAACACGGATACACAAAACCGCAATACCGCCCCGCTGACGATCACCATGGGAGACCATGGCGGCGTTCGAGGAAGGTGAAGGGTCGTCCTGTAATAGTCGTCCCTGCGGGACAGTCATGCGGCCTGTGTGCCATACCTAGTACGAGGAGAGAGACGCTCCGTTCGCCGGCAATGCGTGCCACATGACGGTGTCCCATAAATAGTCGGCCGGACGCCGGAATTTCCATTATATCGCGTTCCCGTACGTAAGCGCCATAAACAATATCATCGAACTCCGCGCCGAAACGGGAACTCCCCCATTAGGTGTTCGCGCTGCGATATTTATTACTGCTGCGCCACCATTGTGATACGTCGGATTTACGAGGGCTTTTTTGCGAAAAAATCCACCGGAGCGTAGGACGAGCTGGGACGAATTGAATCGTACAACTAAACTCGCCGCTAGAATTGCTTCGCAATCTCTACGCGATGTCGAGATGAAGCTAACGAGTTAAGTTGCAAAAATGTGACAATCAATATTTTATATTTTAAAATTTAAATATTATTTAATCGATTTGTAAATATCATTTTATCGAAGCGTCGGAGATTACGAGTTCAGAATTTACGCATTGTGTTCACGTGTACCTACGTTGTGGTCACGTTGCGGTCAAAGTTGCAGGTTTGCGGCACCGTTCAGCTGTATTCGATTAACTAGTCTGGTGCAATGCGCAATCTATTATCACAATGCACATTCATACCGCTGCACTGTATAAACAAGTAGCGTAGTTGCGTAGGTGTTCTGCCTATCAACTTGGTTAATATCCATTCACGACAATGGCCTGAATTGATGCTTAAGCAAGTATTTGCGAGTGCCGAGTAGCCGTAAAATCGCGATTTACGTGCCCGTATGAGCGTTTGGGACGATATCGTAACGGCGTTTACTACTAAAGTTAGCTGACATAACTGCGATACATCAAATAGATATATAAGTCGTACTCCTTATAGAGCGAAAACTGCAGTTACGAAGTTTTGTTATCTAACGTTCTGTAAGAAACTTAATACAACAATGTCAGCAATGATAAAATAATAATAAATCACGCGGCAATCTGTGAAAAGTATCTTTAACGTTTCGAAAATTGAACTTGCCAAAATTATTTTAATTCGGTCCTTGGTATATGAACATTATGAACTAACAGTTTTACGATTGTCTCGCGAAACGGAGTTTCAAGGATGAGGAATACGTGGCAGAAAGTTGTCGGAGTTATATGTTGCTCCGACCACAGGTGTTGATAGCCTCCGCAAGCAGCTTAGCTGCTCGTAGCTCGAATATTTCATGAAGCCGAGCAAGTCCTTCGTCGCTGCGCCATATGATTCATTCAGGAAGGAGGGTTTCAAACTCGACATAGGAGATGATTACCATTTTGGAAGTGATAAAATATCTGCCATATATATTTCTTCAACGTTTCCGGCCAATAAAGAACTTTTTATATATTTCCTCTCTTTTGTTTAAGAAGCAAGTTTGCGGCATTATCGCGTATGTTACATTGTTACATCGTTGCGTCGCTTACATGACAAAGTTTCGCGGTTCCTTTAACAGCTCCTGCATGATTCACGACCGAAGTGTCGTCTTTGTTCACAAATACGACCAGCCTCAGATCCTTTAAGATCGAGAGGGACGGGCCGTTCCCTCGAGACCAAATCATGGGGAACTTGTAATCCAGGCGGTAAGGCGAAATATTCTCCGAACACACCAGCACGTCGAGAGGGCGAAACCGCTGTAGACGGATACAACAACACGCTTAACGGGACCTACATCTCTAAATCTATAGAGATAATTACATATCCATTTTGCGTAATGAGAGATTAGGGGTTCGTGACAATATTATGCCGTTTACGTTAATCTATCAATAAGCTGTCGAGTACTTAGAAAGTGTTAATACTCGTAATTTATGTACAAGTATACTTCATATGTATTACACGTCAAGAATATTAGATTAAAAATTATCGTAGTCATCGTATACTTAAAACAGGAACGTCTTGTTAATGCTAATAAATGTTTTGTACGCTCAAAGTGATGATTGTATTTCACGAGTTAGACGTCTGTTTTCACAGCTAGGACCCTAATCGTAAACTCGCGTTGGTTTCGTGCATCCGCATGCATTTCGTACATTTACGCAATCCATAGTGCTGATTCAACATTGACGGCCTTAGCATGAGTGTGCAAACTCACCGCCGGCTAAATTAGCATCACACGTTGTATATTGTTCCAACTGCACCATTATTATAGCGATATTGCATCTGCAGTGTATTTAATGTACCTTGTATTCAATCAACCATAACTGGATTATACAGAGTATCTCATAACCATCGTACTAATAGCAAATTTTAATTATCGCACGCTAATTATTTAATTCTATGTATAATACATAGAAACTAGTCCATCGAAACTTTCTCCTCTTTTTGCTGTTTATATCTTTTAAAATAAATTCAATATTCCATAAGTGAGTTACGTGTAATTGTTTCTTATACTAATTCTATTATTGTCGATAGTGAACCTTGAATTAATGTAAAGATAATCGGAAACTTACGTCTATTTTTTTAACTTTGTTTTTAAAGTGCGCTTATAACAGGAACTGTAAAATTTGTTTTCAATATAATATTGAATGAAATAAAGTTTATCTTGATGCCGGTACACTCGATTTACATTGCGCCTGCAATTTCCGGCGGGCACATCATTGACTGGAACTGCAAATATACGGTACAAATCAACACCGAACATGTATGAATTCGTGATATTTTACATAACTGTATTTTTTACATATTGATTGCATTCGTATTGTAATTTTGAACAGAATCAACAGTGACTTCAATCTTCTATAAAATTATTTTAAATGCAGTTTCATTTTAACTTAATTTTAAACTTACTTTCAAAACTTGCGCTTCTATATAAAAATGTGCACAAACTGTGCTTTTTCTTTCTTTTAATAAGTTTGTTTTACTTTACAATGAAGCTTACACACAGTCGCGGACTACAATACATCTCTCTTGACGATTATTTGGATTTACGAATGCTTTTCTTGCTTACCATGTTAATTCGACGTTACTTCGAAAACGTAATATTTCCTAATTATTTGTGAAGAGATTGCAAAACCTATTTAATATCCCTCGTATTGTAACAAACTTTTACACCAATAGATAGGATAGCATCATAGTGGTCGATATTCGAACGTTGCTGTTATTTTCCAGTCGCCTCTGGACTGCTTCCAAACTATAGATGTATGTAAAAAAGATCTTTTTTCTCTTGTCGACTGTACATTCTTTTTATGTATGGCATATACGAAGTGCATGTACGGCATCGATAAAAACGAGATGATTTAAGATGAATGTTCCTTATCGCTCTTTGTTCGGAAAACTAATCCCAGCGGAAAGGAATGGTTTAGATCCCGGTCGTTTTATTGAAACGTTTCGGCGCTCTCTCTCTCTCTCTCTCTCTCTCTCTCTCCTATTTCCGGTGTGCAATCTTTTCTCGAAGGGATGATCAGGCGGACAGCGTTACGGGCCAGTTTAATTTATTTGTCGTCATTATTACGTCGTGATTAAACTCCGGCGAGTCGATTGTTCCACGGCCCCGCCCGGCGGGGGTCTAACTTTCGGTTTAATTAAAAAAACGTGATCACTGTTTTCAGAGATCCTCCCTGCCCCTTCAGTCGGGCCGTCTCCTCGCCAATCGCCGGCAAAACCCTTTCCGGACTCGCCGACATTTCTAGCAATCAACTGGAAATGTTTTTCAGCCGATGCGTTCTCGCTTGGCGAGTATTATCGAACTAAGAGACCTCTTCTACTTTTAGCAGATTGCTACCATTTCTCAGATACTTATAATCGGATCAAGCGAAATCGGTTCGTAAATCTTGGTAATTATCTATTCAAAACGTAAAAGAGTTAAGTAGGATTCCAACAAAAAATATTACACAAAAGTAGCAATAAGATATTTATAATGCAACTCCGTTGTTAAGACCAGATACTATTTTCTAGAGATCTGTGAAGTGAACAGAAGTAGAAAGAGAGAGAGAGAGAGAGAGAGAGAGAGAGAGAGGAGGGGGGGGATTTACAGTAAATAATTAAATCTCGATTATTAATCCTTAGTTATTAAATTAATAATCAACTTTATCTGTAGATTATATATATATATATATATATATATATATAATTGAACAAAATTCTACATCTGACTCCATAATTAATTTGTTAACAACATAGGCACACAAAAAAACTGTTATTTAATGATTACGTTTGATATTGTATATATTTTGACATATGCATTATATATATATATATATAAGTTTTTTTTGTGTGCCTATGTTGTTAAAAAATTAATTACGGAGTCAGATGTAGAATTGTGTTCAATTCTTCCTTCGTCTGTAGTATCATCTTTATGTTTTTGATATGTTCTAATCGCTATTTCGCGCATATTGTCCCATTCGTATAAATGTTGAAATATAGTACATGCGAAATTCGGGCAGCAGTTCTTAATAGCAAAATTCAAAGCTGGTTTAACTTTGTCATCCCATCGAACTTTAATGCACAACAGCAGCCAAAGATACCTGAAAAATATTATACGTGCGCTTTACGTTAAGTAATTGTAGGTAAATCAATCTGAATGAAAATGTGCATATTTACCGTACTTCAGCATTACGTTTATTTACACCGAGAATGACATGACTTAAGTACCTCAGTTTATTTATTGTTAGTCTAGTATGATTCAAATGTAGACATTTCAAAAGTATAATCTTCTGAATGTCAGAAAAAACTCTTTCAATCCGTATATTAACAGGTTGGCAATTTTCATGAAATTTAAAAACCTATGTTGCCCACTTATTGCCCAATTTAATTGTATCTATTTCAAATTTTGACCTAGTTGGCACATTAATATTCGGGAATTTAATGAACCATTCCTCAAATTTGGTTTGACGTCCTCCTCTAAATATCTGAAAAGGACAAAGATGATAATTACATAAATACCGATAAAACAGTAGTTTATATTTATAAACATTGGAGTCGAGCGTGGCTTAGCAGCCAGCGCACCGGTTCGCTATGCTAGAGGTCTCGGGTTCGATTCCCGGTAGGACCTAGAAATTTTCGCTCGTGCTCCCTCTCAGAAGGCAATGGCAAACCACTGAGAGTACTCTTTGCCAAGAAAAAGCCTCTCGATTTAGCCGTTCGGAATCGGCGTAAAACAGTAGGTCCCATATGCCTGTAGTATCATGATCAGCGTGCGCGCTACAGGCACATGAGAGAGGCTCACTACGCGCTGATAAGCGCTATGGACGCAAGGAAGGATATTTATAAAAAATGTGTTTTACCTGCATGTAGCCAGGAAGTTCGTCACGCACGTACTGCTTAATAAACATAAATTGTTGTGTGTTTATATTTCCTTTCTTACTAAGTTTTTTAAAATATAATTTAAGAAACTTTTCGAATTCTGAGGGTCCTCCTAACTCGTTCTGTAGATGATCTAAGAACTTACATCCCCATTTGTAAGGCACATATTTAGTGGCGTCATGAAGCAAGGTAATTCGAAAAGTTTCTTAAATTATATTTTAAAAAACTTAGTAAGAAAGGAAATATAAACACACAACAATTTATGAAATTTATTAAGCAGTACGTGCGTGACGAACTTCCTGGCTACATGCAGGTAAAACACATTTTTTATAAATACAAACTACTGTTTTATCGGTATTTATGTAATTATCATCTTTGTCCTTTTCAGATATTTAGAGGAGGACGTCAAACCAAATTTGAGGAATGGTTCATTAAATTCCCGAATATTAATGTGCCAACTAGGTCAAAATTTGAAATAGATACAATTAAATTGGGCAATAAGTGGGCAACATGGGTTTTTAAATTTCATGAAAATTGCCAACCTGTTAATATACGGATTGAAAGAGTTTTTTCTGACATTCAGAAGATTATACTTTTGAAATGTCTACATTTGAATCATACTAGACTAACAATAAATAAACTGAGGTACTTAAGTCATGTCATTCTCGGTGTAAATAAACGTAATGCTGAAGTACGGTAAATATGCACATTTTCATTCAGATTGATTTACCTACAATTACTTAACGTAAAGCGCACGTATAATATTTTTCAGGTATCTTTGGCTGCTGTTGTGCATTAAAGTTCGATGGGATGACAAAGTTAAACCAGCTTTGAATTTTGCTATTAAGAACTGCTGCCCGAATTTCGCATGTACTATATTTCAACATTTATACGAATGGGACAATATGCGCGAAATAGCGATTAGAACATATCAAAAACATAAAGATGATACTACAGACGAAGGAAGAATTGAACACAATTCTACATCTGACTCCGTAATTAATTTTTTAACAACATAGGCACACAAAAAAAACTTTATATATATATATATATATATAAAATGCATATGTCAAAATATATACAATATCAAACGTAATCATTAAATAACGGTTTTTTTTGTGTGCCTATGTTGTTAACAAATTAATTATGGAGTCAGATGTAGAATTTTGTTCAATTATATATATATATATATAGTTCTGCAAAGAAAATTAGCTGTTGGCTTGATAAACAGTTATCTTGTTAACGAAAACGAATTAGCATACACAATTTATTATAAAGTCTAATTAGACATACTAAAGTCTACAGGCACGTCTATAGGCAAAGGATCCCTCTCATTCGTTTGTCTTGTCAGAAAATCAGGAAGATATTCTAGAATAAAGTCAACGGTATCGCTAACGAGGTGACCGCAATCTAGTCGGTACAGCACAAAATTAGCAATGACTCGAGCTATTCCACAATTCTAGAAACCCTTAAAACTACGGAATTAGTTTAGTTCTCGTTCTCGTTCATGAACACTTTATTCGCTAAAGTTAGCTAATATTTCTTATCTTCTCTCGCGTAACCGTAATTTGTTTTTCAAATTGTACCAGAGAGAAATGGAGAGCGCGTCGACGGCGTCAACGACTAAACGTAGTCGGCATCGTTGGACGATATCAATGAGTCAAGAGTCACGTTCTCGCAAACCCCACAACCTATTTTCTGGGGGAGGCTAGAGAGATACGATCTGAATAGAAGCGCCGTATCCACGGGGTCGTTTCGAAAGGGGGATCGGATTTCTGTGTACATCGCGTAATGCCGCGTGATGTATGAATTTAATTAAGTAATTATACAGAGAGAGAGAGAGGCATCGTCTACATTAATCACCACCCCATCGGTACGCATCCGTCTTCTCCTCCGTTCTTTCTTCAACGCCCCCGGCGTCCCCTCGCGCGGCTCGAACGGATTTCGCGTTGCCGCAGAATTTCCAGGCCGCGGTAACATCGCCGAAAAGTTCCTCGCTCTCAGCCGACTACCCCTTAACGCCCGTTTTAACAATGTCTCGTGCGCTTTTTACGTCGCAATTAGCGAGCGGCAATTAGTCACGCTCTGCAGCTGTAATTTCTTCATCCCATAAATTGATGGCTCTTCAGTGTTTCATCGAAAAAGGGAAACATTTACAGGTATTCTTTATGTACCACGAGTTACTGTTCGTGATGCACAATTGGAATAATACAAAAAGAATATATAAATGCTACACTTTTATATGAAATATACTTTACTCTTATGTTAACTAAACCGCGCGAAATGTAATCCACAAGCGCATCGCGAATCGCGGCAATGCTCGATCAGCCGGAAACGGTAACCGTATCTGCGGCGGTATATAACTGGTCGGTAACACTCCCTCGCAGCATTTGAATCAATTACTGCCTTGGGGCTCTTAGGCAGCCCGATCCCGCATTACGAACGGCGGAGTCCGGCGCAAAGTGAATTAATTAAGTAACCGTAGGCACGAAGGTTCGGACCTATCCGTACGTCGAGGCTTCGGGGCATTCGAGGACGTATTAGGACACATTGACGACGGGGATCCAACGTTGAATCCCGGCACCCCGGCTGGCACCCCTCTTCCGGACGGTCCCGATCATGATCGAGTGTCCGATTGTGCGGCTTAATTGTTACCGCCGCCAGTGCTGTGTCGTGAGCCGAAATTGCTTCGCAGATAACGCGGTTACCGCCGAGGACGCGACTATCCTCGGCATGCCCCGCGAGCATGCAGGAACATTCACGCACAATCTCCATGAGGGAGCAACGTTCTCTCGTCACGACTAGCTCGTAACTGGAATGTATCCAGATTTTGGTGATTCGATCTTGAACCATAATTCTGATGCAATATAAAACGTATTACGAGATTTGTATGCATATATGCAGACAAAATCTTTTCAATTTCGAGATACCAATTTTAAATATTTAAATAATTCTAATTATAAGATTTAAAAATGTGAATTTTTAGCCTCCGATGTCTCTTCATCAGAGAGTTAAACAAGTCTACGCTGCTTGACGGTTCAAGAGGGACGCATGATGAAACTAGTGGCTGTGGCTCACCGCAGGCTCGGTGTTAGGCATTCAATGTTGCGGCAGCGTTTCGAAAAGCTTTCGGGGCGTCGGTGGTAGAGTCGTTAGCTCGATCCCGTGTTGCTGCGGATTTGTACGTCAAAATTCAGCGTTTAGGCCGATCGGCACGTCTCGTTAATTATGCACGTATGCGCGCGTGATGCGTGTCGATCCTGAGAGACGGACCGTCCGCGATCGCGTCAGGAAGGGTTGAAAGTCGAGGGGACGTGGAAATCAATGTTCGTTGGCGTATTCGCGTTTATTTCGCGACGAGATCGTATTCCCCTCGCCAATCCGACGCGAAATTTATTTCATGTAGTATGGGCCAAAAATATTCCATTACACGTTTGATCGCGTAAAAATACTTTGCAATTTTATAATAGAAGATAATATTATTTGTAAGCTGGAAGTTTTAAATACGTTATTTACGTAAATATAATTTCAAATTCACGGTGAGGTGAACGACTCGTAATATTCTTTATTAGCAACGAGGCAACAGCGTGGCATCTTCGCCGTCTGTTTCCGTAACTGCGAAGCCTTAAAAAATGTAACTCATTTGCGGGTAATCCTCGAGAAACCCTCGTTATTTTGTGGTCCGTCGCAAACATTTGTCATACTTACTCAAATTGGTCCCGTTACAACCAGCTAGATAAAAAGTATCATCGTAATCTCCCATAGTTTGTAAACTGCCGGCGATCGTCTGTAAAGCTATACAACTACGATTAAACTCAGATTAACCGATATCGGAAGCACTTACGCACAACACACAGTGCAACGCGTTGAAATGTAGAGCGCTAACTGAGATGGATGATTGTTAATTGCTAAGTAATGATATCCAATCTAAAATCCCGGAGATTATATCGTCAATCAAATCGTAGTCGGAGTTTATCAGCGTTTCTGACGTCAGCCCATAGACAGAGATACGGCTGTATCGAGAATTATTCAACCTCATATTCAGCGCAATAAACATCACGACGGTTAGTAAATCCCTTGTGGAATTTCCGACGCGTCATTTTCGTAATTAGGTCGTATTCGCGTAAACCACACGAGTACGTGCTCTTGTGGCTGGAATATCTCGCTCCTTTGAGCTTTGCAGCAGAATAAATGTATCGTATGACTGTGATATTTTATTTAGGTACGCCATACGATGTTATGGATTCTTTTTAGCTTAAAATTATTTAATGTCCTCTTTGAAATTATCACATCGCTCTTTTTTATTACGTACAAGGTAAATTAAAATATCTATTTTATAAAAAAAATATATCATCTCGAAATATTAAACGGCGATAATGTTCGATTGAATGATGTGCGATTCGATGCGCGCAATTTAATTTAAAATTGATTTACTACTAGTCGACGGTTGCATAATCCTCCACCGACTGAAGAAAGATGGAGACTCATCCAGATAAGAGTCAACCGTCGTTAACGGCGAGGGCCCTGTTTTAATCCAGATCAACGTCGGCTAATGTCGCCGGAAACGAAGCGCGTCAAATGTACCGCGAGTTATTAACGAGGTTGGCTTCCTTAACGCAAGTTTGTGTTTTTGCGTGACGAAAGCCTCGAAGGGTTAGCCCTTGTGCTCGTCGAGGTGCAAAGACGCGATAACGCAAAGGGACCACCCTGCGTCTTAATAATGAAGTCACTTCCTAACAGAAGCACTTTTTTTCACCAACAGCGTCGATTCTATCGCAAATCCCGCAATCGGAAAAAATAATAGCTTTGATAACACACAATATCTTAGAATATTACATATCTTACTCTCTAAAGTAGAATCAGTGGATTTCACCGAAATTCTACCTTAGAGAGTAGAATATTACATTTAATCAATATCTTAGAATACTACATTTAATTTATTAGCCATTTGGACTGCGAAATGTATACATTTCTGTACTCGTTCAGAGAGTGTGAATTTGCAATATGGGATATGTGCAACTCGCTGCGATGTCGCTACTGCAGTTAATTAGAAACTACGAAGCTACGCGAGAGAAGACGCTGCGATTGTTACGCGCGCAATTTCGCATCTCTGCTCGCGTCGGATTTTGCGTGGCTGAATGGAAAAAATGCTGCGCCCAGATAGCCTCGTCTGACATTTCACGATGTATTGTCTAACCAGACGCAAGCGAAACTCAGAGACGTGAATTCGTTTTAGACCGCCGTCTGCGACCGATCGTGACGAGCAAGTCTGGGTAGGCGGGATTTTAATAAACCGGAAGTTCATTGTGCGACTGTTCGAGCGTCGCACGCGCATGAAAGCCGCCGGGAAAAAAAGGATGGATGTCGACGAGCGCAACAACGAAGAAGCAGTGTGCAACGAACGAACTGGAGAATCTCAACCTTGAGGGTTGCATTATCGTTGCACTAGTAATTACGACTAGAAAAAAACATGTACCTCTTTCTCTATTTACGTCAAGTTCGCGACGCGAATCATCAGAATGCTGACGGGAGTCTTGTTATTATTATTGTTCAAACATCGTCTCTTTTTACTGATCTATTTTTAATTTATCTATTTAATAACAAATTGTTACCTGTTCGCATAAGCATATTACATGAGATATGATTTAGAAATATATTATAATACGTTGAATTGAATTTGAAAAATATTTTTAATTGATTATTTGAAACTAAGGCGACTATAGTATTAACAAGATTTCCGATACGTGCAGAAGTCCGTCAGCAACTTGTTAAACAAGAAAGCGGAAAGCTTCGATTTAAAACGTTTTCGAGATAGAGAGGGTCGTCGCGTTGAGCTCCGTTTAACAAGAAATAAGGGTGGCCGAGGCGGTGCCGGTTCTCAGAGAGTCTCTAAGATGACTTAGGAACCAGGACGTTTTCACCGTGACGGTGGCGCGCCTTTTCCGAAAACTCCTGCCGAAGGGGGGTTCTATGATGTTGCAGCGGGTTGCTGGGGGTAGCCTCCCAAGGAGGAACTTCTAAAATCAATTAGCAGCCCCTTAGGCAACGGGGTTCCGTTCCCGCGCCCGGAGGTCCCTTTCCATCATAGGATAAGGGATGATAAGGAGGGGTCGACGTTTATCCCAATAGAGAAACCGGTGGAACAATCACGGCGCTTCTGCGACTATGCGAACACGCATTTCGGAGGTTGGGGGACCGTGTGCGCGTATGTGCAGGTACCTGCGATGGTTGCACCAAATCGACGCAACCCTTCCGCGCTGTTTGCAGCTTCCCACGGCCTATGGCGCGCTTGATTACCGCAGGGTTACCTAAACCACTTAGGGCCAGTGATTTTTGAACATTGTGCGCAGTGTGTGATAAATTTATTAAAGCGCTTAAAGAGATTTAGACAAATTTAACATTAATAGCACGACTTGCAAGATTGCGAAGTTTTTAAATTAATATAAAATTACAGTTACAGTTTACAATTTATCAATTCGCATTTTCTATTGTAAGGTAAAAACTTTGCATTTCTATAACCTGTTACTCAATTGTGAAAGTACTGAAGATGGTAATCTGAAGAAACGAATCGTTAAATAATCGACGTTTTGCGGCGTAACGGTTTGATTGCCAGGAAAAATTAATTATCTTCTGCGTCGAGAGAGCAATTTTCACGGCCGTAAAGTTTCATTGTGGAGAATCTGCGCGTTTCATTTCGAGTGCTGTTTAAACTTTTACCCGGAGGGATGCCTCGGCGAGACAAGTTAAGGCGATACGTTTAAGTGTACCGACGTCCTTTCTCCAGTGGAAGTTTAACGACTCCGTTTAACGCGTGCACTTGAAATCGCGCGTGTCCGACAAAGTCTATCTATTGGCGGAGACACGCCGACAAGATTACGAAGTCAAAGTTTCAAGATCGCGAGTTCTGTCCTTGCCGTGACGTTTGCTCTAATTGAGCGACATGAAGGAGGATCTTACAGCTCTTGTGGGTTGTCAAGATCGCAGAAGTTGAAGGAATGTTGATCTGCATCTACGCGGAAACTTTGAAATAAACTAAGCGGTTCTACATAAATACATATGTATGATTTAAAATAAAAACTGCAAAATATAATGATAGATAAAAAATATTTGTTTTTACTTTTAATATACTAAAATATTAATATAAAATATTCATACATTTCTACTCCGTTTTTATATATTATCTTAATTTTTGTATTAAGATATTTCCTTGCAGAGATTACGGTTAAAGAGGTTTTGTTAGCTGTCCGCGATAGAGGGGCGAGAAGGAAATGCATGGAGGGCAAGAAAGATGAAGCGAGCCTAAGAAAGGCGGATGATTAGGGACTGTTGGGCCGACCCTTAGTCTGTCTTATTGCTAGTACTCGATTTCTATAATGGCAGAGTTCCTCGCTCGACTTTGAGCAAGTTACGCTCTCTTTGAGCAACCTGCCGGACCCTCCGTGACCCTACAAAGGGCTGCAGATACGACAAAAAGGAACGCAGTCCTTCGGTAGGCGTTTCGGTTCGATCGGGGTGTCTAAAGCACATCGGCCGAGGGACACGCGGCGGGTCCCTTAAATGAAGACGAGAAAGGACTCCCAGATGCTGTGGTTGTGACCCTTAAATTGTGAAATCATAGTATCCTTATGTCTTTGTTCCTTCAAACGACAATGTTGAATTGATCTGCATCGGTATTACATGTCGTGGAAATTTGAGAAATCTTAACTCATAACAAAGATATATTTATGATTTAGTATAATGACGCATCACGCAAGTTCTTCTCTGTGATCATCAATCGTAACGTAAACCTATATTTCTACTCTTCAAAGAGATCTTTCGTCACAATAAAAATGTCTGATAGGAAGAGATCTCGATGATAAATTCCAAGGTTGGTGGACTTCTTTATACAGATCTTTTTTTCACCGTGCTCGATTCGCATTCACCTATGCTATTTCAAAGTTCAGGATTTTCGCGCTTCATCGCCCTCACGAAGATATCGAAGGATTTTTCTTCTCGTCATCGCCCGGCTGCCCCCGGGTGCCAGGGGTGACGTAACGAACGTGGACTAGAAGAAATGATATCCAAAGGAAGAGCGATGAGTACATATGGGAAATACGTGATGAAGATGTCGGGTCGTCACGTGTTGCTATCGGAAAGGACGTTGGATAGCCCCGGGTGACTTCACGCTTGCGTTCCGGAGAGCAGTTCGTGAAACTTTAACGTGTTTATCTCGTGGCGTTAGATCGAATCAGATTGCCGTAACGTGGAAAATGAGAAGAGCGAGTCCCCGAAGACTCCGTGCGCACTTTCGCTCATCGTCAATCATAGTTAACCCTGTTCGATCTTTAGCTCCCTTTATGGCGTTCTTTATGGTCTGACTCATTGTCTGTCTAGGTCGGTGAAGAAAGCGGCGGCCTACTCTATATCTTGGCGAAAACACGTCGAAGAAAATGGCTACAATTAAGTTGAGAGGGTGGTTAAGACAAGACTATTGACAGCATAAACTGCGAATTCACGGTCGTATATACTATGTGCTATTACCTTTCTTTTTAGATTCAGGAAACGTTGAAAGGAAACAATGTAAACATTTGCTAGCCGCAACGCAAATTTATTCTCGAAATGTTACGCGTACAGTTTGACGACAAGCGTTTAGAGATTCTGCAGAGGTATCAACACCGGAACCCTTAGCTATTCAAGTCGTAACCCTTCCCAGTTAGATTTAATTATGTCATTGTGATCGATCTGTTTGCACAATTTACCCATTACACTGTGCTAATTTAACGGTTCTTCTCCAATACAATCGTGCGCATTGTGTCGCAAATATCAAAATCGTAAATTATTTCAATAATTTTGCGCAGTAAGATATACATTTTTATTATATTTTATAAATACAAAATTCTATAAAAGAGCTAGAATAAAAATATTGCCTTGCAAAAGAGAAATATCTTTTGTATAATGTCTTTTTAATAAAATTGTAATTGTTTTCTTATTAATATATTTAATATTAATTTAATATATTAAATTAATGTGACTTCGTAACCACAAAATTCTTTTCTAGAGAGAAAGTCTCCTCCGAGAATGCGGAGCAATTAATAAAGTGAATTAACACGGTCAGTTAGGCAGTTAGATCAGTTTGGCATAGTTATGTACCTATATAACAAACTGCATAAGGAGAAGTTCCGTAGAATAAACATTCCGTTCATAGCTCGAGTTCGGAGCATAATCGCTAATATCGCTTTCTATTACCATAGTTCTCCCGGATGTCATTACCGAGCAAAAGCATTCGCCCATTATATGCGACAATATTAATCAAATTGTTCCGCTAGGTCGTATCACTTAAGAGAAGCTTATAAATTATTGTTCTTAAATTGAAAGACATAGCATTGTGCAGCAAAGCGCCAATTACTTCTCATATAATCGCATCCTATTATCAGTTCAGAGTATCTGGCTGCAATTTTCTATACTAAATGGCTCAGGATTAACGATCATAGTCGTGCATCACGCGCTTTGCGTGCGAAAAACGAAACGCAGTGTTCGGGAATGACCAGGACGAAAGGCAAATCGCGAGGAGGGCCGACTCGCTCCCCGCGGGGCAAATTTCCGATTTATTCAAGCTCGCTCCCGAATACTTGGGAGCCCATAAAGAGAATGAATGGGATTGTGGCGGTCGCCGCAATGCTCAGGGCTGCTTTAGGGGTTCATGAAATACGCGCTCATCGCTCCTCTCTCTCTCCTTTCTCCTTTCTCTTCTCATCTTTCACTTTCTGTCTTTCTCTCTGTCCCTCCTTTTGGACTTTCCCTGTTCCTTTCTGCCCTCCAACTCACGCTGTCGCGCTCGGTCCCCCCCCCCCCCTTTTCGTCCGTCCCCCAATGCGCTCTTTACCCCCTCTCGACTCTTCGCGAATCGAAACTCCTCTCTGCAGGGTGGCCAGCGGTATTACCATGAATTTACATAGCCTCGCTTCGAACTCCGAACATATTGCGCTGCTTTGATTTATGCGAAACATTTGCTAAATATTCCGGCTTAATCTCGGCCACGCGAAATACCGCCGCGGGGGAACGCGGACTTGCGCTCGCTTTCGTATAACGGATACACCAGACACGGTAGCGGTAACGATAGCGTAGCGTTTCTTTAGGAACACTGTAAACAAAACGTAAATAGGTACTTTATAAATGTCAGTCCACGGAGAGAGCTTTCAACCTTACTCAATAGCAAGTGCTCGGAAAACTTACGCGGCGTTGAAGATTTATGGGAAAACAAATCATTTTGGGAGACACCCAGGGATCACCGGTGAAAATATCTATTTCGGCAAACTTTAAGGATTACGCGCGCTGTGATTTATGGCCGCATCGGCTAGGTGCGTACGAGCCACGCATCATATTTTAATATTTCATGAATAACTCATAGGTTTGATGGAATAAAAATTACGCGGCGTTAAAAAGTTCTTTTCGCTGTAAAGTCAACATTCACATGCTGTTCGCTATGACCAGACTAAATGTATAACGAAATATGGAAATACTCGAACCAGCAATGTTGTCGATAAACGGATAATGTTTAAAGACAACGTGAAACATGACTCTCAGTTACGCGGATTCTCATTGGCGGTTGTCTCGGATTTTCTCTCGAATTCACCTTATCGAGCCGGCCTAGTTCGCACTTGGCTTCCTCAACGGTGCCAATGATCGCAGTTCAGCTAGGGGTAGGTGCTCGCCCTGAAGCCGGCGAAGTATGTAAAACTATACCGCTTAGGTTCAATTTACACGTCTTAACAACGGCAAACGAATGATAGTCTTCGAACACTATCGCTTCGGATTGCCCGACGGCGATCGCGTTATCCGACCAGACGCATTCCAGCACTACTGTTGAATACAAATAATGCTGAAAATTAAATCAAGCAGTTTTATAACACTGGAGAATTCTCAGAAAAGTTACGCGAGCAGTCTGTATAATTTTTGTACAGTCAGAAAACGTGTAAAGTAACTTACCGATTGCTTCAGCATGCATACTCCGGTACAGCTCTCTGCGAATCGATTTTTCCACCCCACGCTGCTCCCTCCGGCCGCTAAGTGCTAGTTGCGTCATTTCTCGATACCTCCGTGGCTATTTCCGCTTTTCCGCGAGCCGATCATTCCTCGTTCCATTCCCTTCGTTGTCCTTCGACCGTTCATCTTTCTCTCTCTCTCTTTGTTTCGTTTTCCACTTCACATATTCATACGGCGCTCTCTTCTCACAATAAACGCGAACCATTTGCATGTAGAGTCCCTGCGCAAAACTCCCTTCGCAAGCCGTGCATCCCCGTGGACTCTGCCACCACCCCTCCCGGGTTCTCCGACGCGATAAGCCGCCCCCGGGGATCCGCGATTGTCTCGATTTATATGCATGCATAGACGTAGGCCGTGGCCGCGCTCTCGGTTCTCGCTCACACCCAGGTGGGACGAGGCGTTCACGCATCGATAGATCGATTCTCCGACAGACAGTAAATATCGCTGATGAGCTGGTCCAGTCAGCGTCGACGGGGATTTGAGAATGCGTAGGAGGTTTGGGGTGCTTACCCTGCGATTTGTCGAGCGGCACAAATCCTCTGCTGTTCGATGTCGGATACTTCCCCGCGGATTTTCATACCATCGTTCTTCACTTTTTCAGCAACATTTTGCGTGTTTTCTCTCCCTACACAGAGGAGGTGCGTGCTTCGGTAGCGTCGAGGCTAATTAGCGAAGGCAACGACTGGCTTATTGCTTTAGTTATTTCAAGGATTTAAATCAGAATAAATTGATTCTACTCTTCGAGGGGCCGAGTATAACAATTTAATATTATAATATGCTATAATAACATAATACAAATTATTATCGTGTTATCGAGCGTGTTATACTATCAATTACGTGAAGATTAGTATTCTTTACGCGATTTAATGGAAGATTAAAAATCAGATCTCGCACGAAGCTGTGATGCAGATTTAAAGAGCGTGGGCGAAGTTTTTCAGTTATCGGAGTTCGCGTCATCTGATGAAAGTCATCTCCTACAACTTCGAAACTCTATTAAGAGTAGGGACACGAAGAGCGATGAAAGTTCGAGAGAAAATCCTCATTGGATGGAGTGGTTAATGGGAAATGGTAATAGAGGGTACGATGTATATCATTTTTTTTCCCGTTTGTGCTTGCAGGTATCGCTGTGCGACGAATACAGTCTACCCGTCGATTTCGTGAACAAGAGACGTCCAGCGAGCGCTGCAGCTGCAACCTCCGCGGTGCAATGGATGCTGCCGAGTCCTACTGTGGAGAATGTAAGTGATTTAACATTTTATTGAAAATTGAATCTGAAACCGATATCGCTTAGCTCGTTATTTCAGCGCAAGGTATTCAAAATACTTCTGCAAACAAGAAACAATTTACTTTTTACCGTAAAATTTAACGTCTTTATTACAAACCTCGGCATCTATTCTGTCGCGATACGTTATTAATTCAGTTATGGCACAGTGGTGTGCTAGATACATATATCTAGCACTTTGCATGAAAAATTCAATTAAGGAGATCAGACGGCGACAGTACATAACTTTAGAATAATGCTTTTACGCAGTGCGGCGTTATTGCGGTAACGATGGAACTTTATTCACCGCAGTCGCGCCTTTATCTGTATTCACAGTTCAATGAATTCTGCGTTAAGCAAACACGCTACCGTTACACGTTCACGCGTTCCCCATTGTGGTACGTTCCCAGTCCGAAAATTTTATCGATATTTTTCTCCCGCGACGTGCAGTGAATCAAAAAGGTCGGGGGTTACAATTTTTTCGCATCAGGAAAACAAAATGCTCCGAATAACTTTTGTGTATCTTGCAAATGAAGTATGTTGTCAGTAATATTGCACCAAGTTCTGTCTTCAATAAGAAAATACTGCAAAAATAAATAATTACCATGATTAAATTTAATTAACAACAAAAACTCGTGAAACGTTGCGAGAAGGAAATCTATGTTGCGTTTAGATACAGAGTCAGCAAAAGGTTTTAAAATAAACATCCTATATACACGGTCCCTCGTCTCATTCTCTGCGTACACTGCGCGCATGACGTCACTTCCTACGACTGTGGCCCGAGTCGTTTTGTTGGCTAACGATAGTATTGATATTTTCGCAACGCGGACGACCGGGGGATCGGCCAAAGGGAGAAATATAATTACAGTGGTGACAAAATACCCCCCGGGCGCGTTAGCGCGAAGGGCATCGCGGGGGCATTGGATGAAGGGCGTCAGAGAGAGTAAAAGGTGGTAACAACGAACGCGAAAGGAACGACGAGGAGCATCGGTGGCAGGGCGTGGAGACCGGTGACTTCCGGCGTTGCTTATAATTGCTCCACCACTCAGTTTCTGGCGCTTGGGGTTGCCTCGAGCTCTTCGCTTAAACGCTTTGGCAGTGGGAATATAGTTTCGCCTTCATGCGTTCTGCGATTATTTCGAAAGCACGCTCGAAATAGCATGTTTTGGGGTTTTCTCGCGAAGAAATGGAGTAATCGATGAAGTAAATACTTTTAGCGATTTTATAATTAGTCTTCTTGAAAGAGATAACTTGAATTTTTTAAAATCAAAGTTTGTATAAATATTAAATACTGTGTTTTATAAATTTCTATCTTCGCACCTGGTTATGCGTTTGTTATTTTATACATTATTACACGTATTATTAAATAAAAAAATGTTTATTCACAACCATATTTAAAATGTTAATTCGAAAAAATTTAATTCGCTACCATCAACTCGGTGTCTGATTACTATACAAATAAATGGGATCGCGCCGTGCGACCGTCACAAGGGAGTTCATAAAAGAAAGAGAAAGAAATGTCGTAGAGGAGGGACGACACCTGAGTGCGCCGAACAAAAGTTTCCTTCGCTTCGTTGTCACCGACAACCCCCGCGAGCGTCGCAACGAAGCGAAAGGGGAGTGTGACAAAGACAGAAAGCGGGTGCCACTTGACTCGAGAGGGTGAATCGTTATGAGTCGTGCTCGTAAGCCCTACTTAATACTTTAGCGCTTTATTTTATGCGTGAGATCGAGCACTGGTGTTGCTCGCATTTATCACTATAACAAAGAGCTTTAGAGTGTAGAACTTTAGTATAGGTGTGTCTTTTTCTCGAGAGTTTGCAGTTACACGACTTTCGTATTTTGTTCGTCAATCCGCAAAACTTCGATTTGCAATTCTTTCTATTACATTTCAATCATAAAAGACGACTGAAAGCCCGATCTATTTGTTCGATAAATGCAGAGCAATGAGCGTATATCGGCACAATGCCTGAGGAAACTTCCCGCCATTTGTACCAAGTCGAATTCACGGGAGCGGTTAACTCACGGCGAGGAAAATTGCGTCGAAAAGTGAGCGTAATTAATTCCCGACTAGTTCGAAAAGGGACGCGTCCTTCTGCGAAAATTCCGGAAAAAATTGACTCCGTGAAGAAAGTGCTTGATGTCAGGCCCTTTGTGAGATGTCCCTCGTCCGAGGACGAGAGTGATTGATACTCTTGCCGCTAAAAAGCGCTTTTACGTGCGTCTTATCTTACATTGCTCATTTTTCTTGCTGCCCCGCTTCACCTAACGCCATTATCTGCATACTGTTAATAATGTCTTGTATTATACGCGGATACTGTGGAAACACCGGCTCGCTCCACACGAAATTAAGAGCGATCGACGTCGCCGACGTGACGTTTCCTCGAGAGTGCCATTCTGTGTAACAGCGTTATTTACTATTATGAACTGTATCGCTGTTTGCCGTTAATATAGCTCCACTCTGCAACGCTGCAACATTAATATCTATTTCTCGGTAAAATTTTTTGGCGAGTTATTCTTAGCGAGTTTTATTTTTTTTTATTTACAGCAATTCTATATTTAAAATTCTATATTTAAAAGCTAAACTATTGATTTGTTCTATATGATCCTGGCATTCTTCTCTAAAACGCATTATTAACAAAATACAACAATGCGATAGAAAATTTTTGTTTTATCATCTAAACTCGTAAATATGATAAAGTCAGGCGATTAGATCAGCTGATAATTACGCCAAATTATGACGCAGTGACCAAATAATCGGATTAAAGCCCTCGATAAATCGAACGGTATTAACGACTGAATATGATAGGGTGTGATGAGCACTATTTGCATTGCGTTCGATGGCATTGCATTCGACACAATCCTCAAAGTGGTCAAACAGTTCACACACAGAGGGAAGTCCGGGCAGCAACTTTGGACGCCCTGTGTGTTTATTATTTGCCATCGCTTTTCCGCTGCAAATGCCGCGCGCGACAGCTTTACGGATTTACTCTACCACGCTTAACGAGGCATCGCCAGATCCGCGCGTTTTCACTCGTCGAATCGAACGGCAATTCGATTCCTCGTCGGCGTTGCACGCCGATAACTCCGCGTAATCGTTTTCGCAACCACCGCGACGCGACGCGGGATTCGGCCGATTCGCGTTCTCGTTTCGCGGAAAGTCGAGTCAGCCCGTTCGTCATCGGATTTGCGACAGCCGATCGAGCGGCCTCCACTGTGCCTGCGGAGTCATCCCCTCGTAATTTCCGTATAAACATCCACAAATTTATCCGTTCCACGGAGGAGAGCTCGCGCGACGAGAGAGGGAACGGGGCTGGTAGGTAAGGTGGCTGGAAGCAATCGACTTCGTCTTCGAAACAGCCCCTGGGGGCATAGCGCTCAACTTTGGCAGGAGAATTCCAATTTTGGGCTCTTTCAATTTAAGGCTACTTGTCTTCTCCGCCGTCGCCTTCTCGTCCGTCTTGCATTGCCGGGATGTCTGCTCGTCTCGCCCTGCTGAGCTTCCTCGTGCACTGTCTCGTTTCTCTTTTTATCCCGCTTCCCCAGTAGTCGATATAACGTTGAAACCGAAAAAGAAAGAAAGAAAGAAAGAGAGAGAGAGAGAGAGAGAGAGAGAAATACTTTTATTGATCGATTCTTCTTTTCATCCAGAAGATCTACATTCTTCGTCGTTTACTATCCGGAGGAGATCGTTGAATTTTTATTATCATTATTATCATTAATATCGGCGAAGCACCGGTTGCGTAATCGCCGTAGGACTGAAGGGCTTCCGCAGGAAATGCATGAAACCCTTCCTCGCTCGTGGTCGATTGAATTCAGTCGAGGGGAATTTACTTCTTCCCGTTCGTTCCTTATAGGGATTGAGATTGTTAAAACAAATGTGACGTGCAATTCGCGTTTAATTTGTACTGAGAAGTATTACGCCTTCAGGCTTAATCTTTATACGAACAGGATATTAATGTTCGTCATCATTCTGGTTGATTATTTGAGCGCTACGTTTAATCCACCGGAACACACGTGCCAGCGGAAACGAATTGTCGCCACAGTTGTTTTCTCTCGAAATAACGATCATCATTTAGGGGACGGTTGGAAGCGTGTCCCCTCGAGCCTCGACCAAGGTATTACCGCAATTGGCTGCATTCAGGACCAGAAAATGACACCGAGCTACCGTGTAAATTTAAGCGGAGAGCTGTCTCTGATAATCCTTCTCAAAGATATTCTCTCCTGGGACAAATTCGAGCATTACCGTGCACGCGAGAACGCCGAGAACGCCGAGAAGAACGCATGTCGTTAAATTAACATTATTACAGCATTCCAGGCCAATTTGTTTTATATGTCGTCTATCTCGTGTCGTTACGAGCAAGTCGTTATCGCGAATTGTTATTCGAGAACTGTATTCTTTAATGGAGGCGCCAGATCGATCGCCATTTCAGACGCGAAGATGTACATATACGGAATCTCTTTCGCGTGAAAACGGAAGGAAACAATTTGTGTTCTGTTTGCAGGCGGAAATCGAGGTTGTGGAACAATACAGCGACCCTAGAGACAGTAAGAGCAAAGCGTACGTGGAGCCGGGAGCGGAGTCGTCTTTGCCGACGATTTACAGCAGAGCAAATCGCAATTACTGTCGACCATACACAGGTGAGTCTTTTCTTTAAGCCGGCATTGTGGTCGAGACAATACAAAGATTTAATTCTAACTGAATCATATATACGTAATAGTTGTACATTAAATAGTAATAAAAATAGCGTCCGTCTATTTTTAAAAACAAAGAGAAATATTTAACAAGAAGTTTATCATAATTTATGATTCAATAAAAAAGAAAAATTCGAAATATTAAAATTATACTTTTCGATTTTATATCAACGATCGACAATATAATTAAATATAATGCTAAATATACTAATAAAATAATTACGGTAAAATTAATTATGGTATTCGAAGCATGAGCCGTAGCGCTGAATATGGGCGAAATGTTCGGATTCTACATTGATATTGATCACTGATAGTGTACGATAAGTTCCGGGATAATGCAGTTAAGCGGAAATTCTCATGCCAGGCCGCAAATTAATGTGGCGAGCCGCCGGTGTTACGGCCGATACTACGACGTACGAATTATCGAGGTAACAACTCAGTTAGCGTCGAGTAAGAGAGGGAGAAGAGCCCCTCGATAATTGAACGGTACGCACAGGTTGGTCGCGAGCGGCTAACGGATTAATCGACGGGGTCGGGCGAAATAGGGGATCGTCTCTTTTACGCGGTGGATGATACCCACCGATTCGGCGAGATTGCAAAACTGCCGGGCGTAGAGATTCCACACGAATTAGAAACTCTCGTGATCTTCACGCGATCTTGAGTAGCGCGGAAACTTCTGAACGTTAGCGAGAGAGCTGCGGATTAAATTCCTGCCGCGTTATCCTCGCGAAGGAATGCTGTGGGTCGTGATTAACTCCGCACGATTGTTCCCGCGTGTAGACGATACGAACCTGATTCGCAACCCTCGTCGCACGTCACCGGGCATCCCGACACTCGAGTATGCAGATTGCCATGTAACACTGATCCCGAGTAAACACCAGGCGGAATTTGCATCCTTACCATATTCATGGGCTTTTAATTCGCAAGTCATTGTGAATGTGGCAAGGATCAATGCGAGGCCTGTGCAAAGATTTGCGTCCTTCGCTAGAACAGGGGAGACATGTGATCTCTCGACTCGTGCTTATCCACGTGTTTTCCCAACGACATGATAATATCGCTAAATGTATGATATGTACTGCTTTGTTTCCCTGCTGTTATCAAACGAGAAAAGCAATTTACTTAGCTTTCTTTGTTATTGGTACATCGAAAATATTTGCTTCATAACGTTTCTTTCGCCATCTCGCGATGAAATCTCCGCAGGCTTTCGACGGAGACATTATAAGATTAAAAATAAATTGTCGTTCTTGCCATTCGAGGAATGCCGTTCCTTTCGTGAGAATTGAATCAGCAGTCGCATCGATGGGGGTGAATATAAGGGAAACGCACGCGCGCGCGCGCGCGCGAGGGTGGACCGAATGGAATTTTCAGACTAGCCGCTTTATAAAAGGGTACCGATGACGCTGAAATGTCTGGACGGTTCGCCGCCCTCCGTTAACTTCCGGCATCGTCGTCCCCGCCGTTGTCCGTTACTACAAGCTCGACCCGTTCACTCGTTCGCACGAACTTTTCGGTCTCGCGGGCTGTCCCCGACGTTACTTGCCATCGACACCATGCACGGCATCCCCGCCTCCCATAATATGTCGTGTGATATTTAATTAAACTTCCCATCCCTGCTGCGCCGTACCACCCGCAGTATCGCCCGCCCATTCTCATTTCGCTTTCATAGTCCGTAAAGTTTCGAGGGGTATTTCAGCTTGTGTGCCTGCTCGCTACCGCATTTTCCAGCGCCGTTCCACTTATTAACCGTATTTCACAGTCAGCCCACCCAACAGATTTTTTCTTGTCTTTCTCCGGAGCACGCACTTTGCCGTGAATTACATCAAATACGGAATGTTATACTGTTAACGATTTACGATGAACTAAAAGCAAGAAAGCTTTTTGTTAAATAAAGTTATAAATTTTCAAGTGTTTTAAAGTAATTACATTACAATCGCATTATAAAAGAATTATAGGTGCAATAAATTACTACATTGATTGTTCTATAATTATTCAATTCAGCAATGATAATGGCAATTCTGAAAAACACCCGTACATTTTATCTTCTTTCAATTGTTCCACGGATATTAATTAAATCTTTTCTTTTTTGTAAAGAAATCTACCATAATTTTAATCACGTACAATATTACGTGAATGTACGATATGTCGTTGAAAGAACTTTTCGAGCTCCTCGTTTGTTCGTGCGACCCCTCTTCAAAGTTACCCTCATTTCAATTACTGGTACCAGGTGACTTGTAGCTCATTCCGCGTCCCCGAGCAGTTAACGCCGGTGTGGGTCCATCGTATGCAAATGTCAATCCGTCGGTCGGTTTGTCCGTCGTCCGAGCGGGAGAAGGCGGGCTTGATGTTCATCAAACGCTGTTCAAAAGCTGCCGACGTATATATATTTGTTAGCGAAAATTTATACCCGTGCGCAGAGAACACTGAATTAGAGCCACAGACTTTGTAATGTAATGCTGTCTGACCTTTTTTTTCATTTGCTCGAATAATCTGCATGCTTGAGCTTTAACTTTGTAATAATATTTATAATCTTCTATATTTTTAATTAAATTTATGCGATTTAGATATGTAATATAAATAAGTATAATATTGCGTGGTCTCTCCACTTTCATATCCCCAGAAGATCAGAGTGGCCTGACTATGTTCTCAGGTCTTGAGTGGCTACGGGTACCTCGGGGTTGCCAATCCCGTACTCACACATATGTGAGCCCCTGAGGGGGTCTGGCTTCATTGTCCGGCTAAATACAATATACAAATACGCGTTTATAACAATTAAGCACACTCGAGCATATCCGATTTCTACCAGTTTCCCTATCGTACATTCACATATGCAAACGACTCGAAAGTTTAATCGTCATAAAGATGAATACTTAACAAGACCCTTCTGTCCTCGTCTTCAATCTCATCCTCCATTCTTTATTCTCTCTCCCCGTCTTTCTCTCCGTCTCTTTCTCTTCCTATCGCCGTTTCCCTTTCCGCCTTAGTTTGGGATACGCCTCACCATATCCCTCACTTTCTCGCGTCGTAAACTAGATCATTTGCAAACTGTCACCAGCATAATTCTGGCTCGTCCGACGGTAAGTACGTGCTCAGATCTAGAGGCGAGATCTTAATCCCCGCGCAATTTCGCAAGTTAAATTCGCGTATCGCGGTGGCAAGATGGAAAGTTTATCACGTATAGTGTGTGGTATCGAGAGACGTGCCCTGCAATATCGGGATGATTGAATTGACATCAAAGCCTTTGGTTTCACTACACGATTTTTATCGGAAGAAGTTATTTCAGAGCTCTGTTAAAAGTATTATTGGATTTTGTTCGAAACTGTCTGACTCACCGCGTCCTATTCTCGTTAGCAATGTGTACCGGAAAGCGAATTAACGTCCTAATCATATCATTTTGTTTCGTTTACTGTAAAACCGTGTCCCTCCCCAATTAGCAACTGTTTTAGCTTTCTCTTTGGCAATTGGCCTTTTCGGATGTTCATGCTGAAAGTGCAGGGTGAATAAAAAGTGGTTAACGAGATTCGTATGTGAGTAGTGTTTTCAGCTAACTTTTTCGCAGGATTACTTTCTTGTGTTAAGGATGTATCGCTTGTAAAAATTTTCTTTGTTTTGTTTATTATGGAAACAAGTAAATAACATAGTTAGCCGGTTGCAAACCAACTCGATGTAAAATTTTAAAAACAACACACGTAGTCTTGTCGCTCGATACTCGGCAGACTCGGAGGGCAAAGATCGCTACTAAGCTGCGAAGCGAACCCTTCGCCAGGAGGGAGCCCTTGAATTCATTTCATGGGCAATTACAATTAGCATTTATGCCACGATTTGCATATCGTTGCGAGACAATTTCGCGCGCGCTTGGCCTAATCTCTGTGTCAGATGCTTTCCCGTCGCGTAAGAAACGTTCATAGCTGCTGAAGATCGCCTATCTTACCGTATAAACTATTGAAATTTCCGGTGAGATTCGTGACCCCCTGAGATAACGCTTAACGCAGTGACAGAAATATAACAGAGAGAAATCGTACTGTAATATTCGATATTAATCTTTTGAAAGTAAAATATTGAGAAATTTTATCTGCTGTAACTTCTCAATTGTCCTCATTTTCGTAGCGAGTAAATTTCGAATAAAATTTCTGTAAAAATAAAATCGAGTATTCGTACGTCAAATGGTACACGAGTCCTGATTCTGATTAAAATTTTATCGCACGATTTGAAAACAAATACGGGATTTCTCGTTAACTCGATGAGCCGCCGCACAGTGAGCAGCGGAACGTAAGATTGAATTTGAAAGCAAAAGTAAACTCGCGCGACACGATTAATTCGAAGAGTCCATAAAGGGGCGGGGTACGCACGGTTTGGCGGACGCTCGAAATCGGCGGGTAGGTTTCGGGCACGTTCGAAACCCTCTCGGTTTACCTCCGTCGGATCCGACCCCTTTCTGCCGCAAACGATTGTGCCCGCGTGTGGCCACCGACGTAGATTTCAATTGCGCAATGTCTACTGACAGGAAAGCGAATAATCCACGCGTCGCGCTGCCCCCCGTGAGCGACAGCTTTGTGCCGTACCTCGCACCCCCATTTTTACCGCCGCAAAACCCTTTCCAGCGAGCCTAAATATTGATTTTATTGGTAATAAAATCAATTGAAGCTAACGACGCGGAGCTGCATTCGCATAGCTGCTCTTAACGGGGAGCGAAATCACCGTCGAGGATCAGCCGAAGCGTGATGGGATTTAGGATTGCGTTTTAGAGTTTTCTGCGGGTCTTATGCATTGAATAAACAGGGAGAAGAAAAAAGAGGTTCGTGCCTCTGTACAAGAGATATTCCAGAATCAATAGATATTTTAAGAAGAGCTTTGTGGTGAATTAGATATCAGCTAAGCAAAAGATTGTGGAATTGTTATTTGATGTTATATGGAGTAATTAAAAAAAAAAAAACAACATTTAATTCACGACAAGTAGAAACGTATCCTTTTGATTCAAAACTGTCAGTTTCATCGATGAACGGCTTTATATATACGAAACAGTAATCAAAGGACATTGCGTCGGAGAGCGGCGCGCTCCAAAGGATCGACTTACCCTCGTAATCAGTCGTTGCTTCAATCATCTCGACTATGCGTACGCGTTCGAGACTGTGCGTCTGTAGTGAGTTTCTAAAAAAACAGATAGATTTTCTTCAAAGTGGCGCCCGCCTACCTCTCCGATTCTCCTTCCCTTTGATAACTTGTAATCGTTGTCATGATCCTCATAACTTTGACTTGTTAGCAGCTTCTTTTTACCTCGAAAAGATAACAGGGGGCGTAATAAAAGGGCTTCGAAGAAGATATACTTATTATAAAAAGAAGAGGCGCCAGCATCGCTTTGTCGCCATGCGCTACAATCTTTGCTTTAATCATACATTACATCGGATAATGCGAGATTACAGGCGACACTAATTGATTAATTCAAGCTACTTTGCATAACAGAAACTTATCGCGACGTTCATCAGCTCGGTATCTATTTCCTGGACATGTTTGATAATCTTCGGATGGTTTATGCTCATCTTCGTGTGATCAAGCATCACCCTTCTACGACCCTTGACACGGCTGACACATTTCGCACGAGATACTTTGGCCAATCTCGCGATCGTAACCGTGGATCCTGGCGCGAATCCTGGAGCCAATAACCGAGATTGGCTTTCGTTTCGTCGCTGCTCAGCTTGGCCCGTAATCTTTAGCTGCTTCGTAAGACGCCCTGAAGATCCTCCTGAACGTTGGCCGGCGATTTCGTCCGACTCGTCCGAGGTCGGGCAATTGCGCCGCCCATCCTATACCTTCCTTCTTTATCGTTTCTTTCCTCTTCCGTCTGAAAGGCGATACAATCCCACGATCCATATACCGCAGACACACTATCGCCACCTCGGTCACGTTACGGGGACAATATCTAATAAAATGCGGAGCGAAGTGGTTCCGAGCTTGCGTTGCGATCTTCTTTATATAGAGATTTCCCCGAAATTTTGCTCCCCCTACCGCTGTCCGTCAATCGCAGAAGAAACGGAAGATTGCATAAACGGCGTTGCGACCGTTGTGGTCAAAATGAAGTCACGTGTTCCGGATTATCATATAATCGAGAGTCTGATCCGGAGACAGAAAATCATCGGAATAGTTCTAGAGCTTCGCGTTAGCAGCATGGCGAGACGGTTATAACGTTGGTCGGAATAATGTTTCCCCGGAATGAAATATGTATATTATATGATAAAGGTATGATATGATCGTGATTTGCAGAGATATATAATCATATGTAACTTTAAAGAACTCCAAATATATTGCGAAAATTTCGATTAATATTATATCATTATTGTGTGTTAAATTTTAGAAATAAACTTATATTGTTTAAATTTGCGTTTTATTTAATAATATAACGTTATTTGTATACCTAAAAATTTTATTTGGTTATTTAATGATAATTATATCGAACCGAACTTGCATTATCTTATTTGATTATTCCCAGATAATTTAGAGGTATAATATGAGCTGTATGATGTATATTATACGAGGTTCATAAACGATTTCTAAGCGAGTTGTTATGAGTCACGTTCTATGGCCTTGACGACTGTTCCTAATCGAAAATTGATTGCAATCATAATATCGTTATCTACTGACCTTAATCGACGCAGATAACATTCTCTCTTTCATTCTCGTGCGTGAGTTTCTTTTTGCGTTTTCGTCTAGTTCGCACGTTGATTCCGTGCATTGTAAATCCAAGATAGATCGCCTCGGACGTTCATCTTCGTTATCTACAGATTCATGTAAACAGGATGCATGCGACAGCGTTTCGTGTTATCTGTAGTGATTGCTAGGCGAGGGTTGTCGCTCACCGGCCGTAATAGATTCATTAGGGTAGGCACCACTGCCCATCCCCGGCGTATCGTCGCCCCTAACTCTGCATACACGTACCCTCTTTCATTTTCTGTCACTCGATCACTCATTCGCATGTAGTATCCGTTACTGACTCGTCTATACTCGTTCAATCGTGCCGTTATGCAGAATAATTAGCCATTTATTTGTACATTCGTCAGTATTTCATTATTAGCTTTATTTTAAATATAGCTTATTTTTGTTTGCTGGATTTATATATTTATATTTCTTTATACAAAAAAAAATATATGCATATAATTCAATAAAGTGTGATGATAAGGTTTGTGAATAATTATTTAAAAAAGAAATCAGTCTCACAATTATATCTTTATATTATACTATAAATTTACTCAGATATATATGTCATTCATCAATTGCAGAGAGCTGATTGAACTGTCCCGAATGTTTTACTCATAAATTTAAAAAAATCGTTCACATCGCACGAGAGCGGACGTGCGCACTTTTTTCAACCACTATATGTAATCCAGTCCAATTTAATCGAACTGCTCGATCATCAACCTTCTAGTCCCCTAGTCTCTTTTTCATGCAGTCGACAGATATCTCGCAAATCAGATTATCGATCGTTAATCAATATCACTGCAATTTGGCGACACGCCAGCACGTAGTGTGCTTTTGCGTATATGTTTGTGTGCGCGTTCAATGAAAGTCCGTGCTGTCCATTGCAGTTTTCTCGCTTGCGAACGAATAATCGGCCTCGACATGGGTGGTCAATACAATTGGTCATATATAGGGCAGCCTTGAAACGTAATTTTCGTATATTTCCCCACGCATCACAATAAGCGAAAACGTCACGTGTCGTCACATTCTGATTTTTTAAGAGATCTTTCATTTTCCTCATTCAACCGTAGATTGCTTCAGATATTGTTACGAACGTAGATATCATTTTCTCGCTTATTGCGGTATTTTAATATGTTTACTTTCCCGAAATTTAATCCTACGTCTTGCTCGAGTTGCATGAACGAAGCAGATGCGAATACATATTCATGTTTCCTTCGATCTCACTTCCACGGGAAGTTTTCTTTATCTTGTTTTTTGTTCCCCGAGGATTGGGTTCCCCTATCTCGGCACGTTTCTCTGATATAATTTTATCGTGATATTACACCAACTGCGCAAACAATATTGCGTTTCTTCATTAGTATTCTTCTCTGACGCTGCAACATCCGGCATTGTATTTTTACCATTAATCCCGCGGATCGCGATCAGTGGTTGCTCTAATCCCACGCACCGCACTTTTTTGAATGTTTAAAAGTTTAACGGTGAAAAGTTTCACCGAACAAAGTCAGTAGAAAAGTGGCTTCAGGTGAAAAGAAAAGGTAATGGATCCTCGCTCCCGTTTTTCATCCTCGCGAAGGGGATGGGTCATCAGTCGCCTTCCGCGATTCTGCCCCATTGTGAAAGTTTGAATACGTAGACAACGTCTGGTTTCGCAGGGACCATTTCTTCTGCAGCTTCTCGTATCCGGGGCTTCTTCGCCGTTTGTCACTCGCTGCCAAGAATGTGCCGCGGATTCGAAGGAAAGGATAAAATGGAATCGCACGCGATCCGTCCCCGTTTTACGGCGACAAGCGGATTGTGCGATAATTTGCCGAATTCATTGTCCAGGAATTAATTCCCCATTTCGCGCTTCGCGAATCCCCCAGCCGCCACTCCTTTGTATTTGACCGTGGAAAATGAAGTTCAAGCCCTCTCGTGATAGTGAAATACGCCGGAAATTGGGGATATCCTGCCACGTTATGGATCCCACAGTGATTTTACCTAAATATCGTACTGGAATATGAGGCAAATCCGCATTCTAATGGCTTGTCGGTTTTTCTCAATTTATTTATAAATTTAACACAATATAGTTTATTTGACTGAATCCGTATATAATTTTCCGTATTGAGATTAATAAACTCGAAATTATTGAAGTACATTCTGCCGTGTGTGCATCCAATTACAAAAGCAATTACAAAATATTTATTGTACTATAGCAGTATAGTAACATAATAAATAGAAATATAATAAATACAGTAACATCTTTTTAATATAGAAAATGTCATCTAGGAAACTTGAGTTAGCCGAGTATTAAATAAATCATGGATATTAATAAAGTTGAACGCATTAAAAATGGTGAGACAAATGTTCAAAGCATAATTCATACCGTTAAATAATTACATGTACATTGTGTACATTGTGTCCATATGCAAGCACGATATGATTACTCATATGTGTGAACGGAGATCGATCAAAAACAAATTACCCGGCGACAAAGAGACGTACAAAGACCGCCTATTGCACTCTAAGCGGTCGATATCCGCATCCTGATGCTGCGAGCCTTTGTGTCTGGTCCGGCGGTGTTGGACGATGCGATGGACCAGAGCGGCTTTCGATAATAATTTTTTTCTCTCATTCGGCAAGTTCGTCCGTACATCCGCGGTGGTTCCTGTCAAAAGCAGCAACCAACATGGTTTATGGCGCATCTTCGTTCTTGCCGCCCTCACAAGGAGGGAGGGAACGAGGAAGGATTTCGGTGGGGCCCTCTCCGGTCGAGCATAATGCGTCCATTATCTTCAGTCCTTTCGTCTATTTCGCGTGTGTACCTTGCCTATATAATGTACCGGGTGTCCGCGTAATTTCGTGCCTCCTCCATGTGCTCGACCTTGCTTTCTCTTTCTCTCGTTGATGTCGCGAATGGCCGTGACACGATCGTAAAGCCTAAAGAGGCATTAGATGATGCTCGAACGGGTCGGCGAATACGAAGAGGTTGAAAGAGGTGGTTGGTCGTGGGGTGGAGCAAGGATAGGACGTCAGGCAGGGAAGCCAGAGACCATTACGGTAATATCCCGTGGACGGAGGAAGTGATTTTTAAGGAGATAAGGCTGCCATTTCAAGGCAATTTTGCTTTCCCTGTAAGCTTTTTCGTTCTCTTTCTTCGGCGGCCCGAGTCCCCCGCGCTTCCTGCCACAACAGAACGATTATGAAAATTTCGCGCCGTTTTCGGGGCTCTCGAAAGTGAGCTTTGTATGGCTAGGACATCTCTTTACGCGTAAATCTTTTGAATCCTAGAGTTCATGATCGATGAATTCCTTGTCATCTCTGTCTTGATGTATCTTACGAGCCAAAATATTATCACATTATACAAGAATTATATAAATTATAAATTATATTATATAACTTGTTATAATTATTGGCACTTCTCTTAATAAAAATAACAATTTTTTCCATTTTGATCAATCTTTAGATCCTTCAGCGTCCGGTTCGTCCTGCGAGGACGACGAGGACGGACGAGCAGTGATAGTTAGAAAACGGAAGAATAGCGTTTACGCTTCCTCGACTCGTGCCCCATCGGCGGATAGGGACACTTTAACTTCGACCGACGGCCTGCTCGTGGATTGTGTCGCTCTGGTGCATCTGACCGATCAATCCCCGACCGATTCTTCTCAACCTGTGCGTCATCCGTCGCCGTATTACTACGGCGATCTCTTCAAGGTACCGGAACAACTGACCAAATCGCAGCCGGGCAAGTACCGGAAGAGCGTCAGTCTCGATGTACCGGGCGAGCGTTCGCGCACACCCGGTATACCCAAAAGAAACTCGGTAGCGGGTGATGGAGGCTCGTATTCGTCCCAGCCACGGCATTATCAGCAACTGCAGCAGCCGTATCCACCGCTACCACCACCGCCGCACTATCGCAGTCAGGATCTAGTAAGCCCCACGTCGGGGAGCGAGCATGCTGTCCCACCCCGAAACGAGATCCTCTCGTCGTGCATCATCACCGAGTGGGATCACACCCTCATGCCTCCACATAGGCTGTTGAGCCATGATCTTCCTACCACCGTTTGTACCTGCGTTGCATCGCCCGAAGAGGAGGAGGATGAGCTAGACCGACGGCAGCCGCAAGTGACGCGGCACCAAGTGCGCAAGCTACGACGTACGCGGAGGATAGACCCGCAGCCGATACTCGTCGAGAACGAGGACGACGTGGAGGGTGAGGACGAGGGGGAGGAGGGAGACGAGGAAGACGCGGAGCCCGAGGAAGAGGACGAGGAAGGGATGGCCAGGCAACGTCACCTCTACGAGACGGCCTTCGACTGCAAGGTCAATCGCTCTGACGATGATCTCGACGATCTCGATCGCGTCACCAATCACGCGGTGCTGTATTCCCAGGTATGTACATTCGGAGATTTCAAGTTGTCATCAACGCTTCGATATTGCGTTAAATGCGCGGTCGTGGAATTTTTATTCGTAAACTTTCTTCTTATTTTACTATTTTTCTATTTAATCCTAATTAATTTCTATTTTTTTCTTTAAGTAACGCATTTCGTTGAACTTTATTCAGCATACAAATGAACTATACAATAAATGGACTACCCTTTGCAATGTTGAGTCAAAGTAGACTCGACGTAATGCTTTGCAATAGCCGTCTAGTTTTCTAAATATTAAAAATAATACATAATTATAATTAGTAAACTATATTTTTTTTGGATTTCTATAAATTATTTTAAGTAGTATAAATCGAAATTATTGTATATATTATATATTAGACTGACTAATTAAGTGAATTGAGGACTAAATGCTCAATCTCTGCGAGAAATAATTTGGAGTGCAAAGGATCTTTGCGTCGTATGTGTGCCGTTATTATTCTATTGTGAAAGCAAGTTTTGGATAAAATAAAATAAAAAATACAGATACGGAGTAGCGGTACCGCGCCAATGAGTAGAACGAGTTCATCGACAGACACGTCGAAGCAGCAACATCAACAATCACTTCCTTACACCGGCCAGTCGCAATCAAGCAAGGACCATCGACGTAAAGTCGTACTTCTCCGCCCAAAACCGATTCCGAGCCGCTTGCAGCAGCAGCAACAGCAACAGCAGCAGCAGCAGCAACAGCAGCAACAACAGTCAGACAATATATCTACTCTGTCCCAAGATATCGAGTCCCTCCAGATCAATTCGAGCGATGAGAAAACCGGATCGCCGAGACTACCAGCACGTGATTACACGCCGTCACCGCCGTCGACCGCACCTCTACCCGCGAAATTTCATGGAAATCGAGATCATTTGCTGTTGAATATTCGCAGCGCGCCGAATTTACCCTCCCAGCAGGATCATCCCCGCTTGAAGGACATGAGATTACCGGTAAAATCGTTGTTGCGCGCCAAGGACTCGCCGCAGAGTAGCGAGGGCAGCATTCTCGAAATCAAGAGCCGGCCGAAGTCCTTCGTTCAGGAGAACATCGACTCTTCGCAGGGTCGTCGATTCGACAAGGAACTCATACTGGAGTTCAAGGACAGGCCCCGGGAGGAGAGGCCGCGACCGCGCAGTCTGATTCGCGAGAGCAGGCCGATAATGGAGTTCAAAGGCAGGCCCCACGAAGCGGAGGGTGATATCGCGCGACCGCGAAGAGACGCCGGTCTCTTGGAATTCAAGCTACGTACTTCGAGACGTCGCGCCGGTTATTCCAGCACGGAGAGCATGGCGACTAGCAGCAGCGGCGGCAGCATGGAATCTATCAGGAGTAGCACCAGCGAGGGAAACAGGTCGACCAGCAGCTCCGACAGTCGGCACAGCACCAGATCGTTGAGCTCCCACAGTTCCGACAGCGGCGGCACCAACTGCTACCATCACCATCAACAGTCGTCGCTGCCTGGCTTTCTAAACCACCACGCCACCAAACTGCATATCCTCTCGCCGATCTCCGACAAATCGTCGCAGGAGCCGGCCTCGGAGACCTCCGACAACAATCGCAACAACAACTCGCAGAAGGCCTCGCCCGAGGAGAATATCACCGTGGAGAATAACATCACTGCGGGCAACAACACCAACACGAATACAGTCACCTCGCCCATGGACACGTCATTTAAGAAGCGTCGAACGCCGCAGAACAAGAATCTTATTAATCTTGCGCTGCAGTCATCGTCGTCGGGCGACGCGGAGATCCAGGGATCGGATAGCGGTATATCCATCGAGTCACGCGCTGGTATCAAATGCAAGCCTTTCGGGTTTCACTTGTTGAAGCCGCAGCTTGATAATATTAATTTCGTCGACAACGAGCCGGAACTCTCGGATCTGCCCTTCGATATGCCGAAGCTGCGGAGAAGACGGCTGCTGATGCAACAGGATGCCACTACATCCGGAAGCGCGACCAGTGTGGACCTAAGGGATTTACCCTTCGACATGCCGAAACTCAGGAAGCGCCTCAGATGTACTCAGAGTATCGAATCCAGCGCGTCTCAAGCGTCGTCTAGTCTCTCGGTGCGCGACGTAGAGCCACCTCCTTTGTTTGGTAAGTTCTCGTTGCTTTACATACCTTGAAATTTCACATTATATAATAGCTTTAAAAATAAAAATTTTACCAAATGTCAGTAATAAATAAATGAATATGGCGTAAAAATACGTAACGTTAATGTGATTATATTCATCTTTAAGTACTTTTTTCGTATTTCATTTTTAATGTATGTTAAATTAGATAATCGCATAAATGACGAGAATTGTTTTTTTTTTCGAATAAATCGAATATTTTTTCGAATGTAATTAACGTAAATGGGAAGCTATAAGGAAATCCGGGTTTATTTTTCCTTTTAATCAAGTGTCTAGCCATTAAATCGATAAAAACCGTACTTTCGGCACCTCGAGGTAAACTAAGTACTCATCAAGCAGGGCAGAGGGGCAGAGGGTAATTTGATGCTGATCGTTATGAACCTTCCAGACAACAGCTAACATCGTTAAGCTTCACTTAGTTGCTCCCAGCAGCTGGATATTCACTACGAACACTTGCCTCTTTGTCAACCATGTATTAATGCCGCATATATCTAGCCTTTAGTACATTGGATATACTATAATATATTGAGCTACAATATATACGAAGCTATTTCTCCAATATATGTAGATATAGGTAGATATCGACATTTATATAATAACCCATAGCTATAATTAAGGAACGAGCAGCAATTACGGACCGATGTTGTGACAACTACAATTTATCAAGTTGTATTGAAGCAGCCGGCAATGTGTAATTTAGATCACATTAATAGTAGAATCATAGGACATCAATAATTTATCGTCGACGAGTGAATTTCGCCCAATGCGTGTGTAATGCAAGTGCATCGCGAAACTCTCGGAATTAGTCGGGTGATTAAGCCGCCGCCGCCGCCACCGTTGCCGTCGCATCGGGCACCCTCTCCTATTATCCCCCGAAGCTGTATCGTCCGACCTGATGGGACTTTGAACGCGCGTCGTCTACCCTCCGAGTTCCCAAATTGCGAAAGCTCTAATGCGAGAGCTACGAGAACGAGGCTCTCTCGCGCTGCACACACCGCCTACGGCCGAGGGTGCCGCAACCTGCGGTGATGCCGAACCGCGGGGGACGACGGTAAATGCTGTTACACGAGGGATAGGCTTGGGTTTACGTGCGCTGATGTATAGACCTACCGGTGTGGTAGGCAAGCGAGAGAAAGAACGCGAGAACGTGGGCGACGGGGAAAGAGCGACCAACTATTTTTATCGTCGGTCGAATGTCAATAAAGGCACGAAATGCCCACGTAAATCCGTTTTGCCTGGAAGTTTTACGGGTCCTCGGGAACTGTTCTTTTTCTCTAGAAGAGCGTGTGGCGACGATGACCGTGCGACGAGTGATTCCTCACGCCGTGAAATACGCCGACGCGGATTTATTTAATCAATTACGGCCCCTGGGACTCTAAAGCACGGCACCTTGCTTTAGCGTCGTTGCCCGGGTGATTTAAAGCGTAATCGATTATCACTTGCAGGTTTTGCCGAGCAGAGGACAAATTACGATTACGGAATGAATCAAATATTATTTCTTTTACATCGTTATGCAATCGAAAAGATATTATTATATAAAATTTTTTTTAAATTTTCTCTCTAAATGCAGTTTCTTTACATCTTTTAAACAAGCATAATGAAAGAAATTAATTGGATCTTTCACAGAGTTAAATTTCTTTACTGCCCATTTGATATGAGTGCATCAATTCGTAGCCATTCATTCGTCAATGAAGTGCGATATGAAGCGGACCGAAAATGAAGCGTACGGCGCACTCGATTCCGCTGATAAAAGCCCAGTCATGTCACTCAGTTGCAACCGCTCTTTGAGCAACTACCTCGTTGAAAATATGAATAAATAGCCGTCGCCTGCACGGAGTTTAATCAACGTACGTAAATACGTGAATGCGACGTGCGCGCGAGTGCGTTCGTCGCGCCGGTCCTTTCCGTTTGTCAGATAACGAAAGTACGGTTGTCGCATTGCGTTCTCGCGAAACTACATACAATTTATTTCGATTATGCTGGTCGAACATTTTACTGTGACGCGCTCCTCGTTGTTGAATGTACGAGAGACATAAAAAAAGCTCCAGGGTTTCCAGACACACACACACACACACACAGCTACGAGCGCGTTTTAATGACAGCGAAAATTGTGTACCTCGCTTGTGCAACGCATGATTATGTAATGTTGCGCTCGTACATGCCCCGAGAGGCTTTTTAAAATTTTATGAATACATGCAAATAAATCCAAATTAAAACGTTATTTGTTTGTTATAAATGTAAAACAAATTCGGTTAAAAAAATTAAAAATATGTGTTATTTTGTGACTGATGCAAAACGCGTTCTCCCCGCGCGCAATATATTCCGCATCTCGAATTGGCAGTCGGCTGCGAGCGAATCGGGACCTGTAATATTTTTCCCGGTTGATGGATGTCGGATTCGTAAATTAGCTTTTGAAGAGGGGCCAGGGAAAAAAGGGAGATATAAGGGAACGAGACGTCGAATGCGTTAGCACGTAATCAACACCAGATTTCTCCAAAGATATACGCTTTTTATGCGTTTCGTTGTCGACAATTACTTTTTCGGGAGTGAAAGGCTCTAAAGGGATGTGATCGATCGGTTTCTTTGCCTTCGACTATCGCACATGGCTAGCGGATCGTCTTATTGGTTTGTCAGTTTGCGAATTGGTCGTCGATCACGATAAGCTATCTTGACCGATGAGGCGATTCAGTTATCACTATCTACATTTTTCCGACACATTTATATTTATTAATTAAATTATAATTATTAATGTTATTAGCATAATTATATTATTATTGGATGTTTAATTAGCAGTAATTTATTCGTTTTTTTTATTATACTAATTTAATTGGATTAAAGATTTATTTCTTTTCGTTAATATATCGACAATACCACCTCAAGTCTGTCCCAAGCGTCTTTATCTACTTTTTCGAAAACGATGAATGATGCATCGGTCGAAAACAACGAGTGTAGATTGATTTTTCCTTCGACGCATTACTTTTACATTTCAGTGGCGTTGACGTACGGCCAACTTCTGGAAGGAAAACAGTGCATTGTGCTTTCAGATAAAAGCCATCGGCTTGTGCCGGTCCACAATACGCTATAGAGACAGGCGTGGAGGATAGAGCCCAAAGCTACCGCCTCATACTGCTTTGCATACTCTTCCCACACAACGGGTTCATACGTTTATACACGGGTGTCGATGTGTACGAGCACGTGTCACCAGGAAGATAGGCGCCTATTGAAAGTATCGGAAATATTACGCCCTACTTGCGACAAGTTTGCACTGTCCCCTTTCTGATCATCTCTTTTAAACGTCATCGTTGAAACGACCCTTTCGATAGGCGGCATTATCGCACTCGCAGAAATAAAGATAATAAAATCGAATAGATCTCGCGAAAGCGAGAAGTAAAATAGTGGTATTCTTGCTTGTGCATCACGTACTTGGGCTGTAAATACATTCGATTTTTTTGCATTGCCGTTTTAGGTCGTTTACGACAGCGAAAAAATTGATACTCGCAATCTCGACGAGCACATCTGTCTCGCGCACAGGCTATTTAATGGCCGGCCACGTGAACTTGTAGCTAGTAACGATCGTTAACGGTCCAGAGAAGAGGGAAGAGGGAGGCAAAAAACTGCATTGACGCGGTGATATCTGGCTCGGCTCGCTTCGTTGGGTATACCAGGGAAGGTTTGGCAAACGGGAGAAGAAGCGTACATAAGACTTCTTCCGGTTGTTTACGACTGAAGTTGTTAAGTGTAACTTACATCAGAGTCTTTGTTTTTCCGGCGCGACGATCCGTATTCTCATCTACCAAATGCGATCTCAGAGTTACACAAAAACAGCTTGTTTTTGTCGCTTAAGGATAAACGCTCAAAAGAATAAAAGGGAAAAAAAGAAGACAAAAGTAGAAGAGATAATATCTGATTGTAAAACAAAAATCGCATATTACTGATTTAATTTAGTAATGATTCGTATGTTCTGTCAAGTTAATCCATGTTAGTGAAACTTGCCAGTAGAAAATCCCGAATATACATGTTGTATATTCGAAAGCATTCTTTTAGAAAATTGATTTTAACGAAAGATATATAGTTTCCACGAGTTTTCTTCAGTTTATTTCTTCGGCCATCGTAATGCGGTAGATCCAATCTAAGAAGTTATGAAGAATACTTATCTAAGTGTATATGCGAGTTGTGTGGATCAGATATCGTTGTGATTTTATCACTGTTTTCGATAGTTCGGCGTGGCCTCGAAAATTCGTTATAAACTATCCTGTTTACTCCATCCCCAATGTGGAAAGATCCGCAATTTCGTGGCTATTCATACACGCAAACCACGTAGTTTAGTCAACGCGCAGTATACTGGTCATTCAGTAGTTGGTCAAACTACCTCCATTGCACATGAATGATCACGTTTAGAAGCTTGATTTTAAAGCTGTCGCTTCGTCATCTTCCGCAAGTAAATTCGAATCAGTGTCTTGCGGAAGCGCAACGACGTGATATAATTTTATATACTTTATATAGTTATAATTTTTACATAGTTAGATAATAAGAACACTGCGTGCTTGGACTATTATATTTGCACATAATTAACTTTAATAATTACTAGTTATTTTTATTGCAACGTACGATGCTTGTTAAAGGAGCAAAATTAAAACGTGGTAGCCCGACGAGATCTAATTTTCATGGTTTTCTACGAATGCAGATTTTTAACGACCGTCTTTTTCCCTGGCGAATTTTTATGGCTCGTGAATTTTAGAACAGCTTGCAAATTGCATATGATACGTGCGCTCTGTTTCCAAATTCTTCACTCAGAGAGTGGATTTTACACAAATGCAAGCTATGTAGTATGTACTAAACTTCATATGATGATCGTCCTAGCCACGGATAAACACAATTTTATCCTTAACTTTAAAAATCTAGCCACGTACTGTTTGCCTGATGTCACGCGTCGCGACTGTCTGCTGTTATCCATTTGGTACCGATCCAAAATGCCACCGCGACGCGAACCGCCATTCGGCTGACCATTTTCGGGATTTTCTACTGGCAAGTTTCACTAACATGGATTAACTTGACAGAACATACGAAAACCGCGATAATTAAATTAAACTACCTGCATGCAGATTTTATTTACATTATTTATTATCTTACACGCGTTGGTTTTCAAGAATTTTTATTGCTATTTTTAAACATTATATATATTACTAACTTATCAGTTTTATAGGAATTCAGTTTTTTGTGTCTGTAATTAATTTGTTACTTTAGTTTACATTAAAGCGTATATCTTTCGTGCTATTTTATCTCTTCTTTTCGCAATAATTATTCTCTACCAGTTTCTCTTTAAGATGACGACAGCAACATCCGTAAAATCGTCTTTCGGGTCGTTATACGCGCCGCCGGCAGACGGGGGCAAAGATGCGATCAGATATCAAAGCTAGGACTTCTCAATAACCAACCATGTAATGCCATTATCTACCAGACTTAAGGATCTTAACCATTTCTGATTTTGCTATTTCAAAGAGTTGACATTTCATTATGATATGCGCAAGACTACGTTTTTGATGCCCGAAACTTTGTTCATTTAAAGTAAAATGTTATATTGTTAGCAATATTATATATTTTTTAAAAGCAAATAGATCATTACTTATTTGCAAACTTTTCATTAGGAACATGCATATGTAATTTTTTTAACATCAATATTAAATATCAACTTTATGAACGAGTTTCTGATATCAGAAATGTATGAAACCACTGTTAGCAGGTTTGATTAACAACTTGAGTTTTCTGGTATTAATGTAAGTAAAAAATAAAAGTCCTAGAGAGAGTTATTTCGTAAATAAGAAATGTGATCACAGTCAGTAGTGTAGAACGAGGTATCGGTGATCCTCGGACAAATTGTACGAATACCATTCGAATCGTACGATGGAAACGTCTGACGTGTGCCTATCGTACTTCATATTTCATGAGGATCGCGGACGTATCAACTATTCTGAGCAGGTTCGAAGTGTTTGCCACCGCGTCGATAAGGGCCCGTCGACGGAGGGATAGAAGAGCTCAAGGGCGTGTAACTGCAACATCTGTTGGCGGAGAGATCTCTAAGGCCTATACGGGCCAACAGCATCTCGCATCTGTTGTTCGGGCACTTCGGCGCTATTGCAAAATTTCTTCGGGGAGGGAGAGTAGAACCTCGTAACGATTGCCATACAACCTAAAGACGCGTTCGTGGTGAGTCGTCAAGATCGCAAAACTCATCGTGACTGGCAGTTTTCTTCTCCATACCATTTACGGTTATTTCATGCGCGAGAGTTTTCGAAACCAGAGTTTCAACACGAATATATTTTTATATTTGTCGAGTGAAACGGTGGCCGTAACACAAATACGATCGGTTCAGCAATTTCGTTGAATATTTATCGAAACATTTCGCTTCAAGCGATACGTATGCTTCTTTCCACGGGTTTACCGTTCGCAAAGTTTTCCTCGTAAAACGACACAAACTTTACAGTTGCCTACGTGCGTAGCAGCGATTGCGCTGTCATAAGGTGTCATCTTCCATTTAATAGCGTCTTGCCACTCAATGGAATCGCCATTGACTCCTTTCTCGAGCACGTTTGACATGCCGGCTCCCCGAGGCCGTAAATTCGCCAGAGTCGTAAATCTCTGCGGCGGGCTCCACCCTCGATCTCCTTCGCTCGGCAATAAATACGAATCGCTGGGCGCGGGGTTGGTTGCTCGGCTTCTCGGCTCGGCGTCACTCCGAGGAATCGTCCCGCTGCCGAGACGTCCGGCGACACGCAATACGTCCTGATTTTTGCGGGAAATTAAAATTTCCGTTCGCCGACGATACGGTATGTGTACCCTCGCGACAGCGAACGCCTCGCGAGATTTCCCGTGCATACCCCGTCCCCACACGAAGCTTCATTCGTGACCAGGAATTTCCCCGGAGACGTCTGCGGCGACGCCTCTCGCGTGTCTCCCGTCGAAGGAATATTTTTTGCCCTTCCCAGCTATTTCTCTTCTCTAACTTTCTAACGACGTGCGCAATCACCGTTTCCTTATTCCCGCACTTCAAAACATCATTCAACGAAACTTCGGTCTTAAAGCAAACGCGCCGCGCGAATTCGTATACCTATAATATATAATGATCACCGGCGGAGGAGTTTACTCGTATCCTTGACGTTCCTGTGTGCGATCCGGTACCGAACATCTCGACGGCTTTCCCCCATTTCCCGCGGGAGTATGCGGCGGTCGGAAAGCCCGCGAAGAAATTGATTGAGACGTATCTCCGTCAGAGACGGATATTAAAACAGTCTGAGGAGGAAGAGGCGGGGAATAAGGATACGAGTGTCAGGACGAGAAATTACTCGTGGGGTGGGCGCGCTGTACAAAAGACGAGCTTGGTCGCGGGAGCAAGATTCCAGCAAAGACAGGGACGAGAAAAACCGTTTACACCGTCTCGTCGTCGGGGAAAAGGAAAAGGAAAATCAAGCGGATAAATCTGCCGGGCCGATCGCCAGATTGAATTTAATAATACAGGCGCACGCAATCTCGTCGAGTAACGCTAGCCGTTCGGCGCCGTTAATGTTTAACCATTCCCGAAACGTGTGTTTCGCAAAGAGGAATTGAATAGAAATGGCGCGTGAGAGATACCTACCGTACCGTCTTTCGGGTCCTTCTCTCACCGTAATTTGATGTGCGTGTAGAGGATGTTCCAGAATTGGTTGTCGTTTCCACCGCGAATTATATGGCAAATCTAAAAACGGCTTTTTTCTCAGCGAAAAATTTGTTAGATATAATTATTTATCGTGCATTAAAAAAAATGTAATAGTAGATATTATTGCATTAAGATTTAAATTTTTACGAAGGTACAATCTCTTAAAATTAATTAAAATAACGTTTTGTTTCCTCAAGGTTCAATTCGTTAAAATTCTTTTATATCTGATAATTCCGTAACTGCAGATACTTCGCTTATAATCTATTTGTTTCTTTTCCCGGGATATCGTAAATATCTACATGCGTTTGCGTGTAGACGAAAGCACTCTGGCGTGCCCTTCGGGCACATTAAGCCGCAAAAGAAGCTAACTCGACGTTACACCTGTCAGAGCAATTTTGTTTTACCTGCGTCATGTACCGCGTCCGAGAAGTCAACCGCTAAGAGATTGCGCCAACAAATGAAATTAGCGTCCTACTATATTCAGGGGCGTTTCCTTAGTGCGGAGTGTCCTTCGTCGATCATTATCGTCAGCGACGAACCCTCGGCCCTGATATTATCAAAGCAAAAAGTCATGTAACTATAAAAAATTGGGCACGAACAAACGCATCACGGTAGAATACCCTGTCACCTTCGAGAGAGATTTTTTAGAAAGCAGTTTCATATAGTATATTCATCAAATACGCACGTCATGCTACTGTTTCGCTTAATTATTTAATACTATTATTACACAAAAATTTGTCACGATATTATTTTAATAATATTAAGGGTTTTCTTCATGATAATTACTTGATGCTAAAAATATCCAATTTATTACATTCTAATCTAATCTCAATCATAGCCTTACGCAAAGGGTCATCTACGAAAAATTGTTATCAGATTATTAATTTATCACTGAAAATAGTGACAAAATAATATCAATAATCCCCTAAAAATTTTTCATGGATGACGCAGCTTAATCCGCTCGTTACTGGGATAGATTTCGACGTATCCAAGTTCTGATTTGTAGCAATTAGGGATCCTAAAGCCTGCGACGATAGATCGTCGACAACTCCGTATATAGTCGGTATATCATCGGTGTTTACTTGCAGGAGTTCCACGATGCGTCTAACTGTCGGGTGACTCATTTCAGGCGGCGGTCTGGCGCGTCCGAAGATGACTCTGAATCTGGATGCCGGTAGTAACACGGCGGGAATGAGCAGTGGGAATCCGGGTGGTCAATTGGTGCCGAAGAAACCCGGTGGCCTGAGCCTCGGCTTACCCCTGGAAATCAGCACCGCTCGAATATCGGCTGATCTGGTTGATGTGGAGCTTCCGTTGGAGAGACAAGGGTGAGTGTTTTGTCGCCTTTCGCTGTGCTACTTCAAGATAATTCTATTTTTGCGCGGGTTTTAAAAACATAGCGTTACCGCTAATGTATAGGTTTTAAATAGCTCAAATACCGCCATACCGCTAATGAGCTAGTTACACAAAATTAATATTCTTGATTTGAAAATATCTTTAGTTTCAACGTGGAAATCTTAAAATAAGATTATATTGCGTTAATATATTAAACGATTATATTAAACGAAGAAAACTTGCTTGAATGAAGCATTTATATAGTTCAACCAAGAAAAAAATGTTGAAATAAAGAGTTGAAATTCTTATAAGAAGATTATAGTTGTTTCGTATATAAGCAAGATTACATAACGCAATATAATCTTATTTCAAGATTTCTACGTTGAAACTAAAGATACTTTAAAATCAAGAATATTCTTTTTTTCTGTGTAACATTCTAAAAATTATACTCTTATTCTCATTCACGCGCTCATATTTATTTATCTTTAAATTTTTGGAAGGTACATTCTGCCAAGCGTTTTCGCGATGTTAGAACTTTGCGGATTAAAACACGATATTTGAAAAGATTTTTTCTTTAGATGGTATCACGGCTCTATCACACGCATCGAAGCGGAGGGTCTTCTGCGAGCTCACCAAGAAGGAAGTTACCTGGTGAGGAACAGCGAGTCGACCAAACAAGATTATTCTCTATCCCTGAAGTAAGTGACACATAAATAAACATTTTCACATATCCGATAATTTGCGATTAAACTAATATTTATTGAACATTATGGATTCTTTCGAGTGTGATGACTCATCTAATTATATCATTATATGTCGTTGTAATTGTTTCAGGAGCGCCCGCGGCTTCATGCATATGCGCATTCAGAAGAACGAAGAGCTGAATGCTTATATTCTGGGGCAGTTTAGCAAACCGTTCGAGAACATACCGGAAATGGTCCGTCATTTCAGCGTGAATCGTCTTCCGATACGCGGTGCCGAGCACATGTGTCTCCTGCATCCGGTCATAGTTCAGCTTTTGTAGCGCATCTATCGTAGCGCCATTTAAGGCGCTGTAATAGCTCTTTTGATAATCCGTTTTCTTTTCCCCCGACAAATGCCGAAGCGCGCGATTGCAATGAACGATAGGCTTGATATCGCGAACGAGATGTAGAAAGTATTATTCTCGAACGAAGGAGTCTTCCGCGCGTCCGCGAGACGTGGTTGACTTCCGCGAGATCCTCCGTATCAATTCGCATTCTGATTGAATGAACCGTTCCGCACGAAGAGCGCCAGAGATATAATGGACAATAATGGCATTGACGAGGAAATACCTTTGCCGCGAAATGTTAGGGGGAGTACGAGTACAGTACAAAAATATAAACGGTGACTGAGCAAAGCTGCTCAACGATACACAGTGCGATCGATTAGACGAGAACGTCCGGGTCTGTGCAATTTCTTGCGGGAGGCCAGTTTTAAGCTATGCATGAAGAATCTCAGGTCGCTCCAAGTGAGGATCTCCTGCTCATAAACGTCGTCTTTTTGACAACACTTTATTTTCGCATGTCTATAGCCCGAGTCCAAGTTTTTATTGCACAATAAAATTAGAATCGGTATAGGGACGGTGAGTGCTTATCCTATCCCTCTTCCTTTTCATTTCGGACTCGGAAGCGTAAAGATGTCCAAAAACGCTTCGTCTTCCTCAAAACATCGCGCAAACCTACCTCATAGGCAAACGCATACATCGCGGCACGATATAGAAGCAAACGTATCGTAGCGGTACCAGAAATTACAGTAGCGAGAGTCCGGAGAACGAAATTACTTGAGACAGGTACGTTTACATTACCGTTTGATGCAGTGATGACCGTTAATAACTCTCAAAGAATAATGAATTCGGGATTGACGATTTTAGCAGGATACGCGAGAACGTTGTCGAGGACGTTCTTCCCGGTTGTTCCTCGAATCCGCGGTTCCTATGCGGATTCTACGAAAGAAATCTTTTAAATGGGATCAGAAATGCTGTTTTACGAAATGGTATAATTTAAGTAAGAAGGAAAGGTGCGCGTATTTAAGTAAGCGCGTATTTAAATTCACACAGAGTGCCGCGTAGAAGCAGACCGACGTGGCGCGAGCTGGAAGCCAAAGTAAAACTAATCCTAATATCCAGTCGAGGAGACATAGAGCAGAACTGTAGGCTGGATACGCGCAGCGAGCGCGAGTAAAATGCCAAACTTTACTTTTAATCGTAATCATTTAGTCAGGGTTTAGTTGTCCGTCTCGTCGTTGATAAGTGATTAAATAGGCTTAGAACGATAAGCAAGCGTACGACAGTCAGTTGGCTTGATTACGAATATTGGGTGAGGCGAAGGTTTCGTGTAACTTCGTGGAAAAAATTGAGAGTGGAAGAAAAAATAATAATGAATGTTTTCGCAAAACGACACGATCGACGGAATCGCGGAGTCGGCAACGCGAGGAAAGTAGAAAAAGACGATAGTGATCAGACAGTCTGTGAACCATCGATGGCTCGTTATCCGAGTCATTCGTCCGAGAGTCTACGGGGACACTCGCGGAGGAGATTTTTGCGATAGGATGCAACCGATACATATTTTTTCATGTGATATTAATTTGTTACAGAGATAGCCTAGTTTCACCTGTGATCTGTTATTAAATTCCCCTTGTCCGCGTGCGCGTCGACGCTCTCGCGCGATATTGCACGCGATAACGATAATAAAATATAATTAAACTTGCTATTATTATTATGTAGAATCAGCAACGACGCGTCACTCAGACGCGATGATGAGACGTCCGTGGTGTTACAATAATTTTTCGAGTTAGAAATTCGATTTGCAGAGGTTGTGAGCGAATTTTCGTTGGCCGCGCAAGCAAGAAAAATTTTGCTTAATATTAAGTAGTGACATAGGGAACCTACGGCGAGAAGTAGCGAGTGCCCAGCACCGTGCTGTAAAAATTTTCATAGTCTCGTTTGATCGTTTAACTGTTTAATCGGTATACATAAAGAAGCAAGACATTAGTTAATCCTAATTAAAGATCTTTAAATTCCGCACTCGCAGGAATATTGAATTATGAGCGAGGCACTCTCTACTTTCGCGTCTAATTAGGTTGAGTGTAATTCATGCGTCGTACTTTAAGCTGCCAGTATTATTAACTGTAATCGATAATGCATATCCATATATGTTAATGTTTAAGACATTGTCTCTATAGCCCGATCATTGAAACTATAATCTATATACTTATATTTATTTCTCTTATTATATTTATTACATTGTATCGTTGAGTATGATGATAATGATGAAGTTTCTGTGCGCCGTTAATTTAATTGCGAGATCATAGAGCTGTAACCTATAGTAATTCTAGAATAATATCTTGTCGGTGACTACATACACGTAGATTAATATTACTTGTCGAAAGGCAGTACCGTAAATTATATGGTAGATTAACTTGTAGATACTTCCTGTACCTTGAAATTTGTATGAAGTAGCATTTAGATTACGTAATATATACATAAATATATATAATTATAAATGATTATACTAGCGCGCATAGTTCTCGTTTATAGGATACATAAAATAAGGTCTAGCGATAGCGGGGTGAGTCCAATAAATATCTTGAGCGCTGTGCACGCCCTTTACGTAAAAAGGGGATCTCGGACGGCGATGTGCAATATTCTGACGCGGTCTTGTACGGCCGTAAACGTGAAGTGCGATCCAATATTTTTGTTTTAGTAAGCAAACCACCGATGTTCCAAATCGACTTCACTAGATAATCTTGTGTACTCTGGAAATTTCTCCTAATAATAAAATAATTAATAACTCCAGTTTGATCATGACAGTCGCAGTTTTACCATCTTTTCATTTAGATAACCCGAAAAAATCTCTTTACATGAGAATCGAAAATTTTGTGCAAAAAATTTTACAAGATTGTATAATGCGTATCGTTTCAAAAAAAGCTACAAAAGCATTAATATCAATTAAATTATATCAGTTATATAAATTTCCTCTGTGCTATGTATATTTTAGGATTATTTATCTATTCTTTTTCTATCTCTTCGTTAGTTTTGTATAAGGTAATCTCATCCTGAAGTCCAGCTGGAACAAGTGGCGGACGGTCATCATTTTCTTGTGGAGAAGTCACTTGGTGCGTTTCTGTCTGTGTGCCGAATCAAACATTGTAATTTATTTAAATAAAACTGCATAAAGAGCTTAGATTTCAATATCTTAAACATATTATTTAAGTTTCATTAACACAAGCAATATACCGATTTTTCTTCTGATTCCGATAATTTCGGTTCTTTTGATTGTTTCCTTGAGTTTCGCTTTTCTGTAATTCGCGACAAAAGAATACGAAAATACGCAAATCGCGTAACAACAATAACAATTACAGTAATTACACAATGCTATTTAAGCATATTTAATTATACGGTAACTTCTGTCAAATACGGTAAACTCTCTGAATGCAAAGTGTTGTATTATTCACTCACGGTTTCCAGCGCTATTTCGTCGGGACGTCAGAAATTTACGAGGCACTGTCGAAGCACATTCCTGAGAGAATTGTGAAAGTGGAATAGTAAATTTTGCGAAATGAATATGTGAATTACTTATGACGACTAGATCATCTTGATATTCACCGAGGGTCCAGTTTCCTCGCTAATCTGGCTTTCCCAACCATCTGGCCCGCAGACGTCCTTACCCGGCATGAGCCGACCGCGATACATTTGACCGTCTTTTCCCCTTACCAAACCGTCCGTTAATTGTATCGCTTCGGGTCCCCATTGAGTAAGGAAATGTCCCGTTCGCATGACCCTTTGCTGAGGAGTCGTAACCGTGTGACTCCCGCCGCAGTAACGATTGCAGAGATGATCTCTAGTACATCAAACTTATCAAACTTAAGAAAATAACGTTTATCATAAAGTTATTTAAAAACTTCGAAAGCTGTTAAGTTTACAGTTGTAATGTTGAGAGAAAAAAACAACCTCGAGAATTTTTTTTCTTTAGAAAAAACAAATTTTAATAGCTTCAAATATTAACATTCAAATATTAATATTAATTATTAATATTTATCAATATCAGCTTATAACATATCATTTATTCTTTGAGATGTAATATTTTCTCGAGAGTCTGAGGTCGGACGAAACAATATCGGTTACCTAGGAGTCCTCGCGAGCATCTCTTCCTTCGCTTTCATCTTTTTGGTCTCCTCTTGCATTACTGCTTCAAATTGGATCATATTTCTGCTGTGAGGCAATCTTCTCTGCTGTTTTCTGACTTTATCCAACTCGTACGTTAGATAAGGTTTCATGCTGGTGGTGCATGGTAACGGTTCAGCGCGAAATCTACCGAGCTCGTCTGTCTTCATTACAACATCCTTGTCGCACGATATACATTGAACGTCTCTATATGAAAGAGATAGGAGTCAACATCGCGTTGGTCTTATTTTACGAGCCTGAAATGTTTACCTAAGCAACTTCTTCGTTCCTGCAGCCTCGATCTCCCGTCTCGCTTCAATCATAATCTTTAATTTTTCTTGAAGCGATTTTAATTTATTGTTCACGAAGTTTTTCAATGGCATCATCTCGACTTTATCCATTTTGGCGGCGATTTCATTCTGCACCTCATCAAGCGCTTGTTGCCAAATCGATTCTTGCTTCGTCAATTTGTCGATTGCTTCCTCGAGACCACGAGCAAGATCATCGCAAGCAGCATCAAATTGATCATGTGATACCTACAGTAATTTTTGTAGTATTTTAATCCACATGAACAGCAAGTGGATCAGCGGATTTGGTAATGCTTTATACCTTTCTGTTCACAGTTTGAGCATCCGCTTTGTCGGCCAAAGCATCTTCGAGTTCCTCTTTGTTTGCTTTAACAGTGTTTAGAAGTTCTATTTGTTCCAGTATTGTCTGTCAGTGTTATTATCAATCAATATTATAATAAATGCGACAGTTCAAATAAATTATATTAAACAGGTAATTGCTCTTACATAATGTAGACTTAAATACTATTTAACTATTACAAAATTAACAACAGCTTTAATTAGTTTTATTTTATTATTTAAAGCATACGTTGACATGCGTTTCTTGTTTTTCCTTGTCATCGAGCAATCTGTACATCGCTTGTCCGATTTTCTCCATATCCGTTTCAATTTCTTGAACCTTTGCAACAAGTTTGTTAATGTTGACTTCATCTGTCTTCTCGACTTCTTGCATACTATCCACTTTTTCTGACAAATTTCCAACTTCCGTCTCCAATGCAACCATGCGTTGGGTAACATCACTCAAGGCTTTGTCATGTGTCGTTTCTACATTTTTTATAGCTTCCAGGCATTGCTCCAAGTTTGCGACATCACTCACTTCGACTATTTTTTCTTCATCTTTAATCGGTTCTTTAATAACAGGTTTTTCTTCTACCAATGGCACATCGACAATCGTTGGTATTTCGCTCTCTATGTTCAAAGATAATATGTCCTAATAGAATACAATAAAGATGAATATAAAAATTGTCGAACGTACGTGCAACTCTTTTGTCAAGATCTTGCAATTCCCGCTGTATACGAGCTACATCCGTTTTTAATGTAGTTACATCTTGGCGTATTTCTGCTATAACAACGCCATCTAAATACATATATTTTTTAATTAGTAAGTGATTTCTAATATATTTAAAATTATGATAGCAACTACATTACAGATTCATAAACGATTCCAGTAAGTCTTCAACATTAAACTAATTTTTACATGAAAATATTGAGCTTGTTACTTAGAGGTGTTACTCGAGGAGCGAGCTTATCAGGTGTTGCTCTGCGTATTTTATCAGCTGCTGCTGTTTCTATTTCTTCTTTTTCTTCCGCTGCTGCTTCTATTTCCTCTAATACTTCTACTGCTGCTACATCAATACCAGTAGTTGGCGCGGGTATATCTTCGGTTAACATGTCAGTAATTGTTTGCAAATTGTTGAGCCATTGCTCCATCTTAGAGACTTTATCTTCGAGTTCATCTAATCTCGCGTTAATCAAAGATGTGTCTGCTATGCCAGCATCGCCTTTGATTACATCTTGTACCATTGCCGTGAGCTGTACCAATAATTTAATAAGTTAATAAAAATGAAACTTAATATTTTAACGTTTTATTTTTAACTGTTATTATTTTCTTTTATTAAATTATTAGCGGTGCGAAGTGTATCATTCACGAGAAGTTTACGAGATTAGTAAGCAGTATACCTTATCGATACCTTGTTCGTTAACGTCCAATCTCTTATTAATGTTAATAAATTGCCATATATCCGCGGCGGGATCTGTGATTCTGTCCTTTAAACGTTCGACTACTTCTGGAGACGTAGACAAGTCCTCCAGAGCTTGATACCGTTGTTGTAGCTGTTTTACCTGTTCATTAAATTATTACTGAATAAATTATATTATCATCGTATATAATGTTATTTCTAAAAATAATTTGTTCTACGCACAGATTGTTCAAGCTCTTTAAACGCCAATGCCGTAGGAGGAGAACCATTCACGACAGACACGACCGTCTGAACTTCGGGGACTTTCTCAAAATCTATTTGTTGCTTCGTATCATTCGTTACTTTCAAAATTTCCTCTGGCGGCCGCGGCAGTTCGATATCTGAATCAAGTAAAATCTACTTTGTTATATAGCGTAATTTATAATTAACTAAAAAAATGTAACTAAAAATATACAAGAATCACGAGTTTGTACCTTCTGTAAGTACATCGGCGTCTGCGCCATCATCCCTTCGAATTCGTTGTACTTCGCCGGTAGCATCGGTAATATCATATTCTTGAAGCTGAAGAGCAGGGCTCGGCTTCAAGGATGTTACCATCCTCTGCAATAGCTCTCACGTGAACGTAAGAAAAAGAATTACTACTTTTCCTTTTTTTTCCAATTACTTGGGATTTTATTTTTTCTTACTTTAATACGATCCGCGTTTTCGCCACGAAACTCAACTTTGGTAGCTTGCAAATTTATTTGATGCAACAAGATATGGAGGAAATTATGAAGAATATTAAAATTAACCGCTCCAACCTGAAATCGATAACTTTATTAATCGCTTTATCTATAATGTGAATGACAGATAATTCTGCTATTGCTTTACCTCCGGTGCTCCGAGAGCAAGATCGAGCATTTGAGGAAGAGAAATTTGCAAGCTGACAACGTCGATGTTAGCTGCTGTTGGTGCTTCCTGCATTTGGGCGGTTCTCGCAGCCATTTTGTACGATAATTAATTTTTTCAGAAATCACATGAGAATCATAATTACATTTAACTTCTTGTTCATTAAACACAAATGCGGTTATTGTGAAAGATGTTGACTGAATTGTCAATTTTGAAAATTATTTGCCTTCTGTTCCTGTATTCATCCCTTATCCGGTAGATTTAAGGGAGGTGAAGTTGTGTCTATATCTTCATAGTTAGCGCCACAAATATGGTCGGCAAGTAGCGTGCTCTTATGGAAGATATTTGTATCAGTAGTTATACTTCTTTTTAATCATTAAAAGTTTCAAAGAATCAACAAAATCTCTTTATTATTCTTTTATGTATTTTTTATACAAACAAAATAATACTTTTAAAATTTAATATTATTACTCTCTTTGTTATTTGTTTAAAAAATAAAAGCATTCAAATAGTATATTATATTTAATTATTATTAATTTTGATTTATTTTTTTAGATATTTTGCGTATATATAATAATTTGGAATCGTGTATGCAAAACTTTATCTTAAAAAAAATTTCTGAACAATATATATTTTATAGAAACGTTATGAAGTAATAAATAAAATATAGTGAGCAATCTAGGCGTATTTTTCAATCATCTCCATTGTTGATCAAATACCATCGATACGACGGGTTAATGAAACAGTAATTCACCGCGCGTCGTTTCTCCACAAACAGGCTCGGTTTATCTAACTGCACGTGGCCGATAGACCGAAACATGAAATAGAATCAAGCTAGGCTACACTACCGCAGAGATTACATCGAATCGTATATATTTTATCGAGTTCCCGGATATGATATTCTCGAACGTTTCCGTTAGACAGATACGATCAATGTCAGCTCGATCGTGTATTTATACGCTCGCACATCCATTCTTCGCCGACGATGATGAATCTTCTCATATCGAGGAGATAAATAAAATCGTCATACTTCCTAATCGGTCTATACGCGAACCAGAGACAATGCAAATAAGTCTAAATCCCAGGCTAAAGATAAAAACTAATAGGATTAAATAATCTTATATAGTTTCGACTATAAATATTTCTTCATTTTGAAGAACTTTGCCTGTAATGTGCAAAGTAATTTTCAAACAGTTAAACTAGATTATTTTCTGTCGCGAGGAGATATCGGAAAAATCTATTTCCAAAGAGAGATCTATTTCTTCTCCACGTTCCTTCACCATCGAGATATTTGGCGAAATATGGAGAACGATTCTGTATATCAAGTATCGTTCTATACGCGAATGATTCAGCAGCAGTGGTTACGCTGTATATAGCTACGTTCTCGAATTACCAATGATAAAGCCAGCATTGGCGATGTTTGAGTTACATTGTTTGATCGTCAGGTGAATGTTTAACCATGAGTAATGTCAGCATTCTTGATGGCTGGACATCTCGGTATTCGATAGCAGGCGGTAACGTCGTTCATGATTTACTCGTCCGTCGGGTGAGCGACAGTCCCTTTCTGTCTTCTTTCGCGATTTCCCCGGCCACCTTGTCAGTGCGGCGGCAGTCGCAGTTCTGAAATGATGTATACGTCGAAGGGAAGGTGTGCTATGCTGACGGTGAGTGTGAGCAATTCAATTTTAAGACGTCGTTTTATATTCGACGCTATTAGTCTGTTACATCGCTCCTCAAATATTGACGTATCTCTGTTCGCCAGTTCGCGGCGGATTTAATTTCGGCTTTTATCCTGTGTGTAACTAGCGTCATAGACTGTCAGTTGGAGTATAATATATTCGGTGTAAGAGGGAGGGTTTATTTCCACACGCAGAATCCGATAGAATCCGATTGTCCACGCGTCCCACGATTGTTTCCCGATTTTGTTTCGGCACAAAACGCGCTCGGACATATTTAAAATGAATGCACGCATTTAAAATGCATCGAACAATAATTTCATAGCCCTGAGCGAATCCGAAATGTCGTAGTCTAGTTTAAATAAACTCTCCGATGCTTCGTACCATAAATTATTCACCGGCAAAAACACATCCGCGGTATTTTAACTTGAATCTTCTTTCAGTTTCTTCTTTTTACTTTGGGTCACTGCGATCCATTCAGGCACACGCAGCGATACAATCCCGCGACACCGCCACTTTTGTGGCATCTCGTGCCACCCTGGGAGTACATGCTACGCGAGATTATCCTCAAATCGGCCACCCCGTCGCCGTCGGATGCCAATGTGCCCCATAAGCGCCCGTTGGACGCTTCCAACTACGGCGCTTCCTACTACGGCGCTTCCTACTACGGCGGGCCGATCGCCGCGTACTCGAACGACGACGAGAATGTCATTCTATCGCGTGGAAACGTTTATCGTCTGCTAAACGGCCACTGGATGCTATGCCAGGACGGCTGCACCGACTGCGAACCATGCGCAGTTCAGAGGAATCCCTTATTCACGTGGATTCTGCAGAGGATCAAGCAACCGCCAAATTCCGAGGCATCGCGACATCATCTCCAGCTGACGCTAATGCCGCAAGCGAACGATCACTTCCACGCCAGCAATCTCTGGCCGAATTATTACGTTTACGTGACACCACAGGGGGAACCAGCACCGACCCCGACGATTAGAACGCAGCACGCCAACGGGCCGGACATGCTCGGTCTCGAAAATAGTTTCTCTGAGCATCATCATCGATCAAAGGAACTCTGGCGGTTGACGGAACGAGACTCGAACGCCGACCGGGACGGGATACTGCGAGAGGATAATCGCGTTAAAGTTCAGGAGAATGTGAGCACTGAAAAGACCGAGAAAGAAGAATCGATCGAGCGGAAGCATGGACTTAGGAATATGAGACTTCGACCGAGACCCGTGGAAAAAGCTGCGGAAGAAGCGAATCAATTGGCACCGAGGTTGATCCTGGGAACCGATCAAAAAGGTCAGAAGCACTTGGTTCACGTGGTGCCGGCGGATTATCCGACGACCACTACGTCTCCAGCGATTTCTCTTCTTCCGGATTACCCGACATCGTCGCAGTTTGTGGAAAGTCAGGCGACACACTCAAACAATTCGATCCCTGAACGCGAGGGGGAAACTTATCAACAGATATTTCGCAGAGTTTTCGACTCCTTGAACACGCACAGGCGATCGATCGAAAATTTCCTCGAGTCACCGGCAGACAACGTGGATGGCCATCGACTATCTCCCTCGGTGGACAATATGGAAACCGCTGAACTTTCTTGGAATAATCGCGATCTAAATCGTAAGAATGCTAAGTTTGATCCGTTGCATCTTAATGATGCGCTGCTGTCTCTTTATGTAGGAAATGAAGGCAGAACGGGAAAGAATCAGCAATATAGAAACAGGTCTGGTCACGATCATACAAAGCGGGACAATGATTACTACACAGCACATCAAGATATGAATCAAGCTAAGATGTCGCGTGGCCGGTCGCAAAGGGGTTTTAATTTGAACTTCGACAGACAACGGCGAAGAGTACGTATCAAGCCGTACTTTGTTAATAGTAAAAACATTTCAAAGATAAATTCATCGGTATCGTCGTCAAGTTTGGACAATTATTCGGTAAACGCTATTCAGAAATCTGGTTCTAGTAATGGTTTTGTTATAAATCCCGCGAAACAAATTGATCTAAATGACGCGCTTGTTGAGAAAGCAAGTAACAATTCCATGAAATCGAGTTCGATAACAACAAAACGCGAGAATGGAAAATTGTTCGGCTTAGAAAGGCAGCGAAGTGGCGATGTTAATCGAGAATTCGAGGCTTCGCACCATACTTTCAGAGTAATTGTTACTACCGAGTCGCCGGTAATTCGAAGCGAACACGAAACTTTAAATCGCACTTCAGTATTACAAATAACTACTTCGAAGACATTCGCTAATAATTCGTAATCAGTAGTCAGAAAGAAAGACTAACTGCGATAGAAATGTAAGTAATATACATATATAATTGTAATAATTTTAATTTTTAATCATACGTTTATTTGTAGAATAGTTTGCATGTTTTACTGATAATATATAATATTAAAATATATCACGTTTATATTCTCTCATAAATAAAAATGCATCAAGATTATTTCAAAGCTTTTTACTTCAAGGTAATTTAATTTTGTCATTAGAGATTAATTAGAAGCATATTTGAATATGCAGTTACATGAGAATAAAAGAAGAACAAAATGTAAATTAAAAGAATGTAATGAGACATAATATATTTGTTAAAGATTTGCGAAATTATGATTTTGTGTTTAAAATGGTTGCGTAATATATACCAGAATTAGTTGGGGGAGCATGTTATTGTAATTTAGAGGCACATGTGCCTCCATCATATAAACATAGATACGAGTATATGGCTGGAACTCGCGAGAGCAACGAAGGATGAGTGCGAGGGGAGGAAGGCGGGTGTTCGGCTTGAGAAACAGGGATAGGCCGACGCTTATATTTAATTAAAGAGGATACGGGCTAAAGCGCGGGGGAGGATGTCGGATGAAGCAGGTAGTGCCGGGTTGCGAGGAGGAGCGAGGGAGCGAGCCTGTGTTTCTTGTCTAATTATCTACCCTCCCGTCCTGGCCGACCTGCCACGTTCACTTTCTACGTCTAGTAGTAACTTCCATCAACCTATCCTCTATCTCTTTCTACAGTTGCTTTTCCTTCTTGACTGCGTGTTCTTCTTTGCGTCTATTTGCTCTCTTCTCTACATTAGCATCTCAGTAGAGACCAAGAAAGACAGACAGCCCTGTGCAACTTCTCTATGCGTTCTTAATTTTTAATTCATCTGTTCGCTTATGCTGATAAACGCGCCAATTGCAAGTGGAGGATCGACAGGCTTCCGGAAGTTTTTAATTAGATCGCCGCTTCTTCCTTCCTTGACGATCAACCACGCTGATGTGATCAGAAATAAGATTCGTCGCCCCGAGCACCGTGCTATAGATACCGTATCTATATATATAGGCGATGTCGAAACCTCGTCGTTTTTTTAGAGATTCTTTCTAATCGCCTTTCTACGCTGTCTTTCTCTGACGTCTGTTGCTTATCCTTCAGCGATCCCTCGCCCGATTTTGAGCTTCATCCTTCGCTCCCTCTTCCGTTTGCTGCAGTCGAATGGTGCAAAACGATCGCGACTCGATCCCTGGCAGATTGGTTTTAACGAGTTTCCTTTCAACGCGGTTTATCGAGGAATTGCGGACGCTTTCGATGAGTCCCCGGCCGAATACGCCAGGGAAATTTCCACGGAAGATCTTAATTAAAGACGCCCGCCGAAAAATGAGAGCTCCCCCCGGATTGGGGAGAACGGCGTTATTGCCGTACCGACGCGGCGGATCCGATTATCACGCGGGCTGATCTATTAACTGTGTGTACGTAACTTAAAGGGATTCGCGCGAAAGTTGAGCTACGTCGCGCTGCCACTATAACTCAGGTAAATACCGATTAAATTTTAGTTAAGAGGTACTTCACCGACGTAACGCATGTATTCAGGTATTTCAGATCGAGAGGATGGCGCTTGTCAGATGTTTCACAAAATATTTGTTTCAATCTAATTGAAATATTGAGGGTTACTTCGACCAACTCCGATTAACTTTAATCGACAAAAATAAAAAATTAAAAGATTTGTTATATTAAAAGCAGCTTTTATTCATGAAGTGGTAAATCACGAAGAAATAGGTTTAAAAAAAATAAAAGAAAACGACATATACATTATACAGTTAAAAGTTTTGCTGTTGACGAAATTGCTGATCGAGTTAATCGTCGATTAAAGTTAATCGGAGTTGGTCGAAGTGACCCTGAGTGTGATATAATCTTCATAATTGAAAAAGTTATCTATTTCTTGCAATTATTTGTGCACCATCAAATACAGTTCCACTTACCACGTGAAATAGAATTGCTATATGTACTCAGTCACGCTAAGACAAGGGTTGAAAGAATCATCATATGAAATTACATATGTATAAATGAAGCAAAAGATATTATACGGTAAATGTAATACTGCAATACGCCGAACTAATAATTCTCCTTTCAAACTTCGCCTAAATTCAACCTATTTTATATCGGTAAGCTCCCTCGCACGTATACTCGCACGCAACTCGGAGATAAGCGCACAGCCGGCGCTGTAAGTCTATCGGGCTTTCAGACGGCAAAAAGTGGAGGAAGCGGAGACGAGATTGGGATTGGGAGTAGGAGAGAAAAGAAACCCGGCTTTTAACAGTAAGACGATGGAGGCCGGGACCCGTCTGATAGGAGATTGACGCTCTAGCGCGTGAGAGACCGACGCGGGGGAAAAGAAAAGGGAAACAGGGCTTACTAAACGCGTGGCGAAAAGGGCGTTTTCCCTGCCGTTTTCAGATATTTAAATCCGCGCGAACGACTTCGGGGTTCCGCTCGCGGATCACTCCCCCGTACGATATACACGAAATCGCAAGAGGCGAGAGGCTCCAGGCGTGGCGAATCCAGGCTCTTGTCTGGTTGGCTTAAATGAGAACGGAAGAAACGCGGCGCAAATAGTAGGAAGGAAGTAAGGCGGTGGGAGAGATATAGGAAGAGTGCAGAGAGAGTGAGTTGTTCGAGCGTGGCGTGTATTCTTGTCAGGGTGAGGCCGAAAGACGTAGTACACAGCAGACTTTACAGGCCGTTCGCCAGAGAGGAAAAAGAAGACGACGCAAGAGAGCGAGGAAGGAACGGAGGAGAGCGAAAGAGAAATTGTGGAGAAAGAGAGGATCCCCGATATGTACTTCCTAATGGTGTGGGTGTGTCGGTGCGGATGGAGGAGTAAGTTTTAAAAACATCCCGGCCGACGCGCCTTCGCGGTGCTGGTTTTATCGCTGCCTCCTGCCTCCAGGAGGACCCTCTCTTTCTCTCTCTCTCTCTTCCTCCTTCCTCCCTGATTCCGCTCCTCTGTAAACCCCCATCCGGGCAAAGCCTTACCCGCCGTGGCACCTTGCACTTGCCTACGTACGTACTGTCGGCTGTAAATCCACCGAAAAGCATCTGCGGGTATCAAGAAACAAGTCCGGGCCGCAAATGCCGCGCCGCGCCGCGCGTCGGGTGAGCTTTTAAAACCTGCATGAGCGCAGCGTGCAATTTCGTAACGATCTGTGCACGCAGGTGCTCCGAGTAGAACAACGAGAAAAAAGTTACCGTCTAAAATACACCCTGCGATGTGCGCTAAAGAGTGCTTAGAGCTTTCTCATCAAACGCGTTTATCATTACGCACAACGCAGCGAGAACACCAGGGGTGAATATTCATAAGAATACTTGTGTGTATGATGAATATAGAACTATAATAAAGCGCAGAGATTAATATTATATATATATATATATAAATTCAAATTATTATAAAATAATGGCAATTAAAAACTTTAATCATTTTCTTTTAATTTATATGAAATAAAATTTGAGCGTATAGCATAATTAGCCAGCCTTACGATAATTTATTTCGTTACGTCGCGATCGATCATGTAATAAATTACGTGTAACAAACTGAAACTACGAGGCGGCCAAAGAAGGTGACTAACAGACGTTTTTAGCGTAAGTTCGGCGCTGATGCGGAACTCCTTCTCCTCCTTCACGCTCTCGTCTACTTCGACGTTACCGCGTTCATGTCATTCTGCCGGCCTTTTTGCTCGAGATACTTTCCCTTTGACCGACAGGAGTAGATTGGATATTTTTCCTTGTGGCGCACCTGGTTTTTCCTTTCTGCAAGGCGGACCAACGAGACGCGTATCGCATCTGAGGCTCGCGCCTTGCCTAACGCAACGTGCGCGCGTTCGCACACGCAGACGAACGGATCGCGGGCCGATGCTTGTACATTTGCAACGGCGAAAGCGGTAGTCGGGGCGCGGCGCGAGAAACAAGTCGTCGCATCAACATCCTATTTCGTTTCCCATTACGTAAACGTCTAAAGCACGCGATTTATTTGTTTTATTTTCGTACGGAATGTTCTTTGGCAGGACCTCAAAGGCAAGCCGGGGCCCACCGTCGCTCCGTCGTCTTTTTCAGCTCTCTCTCTCTCTCTCTCCCGCGGTGGTTACGGCCCTTGCCGCTCGTGCAGCCCTTGTAGACCGACGACTCCTCACATATGATTACCATCGACGTGAAGCGAGCTAATATCCGAATTTTTGCGATTCCTTTTACGGGATATTGAAAGCCATTTTCATCCTTCCTTTTGCCCTGTCTTCTTCCATTCCGGGAACTCTGACTTCCCGGCTCTATTGGAATACACCGTCTTGTCTCTTTATGGATTCATCGCAAAGATCGAGCAAAAAATAGCCAAATATATTGATCATGAATAAATAATAACGCGGGATTACTTTGATTCACGGATTTGCCCTAATTTCCTAGATCGAAGATGAAGATTTCGCGATGCCCGATAAAATCGCCAAAGTCAGATATTACCGTAATGCGTATCCGCGAATAGTAATTGTACAATCAGTTATGCAATTCTCTGTGGTAATACTTGATACTGATGCATATAAATGCGATAATTTCTGCGATTTGCGCGATTTCGCGTAACTATGCGAGAGTACAAAATCGCTATTTCAATATTAAATCGACACGATAATAACTGCGACGTTTCGAGGCAATTGATATTAATAAATGTCGCATACATTTATGCGAGATGTAACATCATTTACGTAATGAAATCTATGATATTAGGCAGAGGTACGCGCTTTGAAAGCGCAATCGATTGCTTAATCAATTAAAAAGACAGCGGATTGATAAAGCGTACAAATCGAGCAATTATATTTCCAATCCATTAAAATTGCAAATCGAAACTGCGCAAAGAATATGAAGCATAAAAGACACTGGGTGAAATGTAATAATAAAACTGGGGTAATGAATATCCTTTGAGCATAATGGCTTGGCACGTAATGAAAGAATTTCTACAGCTTTAAAGGACGTATTTTCGTCGTTGGTAAAATTGCACAAGGAACGGGGCGATTGTATCGTTGAGGTGTACTTATGATACAGCGCGCAGCCGGAATCGGGACAATCGTCGGGGATCCGCAATGAAATTTCGCTTGTACGTATTCTCGTATATACCCGGGAGTTTCTCGGAAACGCGCGCGCTCGGTGGCGAACGAAAGAAGTTCGCGAGGCAAAAGTTTTCCCCGCGATTACTCAACATCGTCATAAAGAAACAATCGGCACTTCTACCCTTATACCTCCACGCTCCGCGGGGAATGCAATCTGCACCTTTGCCCGCCCCGCGGCGAAACAAAGCTATTTTTCCGCGGCTATGCCGTGGCCGCGCGCGCCCCTCCGCTCCATCTCGACCGGGGGTAAAAAGAAATGTCATTAACGTTCTCTTTTGTGGCTTGACCCGGGCGCGCGATAGACGGGAAAAATAGGTTAATAGAATCCTAATACGAGCGCGGGCTCGCGGCTCGAGAGCGCGAACGTTTTCTTCTCCTCTTCGGACAGTCGAGCGAGAATGTAGCTTCACCACCTCCGTTTCACCACCGAGAAAAAGATGCAATTGGTTCTTACACACGGACGTATAATCGCATCAAAGTTTCCGTCGCGTGCTTTGATCTCATGGAAAATCTCCCGCGAGAAACGGAACAAAAATGAAAGGGTAGACCGGTTCATTCATGCTGTGCGCGCTCGCTCGTTTCTCTTCCTCGGGATTGCGTTTTCCGCTAAGATATCACCGCCTCTGCGCGAGATGATCGATTGATATTATTGCACCGAATCGATGGATCACTGAGGTCTGCTCTTTTTCGTTGATACTTTTGCCTTAATTAGGAAACAGCCAATTATAGTCGTTTTTTTGGACAATAAGATAGACGTTGCTATATCAAGCGACTCTCGGTCGAATATCAAAGGATTAAGCGCGTTTAAGTAATCCTTTGAGTATAAAACAGCGCGACACGCTGAGTGTTCTGTGTGACCGGATTTACATGGCAATAGAAAGCGCTGTAGCCGGAATACTTTTTCGCGTTAAGCTTAAAGTACCGAGTGGTTGTGCAACGTATAGCTGGATGTAGGACTTTTACTAAAATATGTGCGTTTTTCATCATTATGCATTTTTAAACGTTAATTTTTTCATGAATAAATCGAAAAATATGTTGAAAGAAAATATGCTGAGTACCCACACAACGACCTTACGTTGCGCATCCGTAACACAAAACGAATATCTTACGCATATATGTGCCCACAGTATTGAAAGGGTTAACAACGATCATTTGATTTGTAGAACTAGCAATGCACAAGAGAAGAAAGACAATCACATCGTGCTGGGACTAGAATAGGGGATAACGAAAGAAGATAAAACTCGATAGGAAGGAAAGAGGCGAAGAACGGAGAGGAGAATTCTCCGGAAACTTAACGACTGCGAAGTCAGACACCAGGGCCGCGTTATTTCCAGGCCGACGATGCCTTTTGATCTTCCAAAGTCTAGAATTCCTTCAGTCTTCCATCCTATGCTCGGCAGTCGTGCTCACTAGGAAGTAAACGCTTCGGGACCGACTTATCGAAACTTTACGGAAGTACGCCGATATCCGATTCCCCTCTACCCGGCCGCCTTCTCTCCCTTTCTCTCGCCTATCTTTCTTCTCCCAATCTGCTCTCTGCCACGACAGCGAACCCTCGTCACTATCTATTCTACAAAGACCTTTTTCCTTCTCGGGCCCCGCCGATAAATCGTATCCCCGGTAGCCGTATTTTTCTGAAGCGTTCTTCTTCTTTATCGTTTTCACCTTCTACATTGTCGGTTTGGTACTTTAATGGCTTATTCTTTTATTTCTGAAGTGTGTATCTTTAGAATTAAAGAGTATTGTACTCCAGAATTCATGTGGCACTTAACATTAATAGATCTTTACGATAAAATGTTTCGTTTTTTTTGTCACGAAGAGAAACTATAATTTTTAATGGATACACGTGCCGTTCGTTATGTTACAAATAAATACTGTTTATACCCCCGATATTTTAACTGTCGTTTACTTTATATTTATCGTCCATTTATAGAAACCAGGGCATACGGAGTTCCTCGAATCTCATTCATATTCCTCGCGGCCGATCTCGCAATTCCGTCGACTACGAACGACTCGTAGCCGCACCACTGTATACAAAGTGTTCCATTGAAGGAGGCTAATAAAACCGGGCCTCGAAATGGAACAGGGCTGTTGAAAGAAGCCAAATCAGGTCGCGCAGATCCCGCAAGCGATCTAAATTGAAATCGGAGCTCCGCGATCGCAGACGGAAACGCGAATGTCGGATCACACAGCCCTCGCGCGCAACCCTCGCTCGCCCTTCTGCGGCAGCGTGTCGGCAGTCATGCCACCCCTTTTTCTCTTTCTGCCTTCATCTTTCCTCTTTTTTCTCTTAGTCATCGACTACCGTCGTCGCCACCACCGCCGTCGCCATCGTCGTCGTCGTCGTCGTCGAGTAACCTTCTGGTCGCCATACAACCCGCCTCGCTACTTACGTTCGGTTCCAGTGAATTAAGCCGGAGGAAGTCAATTGGAAAAGTTTTTATTGGCTCGCGTTTAGGAATTCCACGATGCCAGGCCGTAGTGTTCGATTTGTAGACGACGCCACAGCTACGCGGCTATTTCGACGCGGATGAAATCGTGCGAGACAGGCGAGCTGACGCTTTCCCGAATCCGGGGATCCTTCTCGTTCGATTTCTTCGGTGGCGCGTGGGTATCCCTTCTCCCCGTGGTTCCTCGTCTGCCCTGTACTCACGATTAGCATTTTGCCTGACTGAGGGACGTAAACCTTTCCCAACTTACGCGGGATCCTCCGATTCATTCGCTCGATTGGCTATCAATCTCGTCGTATATCAAACATTTGCGAAGTAATATTGAATCGCAAAGTTCTCAGAAACTGTCGGAGCTTTTATAGACATGAAATATCCAGATCGAATTAGCTACTTAGCTAGACAAATATAGGTATATTGTTTCAAATAACATTCAAATAAAATAGGTACATCTAAATGGCATCTGAAATGACGTAGACTATATGCATGTCTACATATAGACATTTGAACAGAGTTAGACGATTTTTTTTGCTCTTATTTTGGTTTCTCCAGCAATAGCAATCCAAATTTATCGAGGCTTCGACAGTTTCGTCAACCACTTGACTACTGTAAAAGCTTTAGTTTTATTTCGGTAAAATTCATTGTATAAAACGTGTCGTTTTGTATAGTTCACACGTTCGACATCAAAATTAGTATGTAACGAATCGCGCGTGCAAATAACGACCTCGTCTATATACGAAACTCGTTACGTGCGGAAAACAAATACAGCACGGTCCGCCACGCCGGATACCTCAGAAAAATGGCCAGAAAATGGTTCCGCTGTTCGCACCCCGGTATTTTCCCCGGGCGTATAAAAATATGCGCTCGTCCCTCGCCGACTTTTCCCCCCGCCCCTGTTTATTTTAACACTGCGCGCATTTATTCTCACCGAGAAATTTCGAATTTTAGTTTTCGCATCGGTCGATTCGAGGACAAGAGTACACTGTTGAATGCATTTTCAAATTTTTTTTTTTTTTTTTTTTTACAGAAAGAGCTCTGGAAGTGAGTGAGTCAATACGAATAGGGGCTATTTTTGCGTAAAATCAATGGACGGTCCGTTGAATACGTCCAATAAAAGATTCGACCTGAAAGACAAAGCAAATCAGAAAAAGGAAAGAACAGCGAAGCAAAAGATACACGAACGGCAATCGAGGATCATCCGTTCCAATTCCATTAATGCCCACCCCCCGCGTTTTGTGTATCGCGGTAGTCGACTGTGCGAGTAAGCGCGGTTAAATTTGGCACGGTCGCACGGTCCACGGCATTATTAAATTATTCTGCCGTTCGCGATTATACGGCGTAGTTGCTATTGCCCCATCGGATACGAAAAATCGATTACTCGCGGCTCGTCGCTGCCGTTTCGTCGCCAATCGCGCGAATCCGCCCGGCCCGTGCCCCGCGAGGGAAGGACGGATCGTCCCGTTGTTGCCCGTTGTCGCCGTCGTCGATTCTCGCGAAAATAAATTTTGCAAAATGCCCGCGCGCGGCCGTTTAAACGTCGGAAATTTTGGGAATACTTTACGGCCCGCGTGCGATCCGATATTTGTGAAATACGAGCGACGCGGGGATTCGAGCACGGAGGATGCTAGGGGATTTTAAAAAAAAATGCGCAAGAATGATCGTGACGATCGTGACTGAGCCCGATGTGTCGGCAACGCGAATGAATCAAACTGATGGAAGATAATCGGTGCCTCACGATCTCAAAGTGTACCGCGCGCGGAATAAGAGAACGTGTGGAATAAATTTTCAATGATTTTCGAAATTTTTCCGACAAGAATAATCGGCCAAAGGTAACAATCAGAGCTAATTGCGAGAGCGCGCCGCGCCGAACGGTTTATATCAATATGCGTTTATCGCACGAACGACGGGCGCTGATTTATGCACAGAGGCAAACAGCTTCAAAAAAGGACAGCCTGCGCGCGAAACGTTCGTAAAATTGATCGGCGAGAAGCGCGCGCGCGCGCGCGAGAGAGAGAGAGAGTCCTCCGACCAGTTGATTGTAAATTGTAAGCAATTTCGTAATTGCGTGGACAAAGCAATTAAGCCATTTGACCGAGCGTGTACGAGGCGAGGCGCTCCGTGACAAATACATCGGGTGACGTTATAACCGCGCAAACAGAGAGCGATAATGCAATTTGGATAATACACGACGGCCGCGCGCGTGCACCAGGTGTAACGGGATGAGCGTAAACACGCGCGAACCGCGCAACAAAGTTGGATCACTTGATGAAAATCGACGGCTGCAAAAGGCCAAATGTTATTCCACCGACGTGCGCGCAACGCTTTCCCCTCCGCAAAACGTAAAACTGAAAATCCACCGCGACGTGACTGCAAAACGTTTTTCGTAGCCGCGAGTGTGCGCGTGTATTTTTATTGCGACGTGAGCGTATTGTGCACGACCGATTTGCAGCGGGGCGAGCGCATCTCTACGTGCATATACATATTTTTATATCGTACGAATTTATTATGCCTCGCTCGGACAAGTAGGGGGGGGGGGGGGGGGCGGTGGCGATGACCATCGACGAGCATAACGTCCAGTTAATAAAACGTTTAAGAACGTTATACCGTCGTGAATACTCGCGCGAAAAACTACATTCCGCTCTTAATCGCGCCGGCGACTAATTTTATTCACCGAGCGCGAAATTTCGTCCCCCAAACCACCACCATCCGCCTTAAGCATTCCCGCCGTTATGGAACGCGCCATTATCCCGGGACTTCGAAGCTCGTCATTCTCGTTTCTCCTAAATTCCATCGTCGAACCCGGTGAACCCGCGATGGGTAAAACGAAGGGGCGAAGAAGCGAGGAACGGAGGGATAATAGCGCGGGTCGACTAGCTTGCTTCTTAATTTCGCCGAATGCCACGTTTCTCGTTCTCGTTCGTAAAAGCGAGGACTGGCGCGGCAGCGGTGCGCGCCCCGCTCGGTCGGGATTCCACGGTGTCGTCAGGTCGGAATTTTTTCGTCGAATCCGGGCAATCCCGGCACGGCCGGCATAAAGCTCCGCGAAATGACCCATAAAATTGAACATTTCCCCAATATAAGTACGTGCATTCAGGTGCGGTCGCATCCAGCCGGATGCACGCGCGCTTTCACCGAGACGCAGGGATGGCGAAACGGACAACGGAAGAGAGGGGGTTGGCGGTATACCGGGGTCCGGGACTCTCGTGGGTAGAAAGAGCGGTAAGGGCGGCGGGTGACGACGAGGGAGCGCTCTCGCCGGAGACGACGAGCGCATCGAGCGTGTATACGATCCCGGGAACAATTTTAACGCAAATGAGAAATTCTCTCTCTCGCCGTACGATAAACAATCGAGATAAAGGATTTATGGTCGCGCGGGAAACAGCTGCCATAAAAGTCTCGGACTGTTTCCAATCTGTCAACTCTCGGTGCCACGAAGTCGGAGCGAGACAGAGGGCCGGGGCTGCCTCTCGTCACCCTTTTCCCTCCGACGGCCACGCCGTTTTCGCCTATCGCAGATATCGGCGGCGATGGACTGTATCTGCGTATACACGTATGTTACATTTACTCGCGCTGTTCGCTAGCAATCACGGTATTGGATGTTTTCCGCGCTGGGACACGCTGTTGTTACGCCCGCAAAAAAAATGTTGCGCCAGTTGTACGCTGCTATCTTTAAGATCAAATCTGTTCGATTTTCGCAATTACATGCGTATATTTACAATAAATTTTATTTTACGGAATAATATAAAATTAATAAATAACACGTTTACGCAATGTGTATTATTATACGTGATCTTGTCTGTTTTAAAATCTAATCTTATAAACGGTTGGAGAGAGAGAGAAATATATATGAAGTATTTTGTTATATTTCCAGAATACAATTATAAGAGGTATATTAGTGATAATTTTAATATATAATAATGATTATATTGGAGTACTGCGGTACTGGAGTACTGTAAACGCTCCAGCCTTACATATTAAGGACATCTCGCACTGTCGAGGAGGATGTCACACGCGTACGGGCGGAATCGAGCCCGGGTAAGATTCGGAACTCTGTCGAATTCCCACGGGACGAATTAAGGCATGAGGCCTTCCCGCGCGTATTAACAGCGGTGAGCGGAACTATGGTGTGCGCGTTAATGGACGTTTAAATTATGCATTCGCGCCTCGCGCTCTCTCTGCCCGCGTCAGCCGTCTAATTAGTTATTTATACATTCCAAGCGGGCGTGAGTTAGTGTCAATGATTAAGAAGGTACCGGGCGAAAAGCGGAAGTTTCGCGCCGAGTATTTAACTTTTAGCGCGAGTGAATTGTGCCGGGGGAACGGATGACGTAGGGAGGGGGTGGGGAGGTACGGACGGGGAGCAAGGATGAAGAAATCGGGAGTGCGCAAGCAACGGAAGAAGCGAAGTCCCGTCGCGATGTTGTACACGGGTATTCAGCGGGGGATAGTTTCTCGCGTTTATGCGAATTTAAAGGATCCTCCCTTAAGACTGGCCTCCCGCGAGGGTCGAAGTGGAGGCAGTCTGGAAATTTCAGCTCTCTGTCTCTCGTCGTCGAGACTTTATAATGTCGGTTTAATTGTATCTCGCTGACAGATTGTTGGATAATTAGTACTTGTCGTTCGGCGACGGGAGACTCGTTAAAATGCGATTATCGCGCTTGCGTGATGCCCCGAGGATAAAGATTCCCTTCGATTTTGGTTGTTCATAATTGAGTCGCGGCGCATGAGATATATACCTCTCGAAGCGGCACGATAAGTGCGCAAAAAATCGAAGGTATACGGAATACTTTATGCATCGATGCCCATCTATAGAGAAGCGAAATTGAAATTGCACGAAATATAAGTGCTGCATCGAGCGTGATGTATAGTTTCCCACGTTACGGGAGTTCGACGAACTAAAATTACACATTATGACGCATTATTGTTCCCTCTCGCTGTGAACGGCGACATCGTGAGATTGATAGGAACTACCATGAATAGAGTGCACTATAGCTAAGGTCAAAGTTCGCAATTCTACAAGATTTTTACTTTGTCTTCGTTCACACAGAACGTCTCTGATGTCCTTTATGTCAAAAAAGAATTTAGCATTTTGCAAGCAACGATCTATCTCAGATTCCATGAAAAATAATGTATATGCGCAACAGGTTTTACGCAACACTAAAGAGTTATAAATATTCCAGTATTTTTGGATCATGAAATCGTTAATGTCAAAATTTTTCCACAGCACATGTCACATATTTTTTAAACAACAATTCTCTTCCAACAGACCCGTGCGCGCTGATGAATCTTCCATCCGCAACCGTATGCGCGTGAAGCGTCTCATCCATCGCAGTGGTTTCATTTCGCTGTCACGGGGGGGAAGGAAAAAATATGAGAAGAAAATAGGTGCATGCATCACGTGTGTAGCCGCAATTTCGCCGAGATCATGAACCGCGGGCAGGAGTCAGCCACATCATTAAAAGGCGAGGTAGCGGGAGAGACCGAAAAGAAAAATAAAAAAGCGCGATACCCTTTTGGGCACCTGTTTGGCATGCCTCTCGCGCACTCGTCCACCCTCCCGCGCCTTATTTTTTTTCCTCTATCCCTATTTCTCTTCCTCGACTACCTACTTCCCGTCCCGCCGTCAGTGCCCCCCTTCGCCTCGCCGTGCCTCTTGCCTAGCGCCCCATCTCGTTTTTCTCATCGGATTCCGCAAAGTGCGGTGTTCCGTCCTCGTAGCAGTCCTTCCGCCCTTCCGCATCCGGTCCGAGGGACTGAAACCGGCAAAATTAAGAAACCACGTCACGCAGCGGCACCCATTACCGCGAGGTAAACATACGACTCGCGTACACGCGCGGAATATCACGCAGGCGATTTAAAAAAAAAAAAGTTGCAGTCACCGGTTGTCTCATGAAGGGGAAGCCCTGATCAGATTCCCTCGTTAATCGCGTCTTCTTTTCCACGTCTTTTAAACGTCGTGTCTTGATTGAATTCCTGAGCAGCCGATAGTTTTCTTTCGATAAAAAACAGAAAAAAAACGAAACTACTTGTCTCTGACAAGAGAAGCGAAAAAAATTATAGGGTACAAAGATATTTCAGTGTCATGAAATGCATTTTTAAAAAATATATATATGTATAATGTATACAACGCCTTACATCACCGTAAACGATATTTTATTATTATTACATTACTAATATACAGTAAACTGATTGTGGGATTCTGCGTATCAAACTTTCTTTTCTCTCGAATTGACATTGTATAATCATGATCTGAGAATATTTAAATTTTCGCTTAAAAGTATGTTTCAAGTTATATTGTGGTGTTTAGTATTTTGTATTAACGCGCAATTTACTTTACCCAATATTTAATAATTGACATATAGTAATATTAATTAAGGCTATTGTCTGATTAGAATATTGGTCGCTTCTATTCAAACATTGTTGTATACTTTGCATAAACATGAAGCCGAATACTGTGCGGTATGTGTACTCTATAATCTGAAATCTGAATAATGGATATGCACTAATAATCTGATAATAATTAATTAATTAAGAGTAAGCGGAGCTTATATTCCAGTAGCGTAAAATATGAGCTTTGATATGAGAAACAAGCTATTCATCTATATTTGTGAACTGACATGAGTGACTGTAGTATCCTTTCTAAATAATTTGTTCTGTGTGATTCTTTTATTGTTAGTAATAAATAACCATATTCTTAATGAAAGAATATTATAAAAATATTAATAAAAACATTCTATCACTTAAATAATTAACTTCGGCATAGAAACATGGTTATATTGTTCGTTATAATGCATTAACATGTCTTGTAGGTCAGACTTCTTCATTTCTTTACGAACAAGAACAAGTAGAACATCGCTTTCTCTGAAATGAAGTTCTCGGAAAGTTAAAATTCGTATTATATATATAAATACTTATTTAATTCCTACGCGCTTTCATTGCGAGCTGATCGTTAAATTCTTGTCGTAGAACTTTGTAATTACTTGGGAAAACTTTTTGCTTGAATCGAGCGGACTCCCCCTTCCCCAAGATACGCTTTTTTTTAAAAAGGTTTTTATTTTCAAAACCATAGTTTCTTATAGAAATATACGTTTTTATAATATTATCTTCTTATATTTTCAAAAACAACAAGTAGAATATTTTTTCACCGCTCATGCACATGATATAATTACGTATCCTTTATTAAAACATTAATAATTTTAACTATTTAACTTTGTTTCACTATTACGCTTTCTGAGCTGCCTTTTAAATATTACACTTCCTACGTCTTCATTGCCGGCCGAAAATGTCATCGCTCTTGAGCGAAAGATTAACTGTCGGTCGTACCCCCGTACTACTCATCCTGTCCTGCCTCTGTCCTTCTCTCTCGCTCGCTCCTTCCCTCGTTCTCTCGCTCTTTGTGTCATCAAATCTCAGAACGGTTGCATTAGTTTCACAAACATTTACCGGCTGCGCCTCCCCCAAGAGGGTAGAAGAACGGTGCTCCAGAGGGAGGAGGGGGACAGAGACACGGGAAAGTGCAATATTGAATTCCCACAAGGCCTGCGGGGTCACCGTCCTCCTGACAAATCTACGTCGCCGGGATCAGAGAGGTCCGCGTCGTCTATATAAATTTAATAACACGAAATGACGTGACCTCCGGGAGACCTCGACCCCTTGCTCGGCGTGCACCGAGAAACGCATCAATACTGCAAAACGCTTGCATCCACGCCCTCGTCCACGTGTCATTCGCGACGCTCTCGTGCGCCGAAGATGCCGCTCGTAAAACTGATTTAAGATATATGACGGTCGGCGGAGAAGAAAAAAAATTAGCTCTCCGAACGCGGTGCGGTGTATTTAATGGAAACGGAGGGCTTTGGAAAGGTATCCGAACGTACCGCGATGTGTGGTATATGGCCTTTCGCGTCGTTAGAAAGGGAGAAGTTAATAAATGTTGCACGCTTCGCCGGCCTTTTTGCCAATGAGTACAATGAGCAAATGCTGGTGCTGCGCGCTTAAAAGGCGAGCCTCTCGCTCTCTCGATGCGTTCGCGTACGATGATAAAAATCTACCGCCTGATATAGTTTCGCGCTTCGTCGATCGTCGACGCGGGCGTGCTTTTAGAGTGCGTATATTTTTTTTTCTTTTTTTTCGTTAAAAGTCGCGTGCACACAGGACCCGGCGAAATAGCACTTTCGAACACGTATGCTATGTGTCGCGCGTTAAAGCTTTAGACCAGCGAAATGACCGCACCCAGCTCCCTCTCTTTCTCTTTTTCTCTTTTTCTCTTTTTTCGACTCTTTTAATAATTGAAAGCGTTATCAGTCGATTCCGCGGCAATAATAGCGCGCAAAATAAGAAGCCGGCTCTGATTTCTTATCCGAATCCCGCGATATCGCGCGCATTTCTTCGTTGGAAATCGATTTCCTATAATAAATATCTCCACTCGACCGACGCGGCGCCCCGGGTTGGTACTCGAGATCGTCCACGGCACGATGTAATTTCTCACCGCGTCCAGCCGCTATGGATTATTTTATGCAAATGCGGAATTGAAAGTGGTGCTCGGCGCGCCGTCCCTCCGTGCCTTTCCGCAGGTCCGGCCTTTATTAATTCTTCAGATAACGCGACCAAGTAGAAGAGAGAGGGAATTGATGAGTGGATAGTAATCTAATTTACCGCGGAATGTCTGGCGGTGCGATTATGCGCGAGACGTCTTTTTAATAAATTTACATAGAAACAAGTAATATAAGGGGCGAATCTCCACGCAGATTTCAATCATAATAATCACGATAACGCGTCTCACGCTGTATAAAGTGTTTCAAAAACCCCGGATAATCTACAATTGAAAATTAATTTTTCCTCAGCGAAATTTTACGAAAAATCATTATCTGTCGCAAATTTTTAATTTTATATACGATACATCACCCATCGCGTCCCTCTAGACCTATTATATTTATGATCCCGCCGAGATACACACTGCCATATGCGCACCGCCGCACCATATTGAATTTGAGAGTGCGCGCCGTCGGATTGGATTCCGAAGTTCTAAAAGGGCGGCCGTGGAAAAAGGGCGCAATGCAAATTTTATTTTCCTTCGCGATTTGCATACGCGTGAGCGACGATAAAATTTCATCCGTTTACATAATAGCGTGTCGTGCGGCCGCGTAAATATTGGAGCGGCCCGTGACTTATCCTCGAGATTGTTATTAGAACTCTGCTATCTACGACGATTGCGTATATAATGTTAATTAAAGTATCGAAAATGATAAAAATATATAAGAGATATATCCTATTCATTTAAAGAAATCAAAGATACTGTAATTCAAATAAATAATTTGTACTCGCTTGCTCGACATCCGTCAACATATTTTATTGCTTTTCTGTCTACAGAAATAAAATTAAAAATTGCTTTTTAATTTATTGCATTATTTAGTTCTTCTTCACGATTCCTCAAAATATCCTTTTATGAACAAATCTCGTTCTTGAGACTTTTTGTATTTGTGCTTCTGACAGCGACATCGCCGTCTGCAGGAACAACAGGCGCGTGGTGACTTTACGCACGTGCGACGAGGTCCCCGGGCGTCCCTTCCAGAACGATGCAATGTAAGCGCAACGACTCGACTGCCACAGGCGGGGCGAGCGCCAGGGGGACGCGAAGGGAGAAAATAAGAGGAGACGACGGGGGACGGCACGTTGCGTCCTCTTGAAACACGAGTACAAGCGGGTGTAACGCGCGATAACGTCGCACGTACAATGTGCCGGGTGATGCCACGCCGACGCGGCGGCTGCGGCGCGGCGTCTAGGGAGATTGCCGGGCCAATAATGCATTTCTCGCCCGGAAAAATCCAGCAAAGAGTACGTTCGGCCGAGAGATTTAGTCATTTAAAATGCATAGAGTTCATAACTTATTCCCGGCCGACTGCCGCGCCGACCTACCCTCCCCGGTCGTTTCACCCTCATCGACAACGTGTTTTCACGTGCTCGTGATTCTCGCGTTTTCTTCGTCACCGCCGCGTCTCTTCCACCCGATACGGCATTCCGCGCGAAAACGCGGCTGAAAATAAAATCGCGATGGAAAAATTCTGGGATGCTCTTACGGCCGCGGCAGGTGCGTGAGGGCTTGTACCGGTGAGATTTGCGCCGCACGAATTCTCGTTAGCGGTACATCGGCTTTCCATTTTCGCCCGCGAATTCTGAAAATAACAGCGGTTGAACGTGTATCCACGGCCGCGCGGGGACACGGCGACTCGAATTTCGCGAGGCGAGTCACGCAGTAGGGTTTGCGCGGCATGTTCCTTTTATCCCGCTCTTTTTCCTCGTCCCCTTTTGCGCGAACCCGACGTCGCGCTGGTGTTTAACGACCGTGTTACAACCGGTAAGGCAGTTGCGACGAATGCAAAACCCCGGGGCTGTAACGAGGGAAACGCGAGAAACTATAAAAACCAGTTAAAACGCCGAGGTGAGCGAAACTCGACGCGGAAACGCCAGTGAATTATTGCACTCCGTCGAGATTTTATATTTCTGTTACTCTCTCCCGCTTCGCGCCCCTCACATAATGGTTTAATTGGACTTGCACACACGTGTCTAACAATTAAGCGTACGTGGAACGGGACGGAAGCTGCACGTTGCAGTCGCTCGCGCTCCCCCGAGGCCGAGGCCGCCGCGCCGACGCCCGCGCCGCGGCCGCCGCGGCCGCCACGCGGCTAAATGTCACCATAAAGTCGAATTATTTTCAGATTAAGCCACTGCAAAAATATATTTTTCCCCAGCGGAATAGCCAGAGCGGTCTGCTGTTGGAGCACTTTCCGTTCCGCTGCGGTTTGCCCGATCAATGCGCGTTGTATAGCGTGTGCGACCTCGCACTCGAAACGGCGCTTAGCGTTTCGGCTGGCTTCCGGAATCGATTTTGGATATTCCGCGACATCGCAAGCGCGAGTGGTTTCAGTCGCGCGAAATTTTCGTAACATTGATGCTATCGCGTCGATAAATTTTGAAAAATACATACAAAATGTTTGTGCCGCGTGATCGTATATATATATTGGTATCTCTCGACGCGATTCACGATGCCGCCGACAATGACGCGGTAAGTTAAGTTGGTCATAATTCATAATTTATATTTGTTTGCACGTTAGAACACTGTGATGGTATAGCGGTCTGAAACGGTTGGATTCACCTGTTGATTGATACATCGTCGTAATCATCGACACTTAATTACAGCGCGCAATTCAACTCATTACTTCCATTTCGCATTTCCAATTGGCTATCGCAATTTAACGTTACATTAGTCATGAAAACTACTAACTTTTGGTAGAGCAATTACTTTGCGTGGAACCTTTCAATGCAATATTCAAGACTACGTACACGGAAGCATAAAAAGGGTTCTCCAAATGCAACGCTGGATTAAAATCTTTCTTTTGTGTGCGTGCACGACCAGAGATAAATTTTATAATTCTACAAAGCTTTCGCATGTGCGAACACAAGTATTTTCTACATTGTAAGTTTAATCTTTATTTCTCGTGAACTCTGACTTCTCTTACTCGTGTGATTATCAAATAAAATAGCAATGTTAATCAATTGTATTCATTATATAATAATTAATAATAAAAATGCATATGCAAAATAATTATTACAAACTCTTATCATGTAGAGCCGATTTGCATTTCAACGAGAACAGCGTTGCGTTCGTTACAGAAGACTTCCATGGACGTCCTATTTGCGTACGGAATACGCGTTCTTCTTTCCCCGAAACGTTCGTACTATCGCCACGTGAAAGCCACGAAATTTTCATTAAGACGAAGTCCGTGATTACGACGCGAATCATTCCTCGGGGACTCGATCCTCGAGAGATTGCTACCCCGTTATTCCATTCCACGCCCGCTCCGGCCGTTTCTCTCTCTGTTCCTCGCGATACAATCTGAGCGAGAGCTCTCGTAAGCTCCCGGGCACGGTGCGATAGCAGGCACGAAGTTACCGGCGGGCAGGGTCGTGTCGATGGTAAAGCCTGGAGCAAACGTGGACACGATGGCTTGCGCCCATAAACTCGAGGAGCGTAAAGGGATCGCGCACATGAGGCCAACGCGAGCAAGACGCGAAATGCGACTGCACCTACCTGGCCAGCCGTGCTGCTGCAACGGGGGCATGCAACGCGGGCAAATAAACGATCGACCCGCGGAACAATGACTTCGTCGTTCCCTTCACTTACGCGGACAGTTCCGGGAGGATTTCAGCGTCCATAACTTTAAATGGGAAGCTATTCGCCCGACGCTTGTCTCGAGAAAGAAGGTGGCGAAAGAGGAGGAGAAGCGAGAGAGGAAGGAAGCAGGACGCGAAAGAAACTATGGACTACTGCGCTACCGAACACTAAAATGCTTCAAAGTGAGTTTCTTCCACGGCACGACGATGCAGTTGGTACTGTTCGAATCCGCGGATTAAGAAACTTTCAGTATGGTAAGCAGTCGTGTAACCTCAGCGAGCAAGGGTGCTCGTGTGAATTATGGCAGATTTGCGTAATCGCGAGCTCTTCGGTCCCATTTGGCGGACAAAGTTCATTGCTCATTCAGGGGGGATGTATAGTTACAGTAAAAACTTTTCCAGTTACCTCTGTTTGATTTTATCTTTTAAGACTATCTTTCTTCTCTATAGGGCTGTTCATACGATTCAATTTGTCAAAACATAATCAGCATATTTCAGAAGAAAAATAAACATTAATTTTCTTCTTTCGAAAATAGGCAATGATATTTTCCCCAAAATTGATTTATGCCATTTAATTCGGTCTAGGTCAAATTTAAGTCGAAGAAAGCTCTGCGAATAGCTTTTATCCGTTAAATAACTGAAAAAATGCTGAAAGAGCTCCACAAGGCCGGTACTTGTGGAATAAAATTTCCGTACTCCAGCACCCTTTGGCAAAGGTAACTTCTTTGAACTTGGGGTCAAGTACCAAGGGGATACGGCGCGGAACAGGCTCTTAGAGCAGGAATTCTGGAGGAGTCTCCTCTGGTAATTCCGTGTTTTCGCGACGGTTACTCTCCAAGTAACGCCAACGAGAATATTCAGTAATGGGCGAGAACGAGGACTCATGTCTTACGGCATCCGGCAACAGACTGTTCCGCGACGGTTCCAGGAATGATTTAATAATGCGTGGGGCATTAGCTTGGGCCGAGTAACGTAAGCAGGGATAATCCCTTTAACCAGTTGTCTGGCAACCCCTTTAACCCCGGAACCCGGGCGACAACTAATTCCGCCAGATATTGCGGGGTGCCGGCGTCGTAAGCGAAGAACCGTGCGTCGTCGGTGCTCAGTGCAAAGTATCCTCCCACATACATATCGCGCGAGCATGTCATACTCGTGTACGTACAGCAAACACGAGGCGACAATCTCTCATTCTGCTCCCAGAAGGGCCGGTTTGATGCAAGATTTTCGAGTTTATTGCTGAGGGCAAGGGAACAGCATGAACGCGTAATTTCGGACTCTTTCGCTTTAGCGGGGGTTGGGGATCCGCCGTCCCGCGTCGACCTCTTAATGGTAATTGGCCCTATTTCTAACGAGCCTCTCGAGGACCAGCAACGTGACATTGATTTAAATAATCCATGGGGTCGAACGAACGCCTTAATTAGGTGGGCTCATTCAGTATAGCCGCGTACTTGCTGTCGTAATCCGGAAATACGGCGCGAGAGGGACGAAAGTACGGAAAGTTTGTAAACCCAAAATGAAACAAATGCATTAATACTTAGTGCTCGAAATTCGAAATAATGTGTTACGTTTTGGTTTTCGGCTATCTAATTTAGTAATTTTTGCTCAAAATATATGCATTAACAACCTTCAGCAATTATCGCCAATTTTAATGTGACTTAATAAATTTAAGCATCATAAATAAATGTAGTAAGCGATATTTATATGTGTGTTTCAAAAAACACTTTTAATATTTAAAGTCGTGTCAAAATGAAAGGAAATGAATTCATTTAACAAACTTATCTACCGCATTGCTTCATGAGAGAATATTTAACAAGTCCAATAGTTCTACAACACGTTCAAAAACTTTTCAACGTTCCGCATTCACATCCGTTGCGGATTCGCGAGCCCACAATGCGGCTGCTGACGTGCAATTGTATGAATACTGAAGAGAATACGACACGTTTCATTGTCGATTATCGGTACCGCACATTATATAGTATTTTCTGCTTTTAATGCTACAATCTACCTAGAAGTTTATTTGCGAAAAGTTGCATTTTTTCCATGGTTTATAACTATCTAACAATTTGTAAAAAGAAAACAATTTACAAATTGCTCGATGTTAGAGGTTCGTGCTACTTAGATTTTCGACAAGATTGTGAAAATCCGAAAAGAAGTAAATTTATTTCACGCAATCTCCGCGCAGATCATCCTATTCTCCGTTCCATTCGACAGCTCGGCGATGACACGCGCGCCTCAACGAAACACGAAAGACCGAAAATGTGCTGAATCGTCGAAGTCCTCCTTTCGTCTCCTGCCGCGAATGTCGTTCGCTGCTCCAAGACCATAAACCCCCCGGAGCAGGATACGTAGCTTGGTGGAAAGTAATTTCCTTGCCGGTCGTAGAAGTTTCTCTCGCGAGGAAAAGTCACCGTGAAGTATTTCTTCTTTCGTCAGAATCGCGATCGTCGTCAATGTTATTCGAAAGAAAGTTACGATTAGTAATCTCGTATTCCGGATGACTATTTCGGATTGCGAGTTTCACGAGGAGGAAAAACGATATATGTTGGCAAACGCGCTTAAGCGGTCTCCAAAACTACGTTGCATTATGCATTGTTCATTTATGTTTGCATATCATATTTTATAGAACATGGACTCGTATCAGTTTCTGTTAAATGTTGTGTCTCGACATATTTATTCTCAATAATAACTAACCAATTTATTATCTCGATGCATCTATCGATAAAATATTGGACAGTATTATAATCATACCGCTGCAGATACGTATGAATAAAATACGATCGAATCGCGGTAAAGTGCGGTGTTACTCCGTAAAATTTATGAAAACCACACTATAACATTCTTATATTAAGGTTCGTTCCGGTTTATGGGCTCGTAAACTCGGCATATACCGCATCGGGTGCATTATAATATCGTGTGCGTGTTTTGTGGCCTTCGCCCAACACAATGTGTTATCTTAAGTAACAACTACAAATACACCAGTAATGATGTGCCGCGTAATTCTATCGCGATTATCCAGAGTGGACTTTCTTTTCGAAGCCTAGTAAAATCTGCAACAAAAGGATTCTCGCGGGGAAACTCAACGCGCGGATAACGATAATTATCGGAACAAATGGAAGGTAAAAACGTACGTCTGTATGTGATACACGAATATTGATTTTGAAGTTTGACGCTCAGTGCAATATGTGATTTAATATTTGAGAGTTTCAAAAGCCGATGTATCGTGACAGAGGAAAATTTCGCGTCAGTTTTGTACGTAATAACCGAAAAGCCAATGGGACGTGAACCCCGGCGGAATCTCCATGTGTAGAATATGTTACCGCGACAACCGGCCTCAATATCCGGCGATAATTCAGCGCGCACCTTTCGAAATAAGAGTTAACTTCCGCTTCGGCGACTGTTAGCGAACTTTGCGGATACTTGAAGGATTTCTATGGACAGACGCGAGCCAACGCTGCGCATCGGAGGTGAAGGAGGTGTATTGATAAATATTTATGGGGATATTCGTAAAGTTAAACGAAATCCGATAATAGACGATTTTCGACCCGTCTCAATACTCTCAATTATATCCGCTGTAAATCGCCGTAGCAAAGCTTACTTTACGGTACTAAACAATCTCTCGCGATCTAACGATAAGCTGCATGATAGGGCATTTTCCAATCGAACGCCTTAGGCCAAACTCTCCTCTCGCATTTGCATCGAGTTATGCACCGTACCTTTTTTGGAATTAGTACACTCTGTCAAATTCGTTTTCTTAAAAGAGGTCGCAGCTAATTTCACTTCGGTATGACGCAATGTACCTATACGAAGAATAGCAATACCAAGAATAAAAAAGACCTTTAACTTTCCTGATATATTTGTACGTAAGCCTTAAATCGGTGGTGATACGCCTCGAATTACCAATTCGTTATTTATAATCATCGGTAAAACGATGCCAGATCTAGTCTACTCAAGTTATATATAAAATGATAATAATTAGATCCGTAAATGTCGCCGGTCGCGCGATGTCAATGTTCGATAAATAGTTAAATTTCAATTCGATCCGTGCGGTAACCGCGGTTGGTTATGTCGGGAATCGGGAAAATACGAATTGGGGCGCAATGTTCGTCGAAGATCTAAATTACATCTTGGAATTAACTATTAAAATTATTTTTAAAAAAACTATTGAAACGAATTAATGTTGTATCAAGTTGATCGTTACTTTCGGTATACTATTTTCTTTAATAAATTAAATTATCGTTAAAATATTTACTTTTCTTTAAAAATATTAATCTTGCCGGGGTGTTTCACGGTTTTTGTGCTTTGTCTTCCGTTAATATCGCGCGATAAGATAAATCGCGGCGTTACCGCGTGTCCTTCTCTCTCGTAAATCGAGCGTTATTTAAAAGTCAAAAACTCGAGCAGTATAATAAAATGGTGCGGAAAAGTGGGGACGGAATATGACGATGCGACCATATGACGTTCCGCGCGCGTACGTGTAACGATGTAATAAAAACAAGAGCTTCAATATCCAACCGGGCATACCTTTCGTTACTTCGGGAAATTCAGACGACACGGCCGCGGCGGATCGTATGCGAGCACCATTAAATGGCGATTCTTCCGGGCGTTTTAACGTATTACTGAATATAAAGGGATGGCTGGCGCTTAATCTCCTTTTTTAATCTCTCACTCAGGAGACGCTGACCCACTTAACGCGAATAGCCTTATGAATCACTGTCGGATTACAGCAGCCTTTTACGAAGATCTGCAGGGAACGTTTCCGAACCATTGCATTGGTGATGTTTTAAGCAGAAGAGACTAAATGGATGACAAAATCTTTTACGAAGATCAAGAAGCGTTCACCAGACGTCGCCTTCATGACGAGCAACTTCAAAAATATTCTTTTAAACTTAATAAGTAATTTAATATCTAACCCGCTCTCTGAGAAAATAGGCGGAGATAGTAACAGACGCGCGCTGTTACGCGAGAGCGTTGACTAGACGAATCCGTATTCTCCGATTGCAAAGCAAAGCCATGGCGAATGTGAGATAGCCTCGTAGCTACAACAGCGCGTGGAGAGCAGGTCTCGCTCGTGGAAGCAGCAGAATTTGAGGTAATCGTTTCTCACTCAGCCACAGAATACCTACAGCGCACGGTCGAGTGCCAGGGCGTTATTACCTCGGTGTCCTGACACCGTGTACCTATAGGCGATGCACTTAACGTTAACAGTGAACCAAGTAATGGCTCGACGGTGCACCAATAAAGAGGGGAGCCGCGCACCTCGCCCCCCCCCCCCCCCCCCCCCCCCCCCCCTCGTCCGTCATTCCCAACAAAGCGTCCCGACATCGCTGATTGGAATCAATCGCCAACAGGAACAAGCCGCGAGAATGGCCCCGGTCGAAATATTGAGCCGTCACATTGAACTTTTACGACGTACGGCTGTCGCTCGTGATCTACGTACGTATGGAAATCGAGAGGTTTTTCTAAAGCGGACAAGCACCCTTGCGGTCGCGATTGTTGCCGGGCGTTTTAAATTTCCGCCACGCGACGAGATTTCAAACATCTCATATTTTTTATATTCCCATTTCGTCCTCTTTGATATACCAGTGACACATTTGATGTAACCGAATTTCCACATATCTCTGTACGTTATTTTCTGTACGCAAGTATGAAGTACAGAAAACCACGCGATGCAAGTAGTTATTAACTCTTTTGTTACGTGTAACGTTGACATCGGTGTCAGATGACCGACAGTAAAATAATAACAAGTAAAATATAATAGTGATAAAAGAGGATGCAAACTAGAACACCGAAACCACGTTGGAGAACGTTTCTCTATTACCAGTCAATCTCTTGCCTCGATGCACTCGGTTTGCTTCATGAACTTTTTGAAATTCGCATTACGAATATTTATGCTCGTACGAGAACGAGAGTACCTTAGCGAGAGTATTCCCTAAGATGAAGGCCGCCGTATAAGCTCTCGACTAGCTCACGCCAGGAAGCTTTTACAGACGGTTTTTACGTTTCGGCAGAATCACGACGGCACATGGGGTAAGAACGAATCGCTCCATATATCTCCGAAAGTTCGGAGAGAGAGAGAGAGAGAGAGGGCGGGAGGTGTTATGCGCTTAATAAACGTACAATAGTCTTCGGTACGGAGCGGCGTGTGTTCGGCAAGTTTGACCGTTAGCATGCGTCTCTTATGACGGTGTGAAATTTCACGAGATTAAAAATTCAGAAATATACCTAACTCTCTCTCTTGCGAGATATACGAGCGGAGGGTGAAGACTTCTCCCGTTCCCTCTGCCTCGTGGCAAGCACCCCACGATTTTTCCCTATCTCCGAGCTAACAATTACGCCTCGCGAATTATGATACAATCGCGAGAGAAAGAGAGAGAGAGAGAGAATATAGAAAAGACGCATCCTCTCACAGAATGAAATTAAGAGGGGCCAAGGGTCGTATCGGTGGACAAGAGTATACATAACTATGGTGTTAACGAGAATTTATGAGCGCGATTTCACGCGCGATTTATCACGTTATAAACAAATTCGCTAGAACGGATGGATTATCATCGTACTTTTCTGTTATCCAAATTCGACAATATATAAAAGCAGTAATAACTAACGTTGAACTCATTTCAAAAATAATGAAAAGAGAAAGAGAAAAATAAGTTTCTTTGTAATATACAAGATGTTCGCGGCAATAAGTGTACAATACTGTAATATCGGATCACGTAGAGTCGAAAATCTTTATATGAGATCATCGAGATCGTTTCTGACAATCTCGTTCTGACAATCAATTATTGCTCGGAAATTATGTAATCTCGACATTAAGATTTCGATATTTTAATCAATTTTTAAAACATATCTGTTATTACAAATAGATACCTACTCTATTTGTAATAACAGATATGTTTTAAAAATTGATTAAAATGTCGTTGCAATATATATCGCAAGAGCCCGTAAAAAAGTATAAACAATTACAGAATATAGTTCACAAAATAGTTTGAATCTATGAATTTCTTTTAAATACAGTCGATAAACTAGCGATGTCACGCATATTTCGTCCCAAAAGATATATAGCATATAGTCATGCACGATTTAGCAGGGGGAACTTCAGGTCCAGACAGTTAAAGTAGATATGTCGTAAGAAATATTTACATGTATCGTAAACGAAACTTATGTATGACGACAACATCGATCATTGACATTAGAACGATTAGACTATTTCACAAATTTTTATTTCACAAAAATCTTTTTTCTTTTGCCTTGCCATATGTTGTATCTTTCCATATTTAGCGTATTTTAAGCCCTTTAAAAATAAAATGCATTTAACAAGAACTTGTAGCTATACATTAAGTATAATTCCGTAAAAAGTTTTCTCATGTATAGCTATATTAAGTATATTTTCTCTGAAAAAGTTCTCAATTTATATGCTTGTAAATATATCGCAGTTTTCTTTCCTGTAATAATAAACATTTTACTAACAATAAGTATATTTAATAGTCACAATTTAACGATACTTGATCATGTACATGATACAGTTATAATAATAACTGCATTTTTAATTTACATAAAAGTCATGACATAACAAATAAGTGTCACGACATGATCTAGCTGTGCTATATCTATTTTGAGCCGCGGTTTGGTCTATTGACAGGAGCAAGTCATGCAGGAACAATTACGAAGGAATCTGAACGTTCGTTCACACACTTTACGAGCAGCAAAAGGGGAAGGTTACGCGCTGCAGGCGAGAATGGTCTTCAGGATATTAGCACGTTATTGCCGGGGCTTATTGGTTTTATCGATTTTCTCGTTGTTCTACCCTGGCGGTCCTGTCTACCGTGAAAACGAATTAACATCCCGCCGTTTGTGAAGAGTGAGATGCGAATCGACGGCCATCGGAATCTTGTTAATGGCCTTGTGTCACACTCGGACCTTTGTTTTCGACGGATTTTGTGTATAGGTGATTTTGCATTTTGTGAACCACTCTATCACTCTATCGTGATACACTAAATACCCGTTGTGTTTGTATTTGTGTAATGATATATGTATTTTATTAGAAGCTAATTAATTTTATAAAAAAATAATTTGATGAAAAGACATATTTGCAAACATTGTCGTAATAACAATTTTCTATAAAATTATTGTACATTTAAAAGTGATAAGCGGCATATAAGAAACGGCAAAACACATTTATGCATTGTCAAACAGAGATATGTTCGTGGCACGCGATGATAGACATGATTTTAATTGCAACATAAATACTGCGTAAACGACACACAGAAAATTAGACAGATAGCAGAGATATTTGTATGGATCCCGTAGCGGTAAAGCTGCGTGAGATGAAATCGGTTATTATACCTCGAGCGCGTGTCGGTGTGTACGGTACAAAGAGTAATGGGAGCCCATTATCGTAAAAATATAGTAGCTCCGCGGGACGACCGGAGAAATTATGGAAATAATTTACGCAATCGTGGAAAGTGCAGGGTACAACAATCCCTGCTAAATGCTGCCTTTCTGACGATCGATTTGTACGCGACGCATGAAAACACGCACGGCCAAAAACACACCCTCGCACGTAGCCATAGCTATTTCACGGAATTTTTCACATTATTGAAATATCAGAAGTTATTCCGCATGTTTGCTCGAATCAATAAAAACGTTTATTATTTTCGAAAGCAGGACCGGGAATATGTCAAACATATTTCCACTCAACCCCGAATAACGAACGTCATAATGGCATATTTATGAGAAAATTAGCAAAAACCCATTTGTAACATCCATTTACGGTTTAAACGGTAATACAGGGTGTACCGAGGTATTCGAAGCTCAAAATCAGTTATCAAGATACGTAATACCGGGAACAATCTTTTGAAGAAAGAGTAGATTCTGAATTTGCGCGAAAATCGAGGGAGATATTAAATGTACAAATACAAATAATGTTTCATATGTAGGTATATATTGGAAATTGTAGTTGAAGAGTAGTTTCAAGCAAGAGAATTGAGACAAGATAACAATAGACATTACGCATACTAAAGGAACGACACGAACGCTCTTAAGTAACGAGTCAAGCAGGAATAGTAGACGCTTGTAAACAACTATCAAACTCTCTCTCGTCGTACGTCGAGTTTTCACACCCTACCTCGTTTACATTCGTTTGTCGTCGGCGTTGCATCCGTGCCGCTTGTCTTTCGCTTGTCTTTCGTTGTTTTACCTGATGATACACCAACACCGACGAAACCGTCCAATCCAGTTTTTCGCGAGAGAAAACGGAAATCTCTATTCGCAACACCAAACAAACCACCGCGGCTAAATTTAATGCGTCCACAACCTGGCAAAATCGACTTTTTAAATAAAATTAGGTAGAATTTGAAATACTGGTTTTTTTTTTCATTTATTTACCAAGAGATTGAGTAATGAGCAAACGTATTAAAAAATTATAGTCCTCAAATTACTCTTTGATTCAAAGTAAATTGCCCTCACATCTTACGTATTTTGATCAATCACCGATAAACTTGGAGTACATCTGTACTTACGTGAAACGTCGAAAGCCACAGGTTTAATTCATTCCTTCGCGCGGAAGTCCATAGGTATGCATTGAATTCTGCGGATTCTTCGGGAAATTGCTCGCTGTTTCCGGCTCCATCAACGAGAGCCGGCGCGGCGGTGGCGGTCGCATAGAAATGGTCAATCGGGCCCGTCTGTTCCGCGCCGAAAAATTCTTATTGCAAATAATATTCGTCAATCGGGACGGAAGAACACAGATCTTGGGGGCGAAAAATGAATGAATCCGGGGAGAGATGGAATATCGGCGAGTCATTACTGAGCGCGAAATTCCGATGGCCAGCCAAGTCTCACCCTTACTTTCGTCTTTCTTTCCCTCTATTGGCCGCTTATTTCCACCATTTTCCACTCCTTTCCTCTTCGTTCGCCATCCCTTTTACCCCACGGAAATGGATATGTTTTTCTCGGACCAAAACGCCTCGTTCTCTTATTCCGCCCTCGGCCGAGCGAATGAGACGACTAGATATTACTATGCCGCCGCTGACCCGTGCAAACAATGACGCCGTGAAAAGTATCCCTACACAGTAAACAGGATGAAAAATATCTGGCCTGGTTTTTCGTCCGTCTGCTATCCCTCCCATAAGCTGATTGAACGCGCCGGAGAAACTCCGAGTTGGACATGCACATTGCACGCAGCTTGTCGGCGAAACGACGCGTCATCACAGAGATAGACTTTTTTGTCAGAAGATTCATGAAAATTATGATATACTTTGCTGGTCACACGGAGCTGTTAAGTAGACAGCGAACGGGCATGTTTAAAAAATTATTTCGTGTCAAACGAATTGCTGAATGCAAGGTAAATATTTAGCGATATGAAGATAATGTCTATAACATATGTTTATAAGAAGCTTGCCCCAATTATGCGCTTAAAAAAAACAAATTTTATTTATGGACGTTTATGCTTTGAGGGTTTTATAACAAGAAAATGTAATAAAAATGTAAAGACAAATTGCTCGCGACCCTATATTGTAATATAAATGTAAAATGTATTCAGTCGTTTTCCCTTCGCTCCTCTCCGTATTACTTCATTTCCCATTGCGTAGCAAAATCTACTTTTGATCGGAATTATAGATAAACAGGTAAATTTCTGCTGCTGTTTTTCCCCGTGGCATTCGTTGATCGATACCCATATTACATCCGCGGGGATACGTCGTCGGTCCCGTATATTCTCCCCCATTACTGTACTCGAGGACAGCAGTGATCTACGATCGCGGTGTGGACAAAGGGATCTGTTTCGCGACTTTCATAAAAGCCCCTTTGCACGCGCTAAATCCTTCACTTTTCCAATCGCAGCTGCGCACCCTCCCGCACCCCGTAACTCATCCCGTTCGATTAATTAGGCGCGGAGTAGGACCCTACGGAGACACTTCCACGGTGTTTTGGAATTTTTTGCATAAATCCGCTTCAGAGACGGACATGGGGAAGGTACTGACGGCTGATTCAGACCTCGCATAGCGGCAGAAAGAGAGAGAGAGAGAGAGAGGGGGGGAGGTTGAACGAGAGAACAGCGAACGAACAGGGGTGGACAGCGTGAAACATTGTTTTAGGACTATAAATAATCGTTATTGCCACGTTAATCATGGATAGTCGAGAGGCTCCATTATTCGTAGTACTGCAGAGGCAACTCACGGTATGTTATTGCCCCCTTCAACTGTAGGGTCGGCATAGCGCCAACCCTTACGGTTTCGGTGCGGCTGGTATTGCTGCTCGGTTCTCAGCATGCCGCGAATTGCTGAGAACGAGCCGATCGAATCGCGCACGTCGGATGCTACGGCCCACAGCCTAGAATCCCCTTTATTGATATCTACATACCCGATGAGTTTTCGAGGTGCCTATTGCCTCGAATGCTGCGCCTCGAGGATTCCCATCGGAACTCTGGTGGCGGGCGCAATTATTCCTACCCCGTGTTAACTTAACGCAGATCGCATAGATCCCGCATAACGAGATTTATCATAAGACTCGCTTTGGTGCACGCGTACTAATTTAGATAGGTAGGTAGAGAGAGAAAGAGAGAGAGAGAGTCGATCAAATATGCAAATTATTCAAAATCTAACGCCTCCCATCAAGAACCATGCAAAATGTATTTACAAGATATATTACAATATAAATGAAGAATTTGACCTCACGATAATTATAAATCTCGTACACCATGATATTTGCAATTAAATGTATTCATCGTTACAAATTCAGTCAAGCATTGGAATTGTGTTAATTGGATAAATAGTAGGTATATTAAATTAATTAACCGCAATTATAAATACTACAAATCAAATATTCAAATTATTGAATTGTGAGGTTTCGATCGTGAGAGAAGTATAATATTAATACGAACGTATACCTACGTATAAATATTAATTTCGAAAAGAATCTTATTAATTTAAATATTGATTTGCAACTCGTCTCTCTAATTATGTATAATATTTATTACTTTTGCATGTTGCTTTTAATAAATGGAGTAGAGCGTATATAAATTCGGAACCCAGTTATCGACGTAATTTGTTAGTTTAATTTTAGTAAAATATTACGTAGCACATGTGTAGCTAGTTAAAATCCTAGTTAAAATTTCCCGAAAGCGTTGGAAAACATATTAAATATTAAAAAAATTTAAATATAAGGTCAGTGTACCTATTTAAAAATGCAATAACTTAATTAAATTGGCTAAATCCACTCTTCCGTATCATTTATGATTTCGTCATCCTATTTGAACACACTAAAAAATACTGAAAACGACAAGAGTTAGCGACTCACTTGGTAAACACATAAATCTAACGTGGTTGAATGTTTCGTCTTTTTACTCTTCGTGCTGTCGTATCGCCCATGCGTAGGTAAACTTCAAGCATATCGAGAGACAGGCAAACAGTCACATTCGAAATTCGATACGGTCAATCGCGCGGGGTTGATCGACGTTCTAATAAATCAAAGGGCGATGTCACGAGCGTCACGAGCATGCGGAGGAGTAGACAGCCGAGATTAACTTATCGAACCGAGAGTAAAGCCGGGCTACTACGGATGACTTTCGGTCCGATCGGTCCGTCCAGGGTCGGATTAAGGTACGAACAATCGACCGAGGTCCCGGAATACCAGAGTAACAATATCGTTCCTGCTTCACTAATTATTTCAGATTGTATTTTTGTACAATCTCTTATTGGTGTTTCAAATTTAGCTGTTTTAAAATAGAACGTGTAATTTTAGAAGGCACCGCGCGGAAAAAGAATGATATGCTAAAGTATGAACAAAAATTCACAGTAGGTACTGTCGAGAATCAAATAAAAATTTGAGCAATCAGAAAGATTAATGTACAACGATAATTTATTGTGCTCCTTTTTGGCATCGTTAGCTCGTACCACGAATATTCGGCTATTCAAATCGAATCGTGCGGAATCGGCTATTCCACTACTCCGCCGCAGTCCGCACACGCACGAGGTCCAGTTGTTTTAGGAACAGATCCTTCGTACGAACGTTAATTATGGAAAACCAGACACCGCACCGTCGGTCTACCAGTAATCCTACGTCATCCGACGCCACCCAGCACACGATCGCGGGCGTTGCGTCCGTCGAGCGAGACGGAGAGAGAACCGGGTGGACCGGCAGGTGGAAGGACGACCGACGCGACCTACTGGTTATCAGATTAGTTCGGTCCCACAGTCCGTACCGAATATCGTTAACTGCTCTCGTAATCTCGTTCCGAGACCCGGTGCCGTGATGCAGCGTCGAGGAATTTGCAGTCGAGACACTTCGCAAACTTCGCCAATGGAAATGCCGTGCAAACTGACGATTGTTCTTTTTTCTCCGGGCGCATTGAGGTATTGAGAGATTCGACGACCATACGATTCGTTGATTAATGAACGGCGCAACGACTAGCTTTGAAAATCGGTTTTTTTTTGCGGACGGTCGTTTAGTCGGTTGTCGCTCGCTTCCATTCAGCTTGTATTGGAAAAGCAATGAAAGTCAACGTTAGCGGCAACGATGTATCGGCGATTATAAAATCAAGGCGTTTCAAAACATCGTTTTCATTTAAAGCGGTCCCTAAAGCGGCCTCCGCGCCTTTTCTAAATTACTTTTCGTCCGCGAATCAATCACGTTTCATTCTTGATTGAGTATGGATAGAGATAGTTTAACGTGGGACAGTGCTCCACGCTCTTCTTGTACTCCATACGCGGAGGAGGCTGATCGATGGGCCGATAATTGCGCTAATCTCGAAATGGGAATGGCAATACAGAGACAGAGAGGGACGGAGAGATAGTGAGGAGGGTAGGGAGAGAGAAATGGGGAGAGAGCGCGCACATACTCGACCCCCGGAGTCGACCCCCTATAGTCATCGTTCGCGTTGCCGGGTATGCGGCGCGGATAATACACGCCGGATAATATTCCATACGTATGTAACCGCGCATTATTACGCGTTATTACGCGTACCGCGAATGCGTACGCTCGCACACGCGAGGGGGCATCGATTTCTCGCCATTATTGTCGCTTCGGGGTCCCCGTAGATCGGAGCGCGTGCAGAGGCTAGGCGCCCCGATAAATGCCGCGCCTACCTCTTCCGAGGTCTCGTGGGCACATCAGTAATTGCATTCTCGTAGGTGCACATGTATATGCATGCTCGGAAAATGTAAGAGCATACGCATGCGAGCGAGATGTAAAAGCGTCCCTAACAACGTCACGGAAGTCCTCACATGTATCCTCATATATGACGGTGCAATATCAATACTGTCTCTAATAATACGTTAGCGTTAATATCTCGATACTGTTTCAACTTATTTTTGTTATATACGTTCGTGAATATCGTCTTTCACGCGCATCGTGGTGTAAAAGCACAGAATTTTCCGAACGAATCAAACGTACTTCAAATTAATAATTTCAATAATGATAATTTTCTGTCTTTTTCTCTCTCGATTATTATTTACATTCCCACCAATTGCTAAAAATAACATTAAAGCCCCGACTGGTATCGTACTCGATGAAAATCATCAATTACGCGCTTCACGTTCCCGCTATTTCGCAATCGCTATTCGCTAATTACTTGAGAAACTTTCCCCGTTATCCCCTCCCTGATTTTATCATAAATATTGTTACAGGCAATTTTCCTACGTAGTTATTACCCCGTAGTCGTGGAAAAGAAACGGCTTTCCGAGTTCCGCAATTATTTCTTGCCTTACGGCTTTCCGACGAATGTTATAACCACAGCTAACTAGATCGCGTGCAAACATCGCTAACGAAAATTGGAAATGCGCGATCCGCATACATTTATGTTTGTACAGCTTTTTCCCTATATATAAATAATACTTTTTTTTTACGATATTAAGTTTTTATTTCTCAACAGCTTGTTCAAGCAAGTCATGCAATTTCGTTTCGAAAGTTTTGCCGTTTCTATTTGAGTTTAATAAATAATAACGATAATTTCGATGAATGGGTAGTCAGAGTGAAACTATCTCTGTATAATCTAGCAAATCTGTTAAATAGCTTCTCCGAGTCGTCATTGCACATTTAGTGTAAAATCAATCTTTACTGAACTATTTTTCGCAATTCCATAATCGAGTTGTGAGAGAAGCTCGTATAATTTTACATCTCGTATCATTTTCGGAGATTTGAGAGAAAAACGTTTCTCTAATAAAAAGCTTTTTTTAATGGGGTAATTTTTAGTCAATTATTAAGATCATTATTAAAAGAGAGAATGAAGTAATTCATAATAGTTGCGCATAGTTTAATATATCAGGCTCGTTTTAGACAATCTAAATTTTACAATAAAATTTTATCTATATATCTCGTGTTTCTTAAATGTATGTATGTATTTGATATATATTTTATATACATGTATTTTGATTCTTCTCAAATGAAAAATGATTCTTCTTAAACTGGAATTATTTCACTGCAGTATTTATTGATAGCTTATATCTTTATTTTAAGCTGATATTATATCCAGAAGTCGCATAAATTAACACGAACCACCAACAAACCATCCACACAGACATACTTCCCATTGACCATTTCCGACAATACAAATTCGTTAAATCGTACGGAAAATTTTTGGTTACGTTGGCACGCCGGCAATGCGCATTAATAAACCGACGGAAAGGGAGCGAATCAGGGGGGAGGTCGACCAAAGGGTGAATGCAGACATTTCAGTATTGCGCTTTCCCTGCGAGAACGAAGCTTTTGTTTAATTGCGTCGACCGTCACGGTATGGCGGATTCGCGGGACACTAATGCGAATTTTGCGAGGGGATCTGAGATATAATGTCGTAGGTGGACCCGCGGAGTTGTCATCCGTTAAAATGTGTCTAACGTAGCAAACATTTTTCATTTTCATAATGCGCCCGTTAAATATAAAATACCATCCATATCAGGCTTATTGTTAGTGACGTTGAATCGCATCATTAATCATTATATATATTCCATTTGGATTTTAGTATGAATGTATTTTACATATCGACAATTTACATAAAAAATTATTATATTGTCCATTACCGAGCTCATCCATTTCAAGGCAATAGATTATATAATATATTGCAATATATTTGTTTATTTGAAAATATTTTTATATTCTCAGTCTTTAATGTTTCAATTTTTTCCGTAATAACATGTACACTTTATCTCTACATTAGTTTATTTTTCATTTTGTTTACGTTTGTAATGCAATTTTTGTAAATCCATTGCCTCGACATTAAAATAAAAAATTAACTCACCGGCCGATGCGCAACAGCGGAGTAACACTGCGTTGATCTGCAACATATAATAAATGTTTTTATATTAAAACAGTATTCAAGAATAATCAATATTTCAAGTAAATAATTATCCCGCCCGTTAAATTTTTTAAGCGTCATTTTAACAAGTACCTGATTTTAAAATGCTAACGTAAAAAACTGCTCTCCTCGGTCCTTCTTCGTTGTCGCACCTTCGTCGGCCCGGCCGCGACGTTCACGCACGAAAATCGTCGCTTATGATCGCGCGACACTAAACACTTTACTTACACGGCACTCCCGGTATTAATATCGTGACGCGGCACATACTTAATTACACGACGACGGAAGAATTACGGCGGAAAAGCTAGGAACCGATGCACCAACAGCGGAGTCGTAACCCTGCGTTGATCTGTAACATACAAAATATCCTCACATTAAAGCAGAGTCCAAGAATAATCAATATTTCAAGTAAATAATTATCCCGCCGCGCCCGTTAAATTTGTAAAACGTTATTTTAACAAATAACCTGATTTCAAAATGCTAACGCAAGAAACGATCGCGGACGCCGCAAGTGTCTGCTTATCTCCACAATAATTCGTTCGCATAATCCGCGAAAAATCGTGAAAGTAAGTATCTAATATTACGACCGTACGAATAAGAGAGACGCGACATTCCGGACGTTCGCGACGTGATATCTTTTCTCGCGTATGCCGGAGATCGAACTCCGGCGAGAAACCTCGAATTGTAACGGTGTATTGTACGAGTAATATGAGTATCATATATTATCATGCAATGGGCGAGTCAAGTCGCGCTTGAGAAAGGAATACGCCACAGGACAGCAAAATAATAAACAAAAGAGAATCACTCACCCCACAATCACTCCGGCGTCGCCCGCGATGCAATGCCTCCAAAGTCCCAGGCCGCCCCCTCCTTTCCTCTGTCCTCCTTCGTCGGCGTGAAGCCACTCACTCCCGACCGCGACGTTCACGCACGAAAATCTTCGCTTATGATCGCGCGACAGTTTACATGGCACTCCCGGTATTAATTTCGCGACGCGGCACACACTTAATTGCACGGCGAGGGAAAAATTACGGCAGAGAAGCTGCGAACGCAACTAATACGATCCGCACGACGCCCGTGGCCCGTGGCCCGTGACCCCCGTGACGTCACGCGGTCACGCAGGTAAAGGTTGGTAGAGGCGACGAGTGAATAATCACGTATCGCGCCGCGCGCGGTCAACTTCACTCGCCAGGCCGGCCAGGTGCCTCGTCCCTGTCGCGAGGACGCTACACTTGTATTTTTCGCACTTTGGACAACGATCAATGTAATGTCGAGATTACTTTTTACGTATCACAATATACATAAGCGACGTAAGAGGAATAAATACTCGAATAAATGATATGTGAATTAAGGTCAAAGAGAGATATCCGCGGAACACCGAACATGCCAACCGCGAAAATAATACGATCGCTGCTTTACTGATTGCGAGAATAGCGATTTTGGTGTTTAAATCGTGTTTTCATATTTGACGATCGTGGAGAATAGACACAATGTTGATAAATCGATGATTTAATTGTATGGTTAACCTGCAAAATCGCAATTCTCGCAAGCAGCGATCGTATAATTTTCGCGGTTGGCATATATTATGTTCCGGATATTTCTCTTTTACCATAATTCATACATTTATTTCCCTTACGTCGCTTATATTGCGATACCTAGGTACGTAAAGAGTAATCTCGACATTATATTCGTTGTTCAAGAACTGCGAAAAATCCAAGTGTAGCGTCCTCGCGAAGTCGCGATACTCGATACTCTCGATAGTCGCACCTGACGAGTGAAGTTGATTGCGCGATTATTCTCGCCGCGGCCGATTAGACTCCCTCGTCCATCCTCGTCCCTCGTCGCGTCTACCCTGCGTGACGTCACGGGGTCGCCGGCCACGGGCCGCACGGGTGCCACGGGCGTCGTGCGTCGTGCGGATCATATATAGTATATAATTGCGTTCGCAGCTTCTCCGCCGTAATTTTTCCGTCGCCGTGCATGAGTATGTCATGCCGCGTCGCGAAATTAATACCGGGAGTGACCGCAAATGCCGTGTAAAGTGTCGCGCGATCATAAGCGACGATTTTTGTGCGTGAACGTGAGCGAGTGCGAGTGCGACAACGAAGGAGGACCGAGGAGACTGGAGAGGAGGAGGGGACCTCGGACTTCGGTGGCACCGGGCGACGGCGCGGGCGGAGCGATCGTGGGGTGAGTAATTATTATTCGTTTATTGTTTTGCTGTCTTTTTGCGGATTCTGCCACTTTCTCAAGCGCGACTTGATTCGCCCATAACCTTGTTACCTGTACAATACCGTTCGAGGTTTAACTCCGGCGCAACTTCGTCGGAGTTCGACCTCCACGGCATATGCGAGAAGAGATATTACGTCGCGTTTCTCTTATTCGCACAGTCGTAATATTACCTTTCACGATTTTTCGCGTATTAATTATGCAAACGAATTATTGTGGAAATAAGCAGCCGCTCGCGGCGGCCGCGATCGTTTCTTTTGCGTTGGCATTTTTAAAATCAGGTATTTGTTAAAATAACGTTTGAAAAATTTAACGGGCGGGATAATTATTTACTTGAAATATTGATTATTCTTGGACACTGATGTTTTAATGTAAGAATATTTATATGTTACAGATCAACAGATCAACTACGCTGTTACGCATCGGCCGGTGAGTTATTTTTTTATTTCTAGTGTTTTCACACCTTCTTTTAGCGCACCTGTCAATTACATGCAAAAATGTGCGCCAAATTTTCAAAATGCTATAACTCCGCAAAAAAATTAACGTTGCGACATGCGACAAAAGATCTGCGTTTCGCATTCCGTAGATGTCTATGTTGAATATATGTCTTATCATGACACCTATATAAAGCACTGAATTATAAAATATAAAGAATGATCTTTTTTTTATATTTTGAAACTGTAGATTGTAGAATACAAAGAAATAACTGCAGTTAATATATTTGGCTATTACTTTCGAGATCTATATCTTTTAACGCGTCGGACACTTTCGTCGGAAATCTTGCAAAATACATTCTAATAATCCAAGTATTCTCTTCTACGATCAAGAGATAGAAATGATAATTTTATTAACGACTTTTTCGGTCACAATTGCTTGCATTACATAAAGTTTAATGAGTAAGTTTATAATTGCACACATAAGTGAGTTTCCGAGGAAAGACTAAGATTTTCAGACTAAAAGTTTTTATACAATTAAAATAAGACAGGTACAACGTGATATCAATTAAACATAAGCGGTTTCTTCGGATTCTGTTCTTTCTTCCGAAACGATCGCCTGCCTCGCGTCATGTATAAAAGTTTAAAAATCATTTTCTATCAGTATGCGGAATCCGGCGGGGCGCGACGCATTGCGAATTCAGGGCACGACGGCTTGCTTCCTCAGTCTCGGCCTAACAAAGTTACATACTCGACCCGCACCCCTGTCAATAATGCCGCCGAACAACTACGCACGCCGGCGGGGGCGAATGAACTGTATGTTCGTGAACTTCCCATCGTGCCCCCTTTCCCCTCGCGTCTGTTCTCTCGAAGCCCGTATTTGAGATACGTCAGGTGCAAGAACGGGTCGATTTAATCCTCTAATTCTCCAGATCGACAATAACCGTTACAAAAGGACCTCGAAACTGCGGTGTTTTGCATATTCTATTTCCCTTAAACCGACCCTTGAGCTCACTTCTCCGATAGGTCTAATTAAAGCGTGTAGTTTACAATATTACTTCTATGAAAAAAGTTTTTGGAAAGATCAGCGCGGTCATTAAAATTTCACGATCCTTTGTTCGCTTTTGTCAGAAAGAGTTCGTTTTTTTTACAAGCTCATCATTAGACATCGGATTTTTCATATGCAGATGGAAAAGAGCAATTAATAATTAAGATTATGTTATTTATAATGTTCAACATATTTATACTGCAACATATGTTAGATATAAATATGTTGGATATTATAAATAAAATATAATCTTACACAGAAAAAAAATTTTTTCTGTGTAGTTATTAATTGCTCTTTTTCACCAATCTGCATATGAGAAATCCGATGTGTACTCATCATTATTTTGATGCGACGCGACTCTTTATATATTATATGTAACCGGTAATAGCGAGAAAGAAACAATTCTGAGGACTACAATGGAAACGATGCATTGTAAACGGATGATTTCGAATTAAATTGTCCCCTGTCACGCTTGCCGAATATTAGTCTACATAAAAACCAACTGTTGCTCCTTGCGATGGCACGACTCGGAGATCGATCGAATGTCGTCCACCTTTGGCGAAATGCTTTGACTAGGAAAAGAGACTAGATTCCGCGATAACTAAGTAATATCAATATTTTCGCGAAAACGCGAACGTTTTCACATAACGTTCTGATGTCGCAGAGATTCAATTTCGCTCAGCTGTGATTTATAAGCGACATTTTACTTCGATATATATTTCAAAGGTCGGCGTTTCTTCTTTTAGCTCTTCGATTAACTTCAACTGTCGTTTACATTTAAACACGTCTTTCGATGTCATGCAATTTCGAATGCAGCTCGAGTGACATTCATATCCAACTTTGAGGAAGCTTGCACGGCCAATTCAATGGGACATGTCCTCCGCGTTCTCCTCCATAGTAAGGTCCCAATAGACATGGCTTTATGTCTTCTTTCTCCGTTGAATATCTATTTCAGATATGAAATCTTCAAACATGACGCTCCACCAACCGCGATATTCCAATATCCATTCGGTTAATCTTTAAACAAGCGCGCAGGCAACGTCTAATATAATTTCTGCATGCTCTACATAAAGCGCTTTTCCAAGGAAAAGAGACTTAACTTTACCTTTGTCGATATCGAATTAGGTCGCATCGATTCTTAATACGGAAATACCGATATTCCAACATTTTATAGAAGCAAGCAGATAGCTGCAGCAAGCGCAATCCACGTTGGAATATGTAGCTTTAACTTCCAAAGATCTTAATAGCTTACAATTTTATCGGCGCCGGAATTAAGTCACATTGGTTTCCGATAATCGCGGTCACGAATATTCGCGCGCCTTGTAAGGATATCCCGCTCGCATAAATCTAATCGCACTTCGCGATATCGACGGGTCGATAATGTCACGCGGAATAAAGCGACGACGGTCATTTGTTTCGCGCTTCCGAGAACGGGGTGTACGCTTCGCCCGCTATCCGGACCACAAAAGGGACTCGATACGATTTTATGGGGACAATCTATTTCGTAGGACATTACTTTTATCGCGGTAAGTGAAATGGACAAAATTGCGAACGGGTTTACGGTGCCGTTCTCTTCCCAGTCGCGCTTTCAGGGAACGTCCCGGCGAGAACGGATGAAATTTCTCGGAGATGGCGAGCAAGAGCGCGGCCGGAATTCGAAAAATGAAAGACTTCTCGCTTCGGCGGGCCGTCGTCGTCGCCGTCGCTGCCGCGGATCGATTTTGTCTCGCTCTACCCTTCGTATACGTTATCAAACCTCCAACCTTCAACACGCACAATGAACCAAGTAGCCGGGAGAGGTTTCTCGAACTTATTTCTATTTTTAGTTTCGTAATGTTTCTTTCTCTTTCCTCCATTTCTTTTCCCGAGAAGAAATTTCGACGAACGAAATTTGCGCGAATGCGAAACATCTCTGAAACAGAAATTTCAGTGAACTCATTAACGGACATTTTCGTTAATGGCAAATAGAGTTTATCGTAGAGTTTATCTGCTTCATGACCACAGTGCTAAAAAAAGACTAATGTGATGTCTTTCTATCGATAAGAATTTTTTGTTCGCACTTGGGGAAAAGCGTAGCAAATCCGGGAAAGTGGATTAAATCAGATAATCCTTCATTTTTGTGGGGAGATAGGAGATAAACACATCGTGAACAGGAGTAGGTAGAGTACTGATTTTCGCACTTATCTGCTTTTACCCTACTTTCTTCTACAGAGCTCGAAACTATCCACATTGACGCGAATAATTACATACAAAATCAACAAGTATTACGTATAATATTTAACACCGAAATAGCGACATTTTAAGCGTATAAATTGCATCGAGAATCTCGCATGACGAGGCCGTTGCCGGAAGGACCTAAGCCCTTTAAGCAGCCTATATCGTCGATTCTAGCGTCGTAGTCTGGGTTCAACCGCGACAATTCGAGCGTGCAACGATGGAAAATGAGAGAGAGGAGAGAGTGGTCGCCGTGGATCGCTTTCGTGTCGCCTAACCGGCCGCGCGTTATCAAACCTCGGGCACGCGCAATGGACGAAAGTGGCTGTACCCCCCTCACCACACTTCACCATCTCCTTCCCCCTCGTTGCCCTTCTCGCCTGAGGAGCAATTTCGCGGTGAAATTTGAGCGAATGCCGTGTAAGTCTCGGAACCGCGGACAATTTCGTGGTAACGTTAACAAATACCGTTGCACGCTCGTGTCCCGTGCCACGTTTCCGGGATACAGGCTGACGGTGAACCCTGCGCAGTCGCTCAGGACTCCCACGCCCCCGCGACCCCCACCGCCCACTCCTTCCACACAGCCGGAAATTAATATGAAATTGGTCTGTAATCCGGATAGTCTGCACACCGTGGACGCAAGAAAATGATCTTCGGGCACGTGGCATTGCGTGCCCGGGCCACTCGTTTAAATACGACCGCGTGGATTATTCCCTCCCTCCGCCGTCGTACCTCAACTTCACCACCGCCCGATCGCAATCCCAATTTTGCTCTTTGCCGCCGTGTTATACCGTCCCCTTTCGACGGTCTAACTTATTCTCCGGCATGAACGTTTCTTTGCCCTCTCTCCGTGATTTAGGATCGCGGCAACGCAAGGAACGAGGAAACGAATTTTGCTAATTCCTCTCCCGCAATTCCTTCCGCCGCGTGTAATATGATTGTTGGGGAGGGAAGAATTTGGAGGTACACATTGCTATCTTGCTAGGTGATTACACGCTTTCGTATGAGATATATTTTCCTCCGAGTTTCCGAGATCTCCGCGTTTGCGTGCACAAGAAGTACAGAGAGAAGTGTAATAAGTTAAGTACGGAGGAAGTATTAAGTACAACACACAAAAACACGTACACACACACAGATGCAGAGTTGAAAAGCTACTATATACACAAAAGAAATGAAAATTGCATCACGCACTAACAGCAAAATTTAATTTTAAGCATCGTCGCTATATAGCTGTAATGTACTGTGCTGATAAAGCGACGTGTTTGCTATTAAAGCGAAATTCCAGTAACGCAATACAAATTTGGACTTCATTGCGAATTAGTGTAATCGTACGCGTGGAACTATCCGATATTAGATCGAGTTGCTCGCCAATATTTTATGGGGTAGTATTAGCTATTTTATGGTAATGTGCCACCAATTTGCATGTTCATCTAATCCACAACGTATTAAACATTCAATAGTTCATTATACTGCAAGCGTAGCACTAAATAAATACCACGGTGTGCTTGTGACACAAATAGTGTGTCCCATATTCAAAAGAAAATCTATTCCCTAGAACAGTCGCGCGCAAGTTTTCAATGGCGCATATTTTAGTTTTCTTTCACCCAAATTCGTTCGTGCTCACGAATCTGCATTTTGCAAAGGCAAAGAAAGTCTTAATGGGGACAGCTTTTAGTTTCTCGCAGAAACCTAATTTTTTTTTAATCGATTCCATCTGTTTCGTTGGAGTCTCGAGAAAAGAGGGACACTTTTACAGACTAGGTCTTCCTTCATTTATTAAAAGAACTAACTTCTCCAGAGTTAAACAAAATTTCTGCGTCGAGAAGGGAAAACTTTCTCATTAAGACCATTAGATCATTGAGCAAAGTTTTCATTTCTTTTAACTTTTCGTCCTGTCGTTTATTGTGAGCAATAGACTGAACAAGATGTCGCACGTTTCCTTTTATTTATATAAGGCTTAGAAATCAATTTATATATTGATATATTTATTTTATTAACTGCTACAAGCGACCTTCATATATTTTCATTTAATAAATAAGAAATTTCTTAGCAAAAACCAAGCACGATTTCATTGTAGGTACTTCCATTTTGCCTCTTGCTGCTGAATGTACTAAATCCGAGCGGTGGGTTGGTCCGCGACGTGTCTAATCCAGTGGGAAAGTGCCGCGTCGGCATTTAATCCTGCCGATCCCACGGATAATCGAGGCGATGGTGTATACATGGAAGAAACATTCCGTTAATCTTGAAATATATATCAGCGCGACCGTATAAAAGAACGGGACCGTGCGCCGAGCCAATTTCAACGCCCGAGTAATTTCGAAATTTCTCTCGGGCCGGAGAAACGAACGTACGACACGGCAGGTTCGCGGGAAGTTTTCGATCGCGGAATGACGAGCGTGAAATCACTGGATGCTCCGCGCATTATCTCGGAAACAGATTTCTATCCATCTTCATCCGGCTGACGTTGCATCACCTGTGTATAAGCTTGAGGATGGAGGGAATAAAAACACAAGAAAGTTGCGCGTTGAGGATAAGAAGTGAGATATCGTTGGACTCCATCTTGCGTTCGTTTCTTCCGGGAGCTAGAAATAACACGAAATGTATCGTGAAAAGAGAGAGAGAGAGAGAGAGAGAGAGAGAGAGGGGAGGAATAACGAGTACCTACACTTATCTATGCCATAATCGCGTTATCCGCCGGAGCTGTTGTTTTCTCGTTCCACTATCGTGCTTGCAGTATGTGTACCTCATCGAAATGTGATGCTGCGTAAAATAAAGGTATAGGATATTGTTACCCGGGAAAATGCACACACCCGTGCTCATATGCGAGGTAAACACGATGGCGTATACGTAGGCAAGCTCTTCTTAAGTAGACGAACGTTTGAAATTTCACTTTTCCCTGCAGTAGACGAAAATATTCACTTATTCCAGAAAGCGATATACAACGCAAATGTTTGATGCAAATAAGATGCTGTTCCGTGTTTGCAGTATCTTATTCTCTCTTATATGGATTTCATTCCGTCACCTTCGATCCGTGTCTGAGATAGAATATTGAGTAACGAAGTGAACAAAGTTCCGATCGAATGTAAATACCTTTCAGTGTCAGTGAAGACAAATATTTATCGTTACGGCAATTATGCGCCAGGGGATATGATTTATCGTCTGGTAGACACCATGATGCGAGTGAGATGGCGAACGTGCCCTGAGACCGACGATGATTTAAATATCTCGAAGCCAGGGGGTGAAAGCGTCACCCTCCGTTGTGTTACCATCATTTTTTTTCTTCTTTCTCGTAGTAGAAGAATAAGATTTTCTACCAGCCCGTCTTGTCAGTCAACCGCTCCCTGTTCCACGTTTTGCGCTCGTTTTGAGGGGATATTATCTTCCGAGACATCGAGCTCCCAATACCGCATTGTGACGATGAATCACTGAAACCGTCCTGGTTCTTTTCTACCCTCGGGGATTTCTTTAAAAATTTGAGGGGTGCCATGACGTTAATTAAGCCCGCGCGTGGAATAACCATTGTTTCTCAAATCTGGTAATCGGACCTCAATTACGCTGCCGTCAGAAAATCGTTCGCCTTTCGGGCATTTGCATTACAAAAGAAATATGAAAAGTATCATAAAAGTACGAAAAATATCCGTGACATTTACATTATACTGTATTAACGTTATACAATAGGTAAGTATACTGTATTTGCGGCTCACGAATTATTCAATCAATTTTTACAATATTGAGAACAAAGGAAATAAACGTAAAAGTAAAAAATATCAATTTAAAATAGATCAGAAATAGCCCGAAGAGATGAAAGACCGTGTCGCAACGAGCTCGGACATTTGTATCCATTCGGCCGTCATACTATTGGCTTTAGAATCACAATAGAAAGCCAGCTTAGGATAAACGCGCCTTGCGCTTCATTTCCAAGTCGGAAATGTCGTCGTTTGTATCGAAACAACGTGCAACAAACGCGATGGGGCCCGCTGAAAAATATACAATCCGCGAAATGTACTGCAAAAACTGCCGAGCGCGCGACCGACGGGACACGTTTTAACGCCCGTTAATCCGCCCGTTATCGATAATCGATCGTCGGATGGCGAAAATCGACTTAGCCCGTGCGCGGACAGAACGACGAGAGAGAGAGAGAGGAGAGTTTTTCTCCATTACGTCTGGTACAAGCCGACCGACGGTACCCCGTGCGCGCCCCGACCCTTTCGATTCCCGAGGGGATCAGTGGCGGACAAAGGTCACTCATATGCAGGCTGCTCATAGATCATGGTTAGTCCGACCCCCACGGTTGTCTGCCGGCTACCCATAAGACTCGACCTTAGCATCCTCAATTATCCATGGGGATAGCCACCGTCGTCTCCCCAAGGAGTGCGCCCGCGATGGCGGTCGGCCGCAAAAGTTTCCTTTATAATTAAATCATTAATTTGGCGAGGGAGTTTCTTTGTTTCCTAGACCTTGATCCTCCCTTGGCACGGCGAATTATCTCTGTCGTTCTCTTCCGGACGTTTAAACATTTATCCTATGTTCAAGAAACGTATGAGAATGCCTCTTTTGAATATTTTTGTTCTATTTGTGTCTAATAAGCGCATGTTCGTTGTTGATATTAAGAGTTAAGAGATTTTCATTGCGCTTTATACTTATTGATATTAATTTTCTAAATGATCGAATTGGCAACTTCGACTAGTCCGAAGCATATACTTTTTATATTTTTCATCACAGGTATATCTTCTCACGTAAGTAAAAAAGTTATATTTCTTTGAAAGGTAACGGCGCGGCGGTTCCGTAAAACGAAAATTAGTTCTAGTCGAAAGCCTGAAGCAGGTATAATCCAAAAGTTGGCTGAACTTTTGTAAAAGGCATTCTAGGTAGCCTAGAACTAGTCCCAAACTCATTTTCAACTTCGTCCCGTTCCTGCAACATAACTTAAACCTCGCCGGTAGACTTTTTAACGCATTATAAATGTGATTTCTAGCGCCGTTTTAATAGCAATTTAAATATATGTACGTCGAATATTTCGGCAACGGTTTAAGACAGTCAATATTCGTGGTATAGTGAACCCCATTGATCTCTTTGTTTTTTTTATTTGGTTGATAAAGGATTATGTAAAGTTAAAATGGATATACCATTTGTCTTAAAGCATCAATTGTATCAGAAGTATAGCTGCGAAATTGAAACTATACCGCGATGAAAATAGAAGCTTGGATATCAGATTTTCATGGCGATATTTTCAGGATTTATGATAGATTCATGATTTGATTCCAATATACGATTACGAACCGTATATCGACTAGCAGCTCTCTCGGAGGATTTGTCGCAATATCTGTCAACCTATATATTTATAATAATATACTGTTTATAATATATATGTTGTACTTTTATAGAAGATATTCTTAAATATATGTAGATATAAGCGTAGAATAGATTAAGCGTTTCATGACATTTGAAATTGAAGTGCTAAATTGATAAATATTTTCGTTCGCTTATCACGTCAAATCTTATGCACTATTATACCATGCAATATCTAAAATATTTACTGTGAAAAATAGTTTTAAATATTACTTTCTTTATTAGTACTTTCGCTACTTATTGTTAGTTATTTCTGAGAGCTGAAGATACGTTTGACACGGTTCGTACGGCAATACGTGTTGCCTGTATCTCAACGACCAGAAAGTTAAAACTCTTACATTACGGAACAAAACGCGTAAAAAGACCTCCACGAAGGGATCATATCGCGATAATAAAAGTTTCATTGCAATGTTCAATCTTTGCAACTGTAATAAGAGTAAACACGGAGCGTAAATCGAACGCCGGAAATCCCGGAAGCCCCGACCGGCAAACGCAGGGTAAACGCAACACACGTTCTTGATATTTCCGCGCCTCAATAGCCTTAACTTCGAAAACGGGTCACGGGAGCCGCGAACGAGGAATTATCCGCCGTTCTATACTTACTTCGCCCGTGTTTGTAGTTGCAAGTCTAATCCCACCATCTCTCAACGGTGCCGTTCCACGATCTCTCCTCTCCCGCTATCCGCTGGTTCCTTTTTTTTTGCCGCACTTTTCAACGCTATATACCTCTCAATCCAAGTTCTACGTAGCGCTTCGCGAGTTTGCACATAGGTGTATATATCGGCCACCAAGTTAGAATTCAGATTACACATTACTGCACATTCGCCGCGGTTTAATTCACATGCAGAAGGTACACCATCAGAGTTTATAAATTGAATAACAGTGATCAACGATGTAAGTACTGACCATGCAAACCGTACAAAAAGAATCTGAGTTATTTGACACATTTATTGACATATAAACTAGTTAATAAAACTTTTTTTAGTTTTATCTAACAATAGGTCAAGGTGAAATGTGTCGACAATCGTAATGCTTGGAGATATATGCACATTGGTAATTTCTTTAATCGTTTACATCGTTCTAAATATAATAAAAGCAAGTCTAAATATATTCGAGTCTGATCATTTACCGATGTGTAAACCGTTTTGGAACTATTAACTATTTTGGGAATAACCGCGTGTTTCGAAAAGTCATCATCTACCGCGATTGTCGTAATTGATTGACAATTTGTCGTATGGGTTCGCCGTGACATGAATGAGTGACAGTGACAGTGCCTCTCTCAGGTGATCTATTCTTGGTATATGAATTCGCAATGCGTCGAGCTGGACGATTCATGAAAATCGTGTCTAGACTTTGCGGACGCGTTTTGAGCTGTCTGTTAAGAGTCGATATTATTGAATAATAATCATTTCGGTAATACAAATCACGCTAGTGCACTTCTTTGTCTATATCGGTCGGTCCGTATTTGATAATAACAAGAATCTCGAGAATTATGGACAGATAATCAGTAATCCGTCAGTTTTAATAAACAAGCTGTTTATTTTGTCTCATGGTGAACGAACTTTGAGAATCGCTTAACGTTCCTTGTTATTTTCTTTTTCATTAAAAGGGTAGACTGTAAAAGGTCGAGAATGAGCGTTTCATTAGCAAAATGTGATCTCACATTGCCCTGTATCATCCTCTGTTAAAAGCGCCTCTCAAAACAAATTATAAAACTTTAATTGGGAAAGCAATTAATTAATCGGCCAAATTAATTAAAATAAGATTCTAGTTCGTGAGCGGGTAAGCCGAATTTAACAAATTTAACCTGGCAGTACGGTCGCTTTTGATATTAATATCTCTCTTTGATGTAATTGTTGCCTTTTTGTTTATAGCTTGCCCCGCAGTTAATTATTTATTCCTCTGGAGAGACATAATAAATTTCAATTTAAGGGAGTGCGTGATAATGATGGCCCAGAAATTTATAATTATTTGGTACGTGTATATCATACCGATTGTTTCAGAACTTGTATTTTTTATCTGGATCGATACGGCAATTTATGAACTCGTGAAAATGCTTGCTTACGCATAAACTCATAGTGAGCATATTTTGCGCGCACAGCGCCGTACCTTTTACAAATCTAAATCCGCTTAAGCTCCGTTTTAAGCCGTTTAATTCGCTCGTGACTGACATTTCTATGTACAAACATACGCTGTAATTTTGTAACTGCGAGCCCGCTGCGTATTCCTCCGCGCGATTAAGCTAATAAATAAAAGATGTTAAATACACGCGTTTATATCCTCGCAGTCGAAAAATCGCGAATTTCCTATATGTCCGATTTGAATTCCGCATTATCGATACGTATTATCGATGTACACGGGTGCCATAATATCATAGATTTAGGATTACGTATATGTTCGATACTAGCCCTTTCATTGCACATTGTTGATATTTAAAAGTTTCGTATAGATACTAATTATATCGTACTAATTATTATTCCAATTTTATATCAGATTTTTTTATTTCTGCTATATTTATCCAATTACTTTGTAAAAGGATAGAAATTATCGATAAGCATGAGATCGGACAATGTCGTTGTTTCTCGCCCTAATTGCGCACGGCGCCCATGTCCTCGCCCATGCTAAAGTTCAATGCTAGCAGCAGCGCAAAGTGGACTTCCATGCGGTTTCTAGAGAGAGAGATTCTGCACGTCCGTCCCTGGTGGACGCGTTGCAGCAAGCACGCCGTATTCGCGCACAACGGCTCTAATTAAGTGTCAGACGCACCGGGTGAAGATGACACGCAACCGCGGACGATAAGGCGGTTAAGGGGTTAAGGCTGCGGTCGGCGCCGCGCCGTCGTGAAAAGAAGTCGAGAAAAAGAAGCCGGCACGGCGAAACACGCGCAGCGGAATTAAAAGCCCGGAGGGCAAGCTCCTCTTATCCACTCGACGAAACGCGATAATGGCTCAGCCACGCTGTAAATCTTACGGATTAATTCTCCGTGCCTTCGCCGCAAATTTCCTTTCTTCCGCTCCTTCGCACCGTTTTGCCATATTTCTTTATTTCGTTCCACTCGCCCGCGCGTATCTCCTCTTAAATACCGTTCCGCAAGAATTTTGAACCGATTTTTTGAGGAGAAAAAGAAAGATTGAGTTAAAAAATAATTGTGAGTTACCAACGACTGATCCTTAAGCTGAAAAAATTATTTAACTATAATATGACTATAATAACCGCTAAATGTTGAAAAAGAATTGTCATTTTTCTTTCGTGAGAGTCTTATAATTTGAAATAATTCTTTTTTAATTGCGATGCTTATTTAACTTCTACAAAATGTGATTTTTTTTTTGTCAAAGATACGGTACCTATACACGCAATAAATTAATAATATTGGCACAGGGGAAGCGTGCTTCGGTCTTGATTGGTTGAGACAGATAAGACTTTCTTTTCGGTTCTTTACCGGCTCCTCTACCTGGGTTTTCCTTGTCTCCCAAGACAATCCAGAAACGAGCTACGCCCGCGACAGGATAGAGCAAGTTGACGTTAACCGGTAATTACCGCTAATGTCCCGTCTTGTCGCCGTTCAAAGCTCACGAGTAGATTCTTCCTACTACCCTCTGCTGCTCGGCCGCTCAAACGGGGGAGACTACTTAGCAGAATTGCCACCTCGAATGTCGCGGACACTTCCGTGCAAACGAATCGCACAATCGAGATGAACAGCGAAGTCGGAGAATTGCGCGTAAATAAAGATGCTTTAAAATAGTTCTTTTGACATTCGCTCTTTTATTCGAAGTTGAGTGCACGATTTATGTAAAACAAGAACTGAGTTAAAATTAAATTGATTTAAAATTACTTGTTGTAAAAGTGGTAAATATAAATAATAATTTTAATATATATAATATGAAAGAAATCACGCTGCAAAATAATATGTTTTATATGGTAGATTTATTTTTAACGTTTTTAACAATAACAAATCTCTTATATTAGTTTGAAACAATACGACTTATGAAAAAATGTTTAGCGGATAAGGGATATCTCAATGGAGATAAGTAATATTTATAACAGCAATTGTAAAATTTATTTCTAATAACGCGTAAGTACAGAGACAAAATGGCGAAGGTTGCGGAGGAAACCATGTTAAAATACAGTTGAACTCAGAGCAGGTTACCACGGAGTGCTGTTTTTGATGAAATTCAGTTGCACTAGCAATTTACTGAGTACTTCCATAATGAATACTACTGTAGTGATTGCAAGGACGTAGTGGACACGCGAAAACAGGTGCAGCACGACTATGGTAATGCCACACGTCCTTAAAAGCCGTTACCTTATTACATTTGTAGGCGCTCCTACGCCGTTATAGTAAGAACTTACACAGAAAACTAGGAAATTTTAAATATAGACATCTGTAACGTAATTAAGACAAAATAAACAGCGCACCGCAAAACTGTCGCGGAGTTTATCTTATCTCTTGCAGCTTTGCAAACGTTTCCAGGACTTTTCCTGTGTTTCGTGAGCATCATAACCGATCGCTTTAAATGGCACCTCGGTGCGGTGTCGTAAAGATAGCAGGTGCGTCTGCGACTTATTGTTAGGTGAAAGGCGGACTGTTCCCGAAACATGGAGATCGGCCGTGCGAGGAACGATGAGTCAATAATGGCGCTTTAAAATGGCTTAAAAGTTGCGAAACAATTCTCGAAGCCTCGGGAAACTGACAAATGCCATCAAAGTTTTAATACCAAAGTCATTTAAAACTTCGGCCCATCCGTCCCGTGGCTCGCGAATGGAACTTGTCGCTTCACCATCACCATCCTCCGCTCGATCTGTTCTTCCCTCCTACGTTCTTTCCTCCGCATCACTTACTCTTCGTCTTTCTGTTTAGTACAGGGTGTTACAATATTTTCAGACAAAAACAATCTTTTTAATTACTACATGTCACAATATTTTTGTTAATAGGTTGCTTCATTTCTGTAGTAAATTCTTGAGAAAGAATTAAAAAGAATTCTTGAAATTAAAACATTCTTCGCAGAATCTACATTTTTATTATATAAATTAAAAATATATACAGAATCGTAAAAATATATTTTATTTTTCAAACGGATATAAAAAATTGCATTTATTAAATTATCGTGCTAATATATATATATTTTTGTATTTCTGGTCGCGAATACGAAATAGGCTAAGAATCATTTGTCGGAGGTCATTACTGTCGCGCGCTGTACAAACTGCCTTGTCCTAATCCCGTTCCTATTCCTCCTCGTACATCCCCGGTTCCTCATTCCACGGGCTCGTGGAAACGCAATCTCGCAAATTTGCTTTGTCCCGACGAGGAGGCACGGAGGCGAAACGTAAACTTGCGAAGCGCGACGACCGTCGACGGCGGATCGGATTGGATTATTATTTAAATCACTCGACGGTGTTATATGGATCGCTGGAATAAAATAAATTCTGCGCGATATAAGATACTCGTTTCTCGCCCGTGAAGAAATAAAACTGGATTAATGCGCGCGAGTAAATTGACAGTGCCGCTGCATAAACGCTGTGCTTGATCAAATTTATCGAACGGGATAAATATTTCCGTTCGCAAAAAGGGCACGTTTTGCTGCGCTTTTTAGCTCGATGCTGAGTGACTCTTGTCGTATATAGTCTCTTATTCCTGTAAAAATACACGGGACGACTGCTGTAGAACGCAATTCACGTTGAATGGGAAAACCGTACCAAGATATGTTGTTAGACAATGATGGCACATCTATTTTCACGGTTGCATCAGGGAAGTAAATTAAAGGCGATTTCGTTCTCTGTCTTCCATTTACATTTAGCCGCGCGAACATTAATTCCGCCCCAATTAAACCACGGTACGCCGCGCTCTTGGTTGCTGCTTGCATTTTGTTGCGACGCGAGAACCGTGTCCTCCTTTACACGAGAAAAAGTACTTGCTCGCTTCGAAGTCTCTAATTAAGTTCTACTTAAGCCACCATATATTCTGCGACGTAGCGGCAACACTTATTCGCGAGCGAGGTCGTGCTAATTTTCCGTCTCGTATATATCCTTTCATAAGATCCGACGTTTAACGTCGTTGTTCAAGTTTCACATTTCCAATAAGCGTACTTAATCGGAATTCTAATTACAAATTTGTATAGCTCGATTTATATATTCCCGTTTTACATAATTATCGCGATATCAAAATAAATCCTCGTTTATGACAGTTCTAAAACAAATTTAGAGACAAAATTGTTTCATTTTATTAATATTTTTGGATCCTATTAAAATTAAGATTGTAATCGATATAAGAAATGTGTCTCATCGTGATATTAAAATCGAACAAGATTTTAGAAGATCTTTGCAAAATAAATATCTTACTTTCAGCACTTTATAATATAATTGATATAAAATTATGATTCTCATTTCCAAAGAACTCTTCTTCAAAATTGCTTAGATATGAGGTTTGCGGGTTACCGCCGTATCTTGAGCAAATATTTTTCTTCTTAAACGTATCAGGAATAAATTAAAATGCAGATAAACAAAAATTGCAGAAAAGGCAGAATTTTATTATCCTAAGAATGGAATATAACTTCTGGATAAATTTTAGAATGACTGAACTATTTTAATCGGTTTATGCATTTTATAAAATAACAATTATTAATAAAAGAAAATGCGCATATAAAATTGATGAATAATATTGCATATCTAATATCGCCGAAAGGGATTTTTTTATCAAAAATTTTTACGTACTTAATATGATTCCAATAGTTCCAAGATTAAACTATAAAATTTGTAGTTGAATCATTCCACTCGGGACTCATTATATCACGACGCGATAAACGCTAGATACATGAAGGAGCAGCGTGGGGAAATCACTTAGTCTCGCGGGTCCATCCTCAGAGCTGCTCGAGGATGTAAGCGTGCCGATAAAATCTCTGAATCGCGGGAGGTCGGAGCAAAGCTCCGGATTTTACGAGTTATACTGACAAAGCTCGCAGAAGATACTCGTACTACGTCCAGCATCTCTTCGATCCTGGACGCCCTCAAGTCACACCCTTCGCGTACTTTGCTTAAAGAACCCTATTGGAAAAGTTTTTACGATTGGTTCGTTCGCGAGAAGTTGGGTTCGCATCGCCTTACCCCAAATCCCTCTACAGAATAAAAGGGATTTGGTAGCGTCGACTGTTCCCGCTAGTATGTAAATGCACAAATATATTAAAGTACGTCGCTGTCAGTGTGCAGCTCGGAATTATTTGATTCTAAACAAAAGTAAACCAAGAAGATATTTTCAAAAACACAGCCGTACACGCCGATCGAGACGCATAAAGATATTTTGCCCGTAATATTTTCTAGATTGCTCAGCGTCTCTACAAAACGGGGTGTTTTTCTTTATCGCGATACCGTTGTAACCGTCTACGCTTAAACGCCAAAAGTCGTAAAGACATCCACAGCCACAAAGTGACATCATGGATCTCGTGCTTTGACGCCTGCTATCCGCAGGAAAAGCTTAAAAGACGAAGTTCCATTTTAGAGCCCAAGTTTACCGCTTAAGTTTCCATTGCCAGGACGTTCGCGCAAGACACTCTATCGTTTTAATTGCCGCATCGTTACTCCCGCTTTTTTACGATTCATCAATTTCCTCGCGGTGTCGCACCGCGGATTCACCGATTCAACGCTCCGACGACTTTTCAAGGCTCAACTTGCGCAGACATTTAATAATAGTTTCATCAATTAAATGATAGAGGATTCACAAAATTTGCACTAAAAGAAATAATACGTTAATGTTAAGAAAATGTCGGAAAAAAACTTCATTACAATTGATCTAGCGCTCGATCTAGCGGAATAATTGCTGTCTGATGCTTATTATAATGCGACTTATAATAAGTATACGATTTTCGACTCCATTTTCGTCCTCTCGTTTTCTCTTTCTATCTATCTCAACCCTTCTTCTAACCCATTCCGTTCCTCATCCCCTTCCACATCGCAGCCTCTAAAATGTACATTTCTCTCTTTCGCTCCGTACTAATCGGACTCTCTACGTCTGTCTGTTCTCCTTACTTCTGCCACACCGTTAGAATCCCGCGTACCACCGCCGCGTTATAATCCACCATGGCGCGGGTTTAGTTTGACAGGTAGTCTACGAGACTGACACAAAGCTCGCCACCAAACATACCTACCTACCTGCTACCGACCACCGCAGACGCCCGCGTGTAGAAACGCCAAAGCGAATTCCGGCGAATCCGCGCGCGCACACCCGCACATCCGAATAATCTCCATTCAAAATTACGTCACGCGCGGCGAAATTGCGATGGTTATGCAACTTGAGAATTTCGAGGGGATTCATCACCGAATTCGCATTTCGCCGGACGCGCCGCGCCGATGCCGAGCGTGCATCACTTCGGCAACCGCGACGGCAACAGACGGCTCTGCGTCGCGCCGCGTCGGGCTACTGCAACATGCTATTTTTTTTAACGAGAAACGTACCGTGAAATTGGCCTACGAAATTCAATGTCGGCCGGGACCGAGGCGTTTTAACTGAATGTGTTCGGCTATCGATGTGGGAGCATTACTGATTTCACCGAATTTTATTGCACGCAGGTACGATTAAAATAAATGGTTTCTGTCTGACAACACTCTATCTTACGCAGGATAATTGAATGTAAAAAATATTAAAAGACATTTTTATAGTATGTTGTTGAAAACAAGTTTAGCATAAAAGTATATGGTCACAATTAATTTTGAAAATTTTCAAATGTATTTTGCTGTAACGTTTAATCATTAAACATCAAATAATTGAAGTTGGAAGTAATGTTTAAAGTTAATTGTGTTAATCATCAAATAATTGAAGTTAGAAAGTTCAATGAAACGCAAACAAATGTATTGCTGGTGAAGGAGCTTGTTCTCGAATTATTCGCTTCGAAACTGGAGTAAATGCGTTTAAGTACCAAGTATCGGATTTTTCATTTATTAGCGCAGAGACAATTCAGACGAAAAAGTTTCCGCGCGTAGGCAAGCGCGCGATATATTCGTACAAAGACCCGCAACGCTATGCAAGTTATCTTTAGTAACTTGAACCCGTCGCGAAAAACGCGGCACGATCGTCGTTGCAATTATCGGAGCAACTATCGAAAGCCATTACCGCGGGATTATGTGAAGCGCTGCTCGGCAATTCCGGGAGCTGCACTGCTTCCTCAACGCTTCGCGTACCCAGAACTCGAAGGACAGGAAATCGACAGTTTCTTTCGGGCGATTGTCTCCACCTTGCATCCCCCGCCCTCCCATCCTCGCTTGCCGTCCTTTTCGATGAAAAGTTTCGACTTCAAGTCGCTCGTTTTTCTTCGATAGGCGACGGATGAAAAAAAAAAAAGAAGAGGAATCGCGGCGTATCAACTAACGGAAGACGATTTTGACGATTTTACAGAGTGCCGCCTTGTCTTTTTGTAGGCTTCCCCCATCGCAGATACTGCGACGGCCAACACAAACAGCCGCCGCGCGATAAACGTTGCTTCATGAAAGTTTCCCGTTTTATCTTCCTCTGTCTACCGCCCGCACATCCATCTGTCGCGCTCGCAGCTCAGATTGATGGCGGATATCAATTTTACGTCCGAAGTTATTGCTAGACTGTGTTTGCGCTCATTCGAATATATCCGCGCATAAATCGGCCAGGCTCTACGAGAGGAGCTTTTATCTCGTGAGCAGAGAAGATTTCCCGGCGTCGTCTGCCCCGTCGTCGCTCGGAAGGATTTACTGCACGTATTCTGCAATCGGTTGCCTTTATTGACAGTGATACGGTGGTTTCGTCTGCGCTCGTCAAAGCGACCTCGTACTCATTTACTTTATTATGTCCGATGATATAAATATTTCGATAATTTTTATATCGATTAATTTGGTTTCTAGAGATTTTGCCGTTTGTCCTAATAATTGCATAATTATCACAATAACATGACAAGGGACGCGCGAAATTAAAATTAACTATATTTCGACGTAAATACTTTACGTAAATATTTTACGGCTAGAGCCACGTTTTGCAATAAGAGGACCGAGTACCGCTCTTACGAGATTTCCGCAACGAGAGGACACGACTTGTCGCGCTAGAAATCTTCCAGTCGGCCGCGTTTACAGCGGCGCTCCTTAAATCGAGGGCCCTGTACACGCTCCACTCGTGACTCGATTTCAGTCGTGACGGGACTGCGAGAAACTGGTTAAAGAGACGAGCGAGCGCAATTCGTTTCGTCAGCGAATATCAGGCGACCGATTCGCGAACGTCGCCGCGGGCGAGGCGCCCGTATTGCCAGCAAAACCGCGCGCACAGAACCGACGCGATGCCTTGTATATTCGTTATTTGCAGAGGGGCTTAAGCGGGCATTACCTGCAGTATACGTTTCATAATCCATTCCGAGAAATTGCTCGGTATATCTCTCGTAATCCTCGATCGAGCCTTATAAAGCGTGTTTGCGTTATGATCGCGAGTTTCGCAATATCTTCTTAACATGTATCTTAACTAAACCTTCTAAAATACAATAATATAAAAATTTATTAAACGAAATATATGTACTTAATTCGTCAAATCAGTATACAACCCAAAATCTGTAAAAGAAATAACAGATTTTTGAAAAAAAGAACATTTAACTTGTGAGAACTTGGAAAGTTTTCTCATTTCTATTTACAATTAGATATATTAGAATATATATAAATACGAAGAGACTTCTCTTTTCTTGCTTCTACATTAGTGCAGCTTTGTACCATTATTTCTATACGAAGTCACCGTGACGTTTTCAAACATTGCTACCAGACTTTGAGTCGCATCAGTGACTTTACGTAAATCGAGATACTGAGTCGCCTAATCTATCTCGGAGCTAATAGCTCGCGTCCTCGATGTATCTCGCCAATGATTCAAAGGAAACTTTCTGCATCTTCGAGCACACACACCGCGCAAGTAAGCAAAGCCCGTAGGAGGCAGGGCGTTATTGGTAGCGATGCATACTGAGGAGAAATTGAGAGGGCGAGATACGAGTAAGGGGGCAAGATGGGGATAGGTCGGGGACCGGGTATAACTTGAAACTTGGTTATGGAGTTGGTTGAATTATGTGTCACGTATTTAGTCTCAGCGCGAATGCGCGCCTGCCGTCTAAATAGGCCGGTGCAACGAGACCGCGTATGTATGCATATGTGTCGCACGCGGCTGGTCCCTGTATGCCACTCGCGATATACACGCGCGTATAATCGCTACTTTCACGCTTGTACCATGACTAAAGGACAGCATCTCCTACGCGACGCGCGCACACCTTCTACGTGTAACTAGGTATGCGTTCGCGAATACGTCGGTGCGAGAAACACGCACGTCTGGAAACGTCACGCGTACATATACGTTCCGTCGTGTACTATACGTATTCGCGGTATTCGCGGAGCACGTCCGAGGCGAAACTATTTTGTACGCGCGAACGACTGGCGAAGTTGGCGAGCGACGCTTCTCTCCTGGCATGGTATTATGCAGGAATTGATAACGCCGAACTTGTTAATGCATTCCCGGATCAGTGGTGTGCCATTTATGGACCATACGAGGAAAGACCCGGCACGTACCCTCCACCGTCGCTCTTCCTCCGTCCCGATCGTTCTCGCGATTCCCCCCCCCCCCCCCCCCCGCGTCCTAAATTCGAGGCGATGGCGGTGAGGCGCGTGAGGTGATTAATTCGTTCAAAAGTTCGCGAAGCCGAAGACGGTGTGCTTCGGTCGTGCGAGCTCTCGCGCATGAATATAATAGCGTGCCCCGACGGCAAAGAAGGTGGAAACGGATCGCAGAAGTTAGATGCGATCGTGAAAGGAACGTGCGATACTTGAATTGGAAATGCGTTCGAGACGAGACGGGAAGAGTGCCATATCGCGCTCCCGTCGCGTTATTGACGCCACATATTGCTGAGGCAGGGCATTGGTAGGGACGTTTCTTTAATTTTCACCAGCGATATGAAAACCTTTAAGTTCGCGACTCGTAATGCGCGCTTTCGCGTTCAGTGTCATATAATACGTTTCGATTAACATACTTCTCCTTTACATAAAATATACCAAGGCACCAGTTTAAACAATAAAGAAATTAACACACGACAGAGCTGGACGAATTTTATACACACACACTCCATAATAAAAGAAAATTATTTTGCTGTCTCTCTCTCTCTCTCTCTCTGTCGGAGAAGACACGTACAGAGACCTTTTATCCTTTCTGTGCATAGTGAAAATGAGCGGTCGTTTCGAGAACCGTTGGTGCGAACGCTTTTGCCGAGTTAATCTCGCAAACTGCTCGAACGGTGCTTCTCGCGCCCTAATTATCCCGGAAAGCGGCATCGTCGAACTCGAATGCGATCGGTATAATCAACGTGCAGCGCATTAGAAGTGCCTGGTCTCTTGGCACTAAAGGGTTTTCGATAGGAGCTGCTAAAAGATGAGAATGTCGGCGCCGACGACGAATTACGCAGTCGGTGGCGCTTGCATTAGGAATTGTCGGCCTTAGCCGGCGATCGCGCGCGCTCCAGCGATCCTCAATACCTCTCATCGCCGCGTCCTAATTATTCTGGTAATTATTCTAGCCATTATCGCGCAGGCGACGACCGATCGATAAGAGCCGCCCAGGATCGTGCACCGGCGTTCCCTCTCCCTTCCTCTCCCGATCTCGACCCCCCGGGGGGTTTGAGCGGATAGGACGCGTCTTACGAAGTTACCCATCTTCAACCACCGCCCACCAATAAACCGCCCTTCTTCCGTGATTCCAAAGACCCCCCTCGTAGCGCCGTGAAAAGCCGCTTCTGGATTTCGGTGAGACGCCCGCTAGCCACTCTAACGAGAATCCAATAATCCCCAATTCTCCGGAACGATGCTCGGCAAATAGAAGTTTATTTGAAAGATACGCCGTCCGAAAGATGGTGAGTTTCCCGTGTACATACAGGGTCACAGGGATACACGCGCTCGTGCTCTTTGCTGGAAACAAGCCCACTTGTCGTTTCGAAATCAGGAGGATGGTCGTAGGTCGTGATATGTAACACATCCCATGCACTTAATTAATGCATTAGGAATTAGATTAAGCCAAATGTCATATTTTGCCATTTGTTACATTCATATACTACTAAAATTAAGATAGAGGTTTCTACAATTTTTTGTAAAACCTTGTGTTGCTCGGTGCTACAACAAATTGAAAATACCGCTGTAATGTACAACAAAGCAATTTTTTTTTTTTTTTTTTTTAATAGAAAGCTGTCGCTGATATTGGCAACACGACATGGTGCGGAGCGTGTTTGGTAGCGATATTATTCGTGACCCAGCTCGGATTACAGGATTTAGCGCATGCATCTTGTTTCTCTAGTTTGGTTATATACGACGAAGATATTCCGTGCTACGGACCATTGAATAAATATTATACAATACTACATTTCGTGCTTTACGATGAAGGCCGTTGTATTTTGTGTGCCGGCGTAATATATAAATTTGTCGATAAATTTCAGATTACGATTCGGCCGCACGGCATTAAATCTAGACTTTGGAAAATAAACTCAACAGCGTCGCTTATTCATCGCGATCTAATTAACCCGCTTGAAGAACCATTCCGACATACGGCGACATGTGCGCTTAATATTATTCCCGTACGGCGCGGAAGTTTGCCCGACACGTTTTCCGACAATAACGTCGTCGAATCGAGGGAAAATTCGGCGAACGTTTTTTCCCTGCGCATAGACATTGCTCGCAACGCAGCTGTTTGCAGATCACATAAAAAAAAAAAAGGAATGAATAGAATGAACGAGGCGAAAACAGCACGGACTCGAATCGATAACCGCGATAAATATCCAGCAAACTCGCCTGGCAAATTACGCAATTTACGATCTAACGATAACGTATGGTCCTCGAATATGCGGCGAAAAGTTTTTAGCTCCGAAATAAATTGCCGAGTTGCCGAAGTCGCGTTTCTCCTTACCGCGTATACCATAATTACTTATTGGTCCGCGCGAAAATGGCTGTTCGTTTCTCCTTCTTATTTTAAGTCCGCTACGTTTTCATTTCTTGTATAATCTTCCTTTTTCCCCTATCCTGCCCAGCCTCCCTTCGAGTGCAGCGATTTTAGGATTAACTTTCGATGCCACAGGATATTAGCTAGACTGTCAAATTCGGGGGATTATTTCATATAATGTCAAGAGAGAAGGGAGAGGAGAGAAGTGCGCGGAAGAATAAGATAGATGAAGATGGAAAACGAAGCGGGAAGAACAGAGAAGGGTGTACCGGCGCCCACCAGATCCACGGCGCCACTTCTTTCATCTTCGGATATTAATTTTACGGTAGAAGTAGACGAGCGGACGAGGGAGAACGATCTTAAGTGAGGTCCGGAGGGGATGGAAACAGAGAGAAGGCCGTAATCCAATTTACCGGTGTCTCTCTCGAGCGAGGGCCTTGTCGGGATATCTCCGTCCGTCCGCCTCCCTTACGCTACCCTTTGCTTTTCGACGAACCACTTCTGCCGTTGAATTCTTCTCGTGCAGTCGAGAAACTAGAAAAGGTATGACTCGAGATCGAGGCAATACCGCGGGTATGCGACGTGTCTTTGTGGCGGTTCGAGTGGCCGGCTTTTATCGCGTTCTTAGCTCCGTGATTTCTGCTCTTCGCTTGATTCTTCGATTCTCGATAATCCAGACGGTATGTCGCAGAGATATATAGACATATCGAATGATGGTGAACGCCTTTCAACAGCAAACAGAATTGTACGATCTATTATATGTATGTTAGTTGCACATTTACGCTTTTCGAACAAATTTACGATATATACGAACGCATTCTCCATTGCCTATCGTGTACATGGCTCGCCGGACGGATAATGTGCTTAGGATCCTCTGCTAAGGGAATATTCTCTCTGACACGTGATCTCGTGGCGACGCATTAGAGACGCAACTTTTCTCTCTGAGCCGATAATCAAATTGAATCGTCTCATGCGCCGGCATCCTCGTGGCAACGTTTATACGCGAGATCCACTTATCCCTATAAGTATAAGGCAGGCGAAGGGACGGCAGGCCAGTGGTTTCTTCCGCGCGCCCGCCAAAAAGTAACACCGTCAGAAATACTTTCGTAAAGGGATGGTGGAACGTTCGAGGAGTCGGCGACGACGAGAAGGGAGAGTCTCTAAGTGCATGCCGGCTAGGGTTACCACTATGGGCTGTAATATAACCCGCGCGTTCTCTCGTCGGAGGCCGAAGGTGGTGAGGAAACGGAGCGGCAATGAGGGGGTTTGCGGAAGATGCAGGGTCGGGCCCGGGTTCGGCTTCGTAATGGCATTTCCCACATAGAGAGCTGTGCCACTAGACGGCTGCTTACTGTTGGTCGGAGGTTTTCGGCGATATCTGTAATATCGTAGGAATACGAAACGAAGAGAATGAAGCGGAAACCTTCGCTGTAGATTGCGTGCCGTGCGTGCTGTGCGTTAGAACTCGCGAAGGTCGTTTATGCCTCTCGGAAGATACAGGGCGGCGCACATAAAACCGGCCCCAAACGCAAAATACAGTTTTAAAGTTAGATTTTGTATTTCCTCGCGCATGTTTCGCATTCACGAAAAAAACATGTGCGAACATACTCCTCCACAATAAAAATTCGTTGTTCAGTGGAATACGGCATGGCTCACACGCAGACAGACGCAGACGAAATATAACTTTGAAATTGTATTTTGCGTTTGGGACCGGTTTTATATGCGCCATCCTGTTATCATGAGACTCTGCGATTTCCGTACAACATTATATTACAATTGTCGAGGTACCTGTTAATAGAAACTATATTAACTTCTATTTATAAGATAGTATTCAATTGCAGTTGTTTTTGTTTTTGATAAATAATTTGGACTACAGTCCACTTAACACTACAAATACTTTGAAGCATTCGTCTTCTCCGTTCTTTCAATAAAGAAAATAGGAGACAAAGAACGCTTCGAAGCATTTGTAACATCGAATGGACCGCAGCCTTGATAAATACCTAAATAGTTTATACCGAGAAGGAGAAATTAGAAGTCCGATGCGTTATTAATACAGTTGTTTGGGAGAATATTTTGACGTACGTTTTCCATACGCTTATCGAGGCGAATTGGGATAGTTACGCGATAACAATTTCCCCGAGAAAGCCGAAAATGGCACGACATTAGCGCGAGTTCTCGTCTGCGGAATGCCAAAATTGAAATTGAAGCGGCAAACCTCCGTTTAAAGATTCCTTTCACTGTAATAACGCAGCAGGCAGACAGCGGGGGAAAGCATGTCGCTGACTAATTTAGTAGCGCGGGTAAATATTCATCGTAGATTAGAGAGACGCTATACCGAGGGAGAGTCATGGGCGACGCGAGGGTGAAGATGCGGGGTGGGGCGAGTAATTAAAAAGTTTACCGAGAGGGTTGTTAAGTGTAGGTCAGAAAGAGTATCTGCCGGATAATTAGACGGTTACGAGTTGGCCGGGCGAGACTTCATCTCGCCAGCAGCGGTTTCGTTCTTCAAATGAGTGCCTTACTTACGAAAACGGCGCCTCGTTTTTCTCTTCCCCCTCGCTTCACTCGCCGGCGTTCTCTGTTCTACCCTGTGACTATTATAACAGCACCGTGTTGTTTTCTCTCTCTGGACGTACGTGGCATCCCGCTCGACGTATAGCGCACCACCCTTTTGTTCTCCGTTAGTCTTTTCCGCCCCGTTCTTTTTGACCGCGCCGTCTCCTCTCGCGCGCCTTCCCACGGACCCCTTTCTCTCTCGCCTTCCATCTCCTTGCCTTCTTCTCTCGTTCGCGGTTGCCCCTATGGCGCGGTTTCACTCTCGCTCGCTTTCCGTCCACCGGCCGCAGGTTGCCGCCATTAACACGAAAACCACAAGGCGGTTCCGTGGGTTCCGTGCACTCTCTTTCTGCCCCGTAACTGCTCTGAAAAATCCGCTTTCAAGGTGATAACCTGCTGTTCGCGGGTGATAAATTTCCGTCCTGCTGGCTTCCCTTTTTCGTGTGCTGCACGTTGTACGCGAAACGGCATCGAACGGTCGAGCGCGAGGAAAAGAACCGACGAAAACGAAAAGTACGCAACCGGTAACGGGAGCGACGAGTCGCAAATAACGGAGGTAAATAACGCGACGAGCGCATTGTGCGCATCACGGTGGTGCAGCTTCGGGCGCGCAAATGGCAACGGGATCGAAGCAAAATCTAACGACGGGACAGTGCCAATGCTTGCAAAGTGGTTCCGCGCGCAGTTCGATCATATTGACGAGTGGCGGCATGCGTGCATATATATATAGCGGACAAAATTCGATTCGAGTAGAGTAATTATTACCCGCAGGCCTATGCGATATTAATTACAAATTATCTATCTACCTGTCTCGTGTGTCTTTTCATCGTTTAACTTACAGTTAATTTCAGAATGATATTGATATTGAATGATATTAATTGCAAATTACGTTTCCCCGAGTGCCACGTGAATGCTATTAATCTTATCGCCTACTGATTGATATCCCATTGGCTTGTTGTTAAAAGCGAGAGAACAACACTACCCGTATGCAACACCCCGGGATCGAAATATAAGCTATCTTTGAAACGTATCAGATATATATAACTAAGAATGATATCTCATTATCTCTTTTAAGAATTCGTATAAACTCTTATAAATGCTCGAGTTTATTTTACGAGATTCGTGCTATTATGGTCTCAAGTTTAGTTCGTTTAAACGTTGCGTTTTCCACGCTCTGATTAACGGCAACCAACTCTGCAAAATGGAAGATGCGGGATTTAGCTTAGAGCTAAGATACGCGAACCGCGGCTTCTGGTACGCGTGAGTACAACGAAATCCCGGCGCATCTTCTGGAAACCGCACATGGGTGCGTTCTCGCGTAATCGTTGAGCAGAATTGCTATCTCTCGTGCCGAGAAGATCTAATTTGCGGTAGCGTATACATTACGCCTGTAAGAGAGATCAATTATATCGATTTTTGCTTATTGCCTATATGCTCTCGCTCGTTGTATAAGAAATTGCATCACATAAAAGAGGAACAAAGGAAAACTATTCAGAGACCCGTACATACAATTCGTAAGAGCCAGCACGGACACACGGGATTATAATTGTTTTTTTTTTTCGCGCTCGTTGTGTTCGAGAGAAGCAAGACTGGCGCGCCTTATTTTACGCTCCTCGCAAGAATACGAGCCGCGGAGGTGCGTCATGTTTCTGAAATCCTATGTATACGTCTCGTACGCTCGACTGCATGTACACTGCATATGTATTTGCGACGTATAGTCAGCCAACTGGGAAATGCAGCTGACTGGTGCAGGGTGAGTGTTTCAGTAGTAGGGGTGTCTTTGCTACCGCGGCAAGTCTACTTTTCGGTGTGCTCAAACACGCTATTCCTGAGCGAGAGCGCGGGCGCGGATCGCTTCCTTTACCGGCGCTGCAACTTATGAATAAAGGATACGGCAGCAACGAATTATATTTCCATAAACGCCCGCATGGGACACATAGTCGGCCCCGATATACGTGTACCCCTCGTTTGCAAGGACGACGAAATTCGCAGGAAGATTCCTTCCCTTCAATCGTTATTGCGTCTAGTTTATCTCTATAATCTTTTCTCAAGGAATTGAAATCCATGCAAAATGTACGCCTAGGATATATTCCATAAGTTACATACCTGCATAATTGTTATAATAATATATCCCACAGAGAAGTATTCTGAGTCTCGTAATCGCCAAAATTATCTCGATGTCCAAATCACGTGGAAAGTAACAATTCTTCCAAGCATTCTCCGTTAGGTGTTCCGTCGATTGGTTTGTACGTAATAATGTGGCAAATGCGTTTAATTAGCAGACCCTTTGTACGAAAGGAACTAAAAAGCGTTCCAGTGCACAAAGCGCACTGATCGCCAGCGGAGGCCAACCTTTACCGCACTCTCTGCCGTATCTCTCAAAAGCATTGTTCGTTTTGTGCCTTAAAGTTCGTTCTGGTAAATTGCCTTAAACGATATCATCGTGTTCTTGGCAAGTAAACGACTCACCACGACGTTAACCTTTGCTAGGCCATAATCTTTATCTAGACAACAAGATCGGTAATAAATAATCTTATACACGCAGAATCTTGAACGCAGTTTTAAATCATGTCTGTCGCAGCTTTAACATAAATATGAACACTTTATAATTTTAAAGTCGACGTGTGCAATTTTTATCTGCGCGACTCATACTGACAGGACATCCGTCATCTATTTAATTAATCTAGCTATCAACAGTTTCACATATACATCATTTATCCAGTAAGAAAACAGCTATCCTTCTCGTCGAGAATGGTTGTTTTCTTTCTCGAGAGGCGCTGTAAATATCAATTTGTTTTGAACGAGCACCGACGTGGTCGTTACGGTAAATTTACGATGCACTTCAACAACCAAACTGTGCTGACATAACGTAAGCATTAATGTTCATCGAACGCGACATGTAGGTCAACGTGTTCTTATTCGAATGCCGAAGTGCTGAATTAAAAGTAATGAAAATTTCATTTGCGATTTTAAATACGATCAAACAAGTTTTTAAATAAAACTTTAATAAGTTTTTTCCTTTAATAGAATGTGCCAATTATGTTTATTAATTAAATAAAAACGTACTATCTTAAATTTGGAATCTATCGAAAAACTTTTATTGTTAAAAGATATTAACAGGTTTTAACAGATGGTAGTTAAATAAGCTGGCATTTTTATGACTGTTACCGAAATAATTAATGGATATTTTCTTACTAATAAAACTACATTTTGATTTTAATTACCCTGGCTTTAAAAGATTCTGTGTTTCTACCGAGATTTTAAAATAGGTTTCATATTTTTAGAATTATTCAAAATTATAACTCTATAGTACATTATTTGTATTTACCAGCAACATTACATTTTATTCTTTGCATTAAGTTTTTTCTATTTAAAAAAACTTATTTTATCGAAAATATGAAAATAATTTTTCATCAAATATCTGCCAGGCTTTCAAATCACGAAGACGTTATAATCGAAGCCAACCGCGACTTTCAATCGCTTAAATCCACAAAATCGATTTCCTCGCCCCCACGTTCACCCTCAGAAAGTAACACGGAAGACTATTCGAGTACTCACGAGCGACCGCAAAAAAAAAGTTAGCGCGGGCTGATACCATGCTTTTCGATTCGCGTCAGATAGTTACGAACGTCGCTATCACGAGTGGTTCGACAACAGTTAGAGGGTACTCGAAAAATAGCAACAGCGCCGCTCTTCAAGCCCCGTCCACCCCCATCGAGCAATAATATTTTGTCTATGTTCTCTTGTTCCGCGACTCGACGCCGTTCTCGCGTCGATCGCATTATATTCTCGCGCCGTTGTAGCGCGCGCGCGTCTGTATACTCACCCAAACATACTTTATGCACGCCGGCAATATGCTTGAGCACACACAGGCACTTTAGGGCGGCGAAGGAGGGTGGCGTCTCGCGCGAGGGTAGAACTACGGTGAGCCGATACGCCTCTTGTCTTCGATTTCCTCGAGAAGCGACTTGCAATACCCCTCCTCGCAATGCAGCATTGCGTATATAAAAGTCGCTTTACGACCGAATCACGCGGCTCGAAATCGATGAGATCTCATAAAGACGCATTGATTTTTTTTACGATCGAGGCACCGAACTGAATGAGAACTGTGACTAAACGAAAAGATGCCTTATGACGAGGAGAATTGAATTTGAAAAGATTAAATATAGACGATTCCGTTCGACTGGTTGAAGAGCAACATTTGCTGATAAAACGTCAAGCAATCAGAACATTTATTTTTACACGAACAGTTGCACTGTCATGTTTACTAAGAAGATATCTACATTTGCAACAAAGCGCTATAATTAAACTTGGCACTTTGTTCGTAACACATGCATGCAATATAGATGTCATAAAGTTTCGTGCTGCGCGTAAAGAGAGTCGAGATATCCTCTAGAACGAACGTGCGTTATTGCGCGTAATTGAACGCGTTGGGACGCCACGTGGCTATCGCTAATTAGTTTTGTAAGACATACCTAAAACGCACAGTATGTTCAGTACAGAGTATTTGCGTTGTAAATGTGAGCACAGGTTTTCGGCAGAATCACGAGTAACATTTCGTTCTTCCGTCAGCATTACGTTTGTATATTTGTCCATGCACCACCCAATATCGCTGGCTGCGCGATCGCTAACGTATAGAGAGTCAGGGGTAGTAAAAAAAAGGGATGGAGGTATGCCAAGTTTTACGTCGAGCCATAAGTGAAATGTACATCCGCGAGCGAGTTTCTGTTACATATGTAACGGACTTGCGGCCGTCGCGCTACGGATTGAGATTTACACGCCGGTAAAATCGGTTACTCTCGTTCGGGAATGCCGAACTCGATGCCGCGCTGGAAGGCCAGAGGTAGAGACGGGTACAACGTACCAATGGCCCAGTTTTCGCAAGAGGAACTCTCCACACTGTGATTTCTATTTTAGGTAGCGCTCGTGTTATCCTGCGGTCTCTTAAAGTTCAAATGTCTCGTGATAGATTACCAATGGCCTTTAATGAAGCCACGGAGTCATCTATCTTATTTTAGAGAGGTAACATTAAACTCGCCCCTTCAAACATACGGTTAACGGTTAACGATGTTTTATTTAGAACCTGTCGCATTACGTTTTTATTCATAAAATACACAATAAAATTGAGCCGAATAATATATTTATTCCGCCAGTGATTATTTAACTATGCAGAAATAATTACTTTAAACCGACTTAACTGGCAATATTTAACATCTTTCCGATGTTCCGATATCGGAGAGATGTTAAATATTGCCAGTTAAGTCAGTTTAAAGTAATTATTCCAGTAAAATTGAGATTCGAGATTTAGCTGAGATTCGATTTAGCTCGACTTCGATGTGAATACTGAACCACCTTCTCGTTTTTTCGTTGAAATACTGTGGATCAGCGTTGAAGCATACGCAATCGGACAATCGGGAGACAGATAGACAGCGTGGAAAGAGAAAGAGAGAAGTAAAAGAGAAAAAGAGAGGCGAGCGTTTTCGCCGGTTGAAAGTCGCTTTACTTCATAATCGCCCAGTTACACGGGGAATTACCGTCGTCGTGGGGCTTGCAACGTCGAGTACTGTGAACGTGGCATTAATCCAAGGAGAAGCGGGATGGGTGGCGAATGCCGAGAGTGCGAGATAGAGAGGAGGGTTGAGAGTCAGGCCGGGGATAGAGAGGGAGCTTAGAAAGACACGGCAAGACGAGGCGGGACGAGACGCCGTAGCCGGGCGAGAGCCTTTCGTTCCTTCGACGTGCCGTCTTGGCATTAAATATGCATACCACCCAACTTGACTGCGTCCTGCGGGAAATGGAGATTTTATTACTCCGGTACAACCTAATGTCTCGTGCAAGTTTGAATTACCGCCGCAGGACGGCGACGGTTTGCGCGGCTTAAGCGCATCGTGAGCGTTATGGCACAGGTTCGCGGCTAGGAAGCTAGGATTCACGACGTGATACAAATCGAACCTCGGTCATCCGCGAGAGAGTAAAAATTGTTGGAAAAGTAAGGAAATAAAAGCCCCAAATTTAAAACATTTGTGTACAAATGAGTATTTAATGATTTGCGAGCGATTTCCGTCGATGAAAGGGTCCGCGAAATATAAAGCATTGTGCGGCATACGAACGCATGCAATATCAATCTTATTAATAATAATGGAAAATTGCGCGCTACAATGGGTATTTGTGGCCATTAGGTCGTAATTGTTTTAAATTACGCGTGTAGGTGTATTGTAAACATGGAAAAATTAAAATTAAAGTGTTATGTAATTTATGCTGCAATGCTATTTCGCCCATATTCGTGACCCTATTACAGTAAATTGCAGTCTGGCAAACGAACGATTGATCACGATTAATTCTGCCAAAAATAATCTGCATCATAGAAAGTGCGCATTTGGACGTGGACCAAAATTTCTAAATGCTTTATTTAACACAAATTTCAATCTGAAGTACAGTACGAGAACGAATATTATATGCGGCACGTAAATTGATGGCGGCGACACAATCAAAAATGTCGCCATTACCCGCATGTTAATATTATTGAGGACCATGCATACTGAAAAGAGTGCTAAATTAACTTCCCATTTGTGTAAAATATGTATAATTACTCTTCCCCGCGCGATTCGTTTGGCGTGTTTCTGGCGCATTATCTCTACGTTTCTGTGAAAATCTCGATAAACAATTTTAGTTCTTTTGGCGAACTGTAATCCGGCAAATTGCTCGTTCGCGACCGAAATTCTGATTAACTTCCACGTCTTTGAACACGACGAATTCATTACACATTCACGGTACGCAATATCGAGGTCGCCTCCATGTGTTATCATTTGCGCGCATTTGTAATAGGATCGTCGACTGGCGAACAAATATTGTGTATTATTAAGAGTTAGAGTGCATAAAACTCACGACAATGACATTGATTGTGATGATACGTTCGTTATCCGCGATTTGAGCGGATCGATGGCTTCTATCAGCGGTGCGCAGTGATAAATGCGGAGACGAGATAGAGTTAATTCTGTGTTGTTATCGAAATGCAATTTATGCGCGCCGCGATGGAAACGCTGGTGACACGAATAACACACGACAAAGCGATATTATTTAATATCGACAATGAAAACGGAACGTCGCCCCGAACGATCATTATCGGCTTTTTAAATATCGTTAATGAAACGTAGTTTGATCGACAATAAATTAAAAAGTTATCTCTGTGTGGACAGTTATCGCAGACAAACAATATATCTTCCCACCTTTACCACAATTGTACATAAAATATGCATCATTATGCAACACATGCAATTGCATATATCCGCTTTACAAAACAAAGTTCTTGCTTTATTGTATAAAGATAATTATATCATAAACAGTATTACATAAAGAAAAACATTAATAATACCACGAACACATTATAAATTACTTTTAAATAAATAAATTTAATTATTATTTACAATTAATTAATTAACATACCTTTACAAGGCTTGCTAAAAAAAAAACAAATTTACTATTCTATATTCTGTCATTACTTGAATACGTTTTTTCTTTTTTTCTGATATTGTTGGTTTTTGTTCATGCAGCCAAATTCGGTAGAGGTCATAGCAATTCCCCGTTGCTCGTAACATTCCAAATGTCGAGTCCATTACACGCAAGGACGCTTTAGTTTTATGGGAAACCCATGGAATTTTCGTGATGGGGATTCACGCAACCCGCTCGGTGTTACCTCTCGTCCCAGGGGAGACGACCCTCGCTGCCCTGGCTGACTTTAGCGCGAAGCGTCTGAAATATCCACGAGCCGGCAAGTGCCATTGCTTTTTCATTTAATGAATGAATAATGACGCGCGGCGGCAATCATCCATCGCGCAGAGACAGGTACACCCCGACGAGGCGCGACGGCATCGAAACCCATCCCTCTTTCATCCCGGAACAGCTCGGCTCGCGGCCCCCTCGCACGGATATTATATGAAAATCTTTCTGTCTTTAGCGGGAGAGGGTCACGCCAAATGAGACAGGTGATGTGACGTTGACCGGGCAAATGAACATTACGCGGTGACACATTCAAATCCCGATAAGGCAATCATACCGCGACCGAAGCCAGTAACTCGTTTATGACGAACTCACAATGATCGCGAGGTGGAATTTTCAAAAATGAGACCTTTTAACAGCAAAATGATACTGATGATATATGGCTGGATACAAGTTCTATGAATATTTATGTATTTTTAGAATGGATCTCATTTCTTTTTAATAATCAACGAAGCATGTCACAATGGTAACACTCACAGGGAGCTTTCCAGCTAGCGACACAAATCGACACAAGTATCATTCTGTCTTTGTTCAATATCCAATGAGCAATAAAGACAGAATGATACTTGTGTCGATTTGTGTTGCTAGCTGGAAAGTTCCCACAAAATCAGCTCGCCTGCTCCGCGATCTCGGCTAAACGAACATTTTGATTCCCAATACGTTATCGATGTTATCTTGAACATTTATATGATTTTACCGCGTAGTATAGTGGTAACGAAAATACACGCATCAGCGTGCGTTCAAATAAATACGCGCGAAACGTAGGGTCTCGTCGTCGTTAAATATTTTACGGTCGATTTTACGGACCCCTGGAACAGTCATTTTTCTTTTTTTTCTCTCTTTTACGGGCGGTCAGTATATATCCCGCACGAGTGACATGAAACTCTTGTCACGACAAGCGCGCATATATAGTGAAAAGAAAAACCTATACGAACGCTCTGTGTATACCGGACATTACTGGAAAACGTGAAACTTGCAGATGTCGTGAAATTACACTCAGGTTATTATCCTGGCCCCTGCTAATAATTTAATTTGCCTCAGAATGATAACCCGCATTGAAAAGAGATCAGATTGTCACGTCGTAGTCGCGTGACACATTAGAGCACTCTTGCATCTGCATTTTTGATGAGTGCAGCTATATAAGCGCATTTCCGAACGTGTATGTACACGTACGTGTAATGCCGTGACATGTATGCTTTTCGCGATTATTTTTGGGATGAGACAATACAAGTGCTCGAAGAGATCTCACGGGAACTCGCAGCGCATCGGGAACGATGCAATTCGATCGTAGCGTTAGCTACGATCCGTTCGAAGCATCGAAGCTTCATACGGACAATTTCACCGTTTCGTATAGTAGGTAGCTTCTTATTGCCGTCCGACATGACTTTCTGCTCCTTGTTTCCATCTTACGTTGCCTCCACGAGGACCCTTGAATCTGGCACCGTTTCGACGTTCTCCACTCCGATCCCATCGTGTCCTTCCTAAAGCATTTCCGCGCGAGATATTGATTGCCGCCGCGGTACAATCGCCCGCGAACATAATGCTCGAATTTGTCGAACCATTCAACGAGAAGTTCGTTACACTAACGAGCGACGAATTATATGCATTTGTCGCAAATGCGACTACGACCGGTATATACAACGCGCTGCGATGCGACGCATCACGTTGCCTGGTAACCGCAACTCTGGACGCGGAAATATTAATTGTACCGAGCAAACAGCGACGATGCTTTCTAAATTACACGCATGAACTGGATGCACAAGGAAAATTCGTCACGCTGTAGTATTCGTATTTGTATCGCGCCTCGTCTCTTTTGAATCTTGGCGCATCCAATTTTCATCCCTCGTATTCTGTGCATGCGAAATATATGTGCGCGACCACCTCGAATTCTCGAGGTGGCTGACGAAACTTGTTAGGGATAGGACATAGCGAGATACAAAAATACAAAAAAAAAAATAGGATATATCGATTGCAAGGAGTTAGCGCCAGTAGGGACGCAAAATGGGAAGAAACGAGTCGCGGAAGGAACGTGAGATACGTTCACTGCGTGCTCTTAGCTGTCAGTGTCAGCGTTTTTTAGCGTACTGCTATTTCGGCGTTTCCCGAACTGCGTGCTTGTGATTAAAGCCATGTGCGTGCAGGGCCGGCTGGTTCCATGGAAAATACGACGTAGGCAAAGTTTCACCGCTAAACAAACCTTGTGCAAGAATGTTGAGAAACGATTGCATAATTATATCATAATAATCAATTTTTCAATAATTATCTTTACATATCTTTTATTTTTAATGATTTATGATTGCGGTGTAATTCTCTTTTAATGGTAATATCAAATGTTAAGATAAAAATCAATTGGTTGTTACATTTATTTCTGCTGAACGCGAAAAGTATTTGCCAAACAGAGATGTGGAAATACCTTATGTACACGTTGCATATACCATGTTATAATAGCTGTGTAAATTTGAGCGTATCGCCCGCGGGACAAAGAGAAATAATATACACCACGCTAGCGCGCCTTCCTGTCGTAGTTCCTGTCGCGACGATTTAACGGCGGTGACATTATGAGCCTCAATGAGAATTTAAACACCTCCGCCCAAAATACATTCGCGAATCGGCGCGGCGGGCCGCGCCACGACGGCCCTGTCGCGACCGCCGCTCGCCGTGGTATATTGCGATATATATTTCAATAAAATATTGAGACAGGCAGGCACCCCGGTAGTGGCGCGACGCCTGGCAATAATATATTGAATATTCCCCGTCCGATTCCGCGGAACATAAAAACGGGGCACAAAATAACCGTTAGAGCCGCACTGAATATTAATGCCCGCCGGGGCGCGAAAGTGCTGGTATATACGCCTGCATCCGCTCTTCATATTATATATAATATTGTACGTTAGATATAGTATATATATGCGCTCTAATTAATAAAAACGTCGTTATAACTAACCGCCATCCATCACTCCGGCTTTCCACGCCGACGCGATTCAAGGCGCAGTCGTTCCACTCGATAAGAGAAGAGAGCGAAACGTATATAGATTTATAGATTTATTTCAACGATATTTTTTCCCACCCTCGCCATTCACGACTTGCGACTGATTGATTGATCGGCCCCGGAGAAAATTATGTGCATTTATCGCCGTGAGTGATGTTTACGATTCGATTTTTGTGCAATGCAGACGTATTAAACAGTTTTGAATGAATTGGCTCAAGCAATCCCGCGAATGAATTTAAACATTCAGCATCGTAACGATATACCGATATTATCAGTTCCGTTATCTTCGTTATCTATCTACCTGACGGAATCATGATACGATCGAAGAACATAAACAATATTAATGACGTTAGTAAATGGATTCTACCGTGAAAATCCCGAGAGAGGAACTGCGGTAGAACAATCGACGAGATATTGTTGAAGGTCCGCAACTACGGCTAAGTTTTCCTGTCAATCACGGAAAAAATTAGATATTTTTTCCTTTTCTTCATGCAGCTGTACTTATTTTTCTATGTTGCTTTTGCTATTGCGGTGAAATTTGTTAAAAAAGCATCAGTACACAACGAAATTTTCAAATTATGCAAACTCCTGGTCTCTTTAATAGTATCTTATCCATACCTGGACCTTGTACACGGCTGATTAGCGCGGTATTAAAATTGAAAAAGAAACTGCTAATTATTGCTCTTATAACGTATATCGGAGGCCGGATCTGTCGACATAAACTGGTGCTCGGCACGCAGCGCGCGATAACGTAATAAAGATGGCATACTTCAGATAGAAAACGCAATAAACTATGGAAGCACGCTCACCCATTGGACCGAAAATAACCATATTTCTCTCGTCATTACCCGGTATAATGCGGCGTATCGTTCGGAGCGACGGTGTACGTACGAACAATGGCCTTAGCATTATGGTATGCATTAACCTGGAATTACCGGCTGAATTTAGCAAGATACTTAATTAATCAATTTTCGTTACAGTTGAGTTTATGCAACCGTGTTTCATTATACGGCCCAGCGGAGTTCAATGAATCAAACTGCACCCATAAATCCATAATCATTTTTGATTACGTAATCATTTATCGAAAAATTTATTATTAATTTTATAACTTTTAAATGAGAACATAGAGATGAGTGTCGTCTTGAATTGTTATTCAACGAAAAATATATGCATAGAAATAAGCGGCAAAGTAACAATTAAATTCACGAAGTGAAGATTTGTCCGTGAAAGGATTAAGGCTGTTAGACGGATTTTCGCCCTACGGCGATCCTTGTAGTCTCCTTGCAGCCTTTGTTTTGCACTCGTGAATATTCATACACGGAAGGCAACTCGCCACTTTCTTACGCTATGATGGATGGTTCTCGGAACGGGCAGTGAAGCGAATGAGACCTACTTCTTCGTTCCGCCGTCGGACAGACGAAGGCTTCGTCATCTATCACATTTCCCCGTCAGCCGACCATCCGACGACGACGACCCGATTCGAGTCTCCTTCCAGCTCAAACGCCATCAGCTTTCTCGCAGGGAAAAAAATCGCGTTCGTGGTCTAGGATAATTAGTATAATGTCGAGAAAAGAGGGGATTTTGTCGATTTCGACAGATTGCGTCGGTAATTAAATGCGCCAAAGAGATTTCGGAGCTTAACGCGAGTCGGTGGTGCGTCCCTCAGCCATAAGTTCCGCAGTTGACGGATCATTCAATTTGGTCCCCGTCCGAGAGTTTGATAGTATGCAAATTAGTATGCAACAGTTCGAAATGTGTGCATTCGACTGTGCGCAGCGACGCGTGACCATATTTAATCCTTCCCCTAGAAAGTTACGACGTAACGTGGATATGCAGATTCGAGCGTTGTCGAAACTTTACATGTGCCACATTAATCAGCACAGATGCGAGATCCGCCCTACGATACGCGTTATCTCGTGTGTTACAGCGCATATTTTAAATAACTCTTAACGTAAACATTCATAGATAGCAACCGCAATTCGGTTTCGTGAACAATATTAATCCGAGCTTAGTAGCGCTTGTTCGCAATAATGCAGTTTGTAACGCAGTTGTTAACAGCGGGGGCTGTAATTCGTAAATTCGCGTAGTAAGCAAATGAAATCGCTCTGATGTTAATCATAGGAAGACTGGAACCATCGAAGTCTTATGTACGTCATGTAATAATATAACAAAAGAATCTGTCAACAAAATCGTTATCTGAAAAAGAGAAGTTTGCTACCAAAGCGAAAGATACAAGCTATAGATTTGAACTATCCCTTATATCAGCTCGAACATCGCTTTCAAAGGCTATGGCCGTGCTCGAGTTTTCCTCTGCCACGGTCGATTGTTATCGCGGTACCAGTCACGTATCGCCTCATTAAAAACAGAGAAGAGGGAAAGAGAGAAACTATACGAGGGACGGTTCGCGGGACGAATGCACGCGATTGTTTCGAGCAACGTCGGTCGCGTCAGTTGATCGAGTGCTCATAAGTGCGGCAATCTTGTGCCCCGGCGTAATTTTGTGCAAATAGTAATATCGTGCAGACCGAGTGGCTCCTAAAAGCTGTTACTGCTGCTGGCTGCTGCTGTGCGAGTGTAACGCTCGCTGCCGGCTCCGCTCGCTCGCGTGCCGACCTATCATTTTCATTATGCCCACCCGGGCCGGCACAGTCAGATAAAACCAATTATTGCCTATCCACCCTGTCCGACATCAAACCAATCGTTGTCAGTGCTTCCAAGACGAAACTGCCGACCGCGAATATGATTTTACTTGCAAACCAGCTATTTATGTTGTTAATATCTATCCAGATGGATTGGCGCGAGCAATCGTTCTGTACGTGCGTGTTTGAGAAATCACTTTCGTCCCGCATACTGCAACCATCTTTTCATCTTTACCTGTAAAACGTAGAATTTGCAAGAATATTTTTTACAATTGAAATTTATTAAATTTAAATGTCTGCCAAGAATAAACCGTAACGCTAGGAGTATGATAATATCGAGCAGATCAAAATGAGTTTTCTAGCTTGGTCGCCTACTAAAGTAAACGACCAAGCCACTGCGAACATGTCAATTCCAATGAAGGATCTAATTCGCCAAACTGGATAGCGATCTAAGCTCGTGTCGTGCGCGGCTGTATTTTTCCCGTCGGGAAAAGGGAAGTCACCGCGTCCTCCCGTGCATACGAGGGCATACAGACGCATATCGCATCGCTGCCGGGAGAAACGCGACTTTTGAACAATGGCGGCACCGACTACCGCACTCGTCCAATCGATCGCGATGTCTAAACGCTTCTAGGAACAGCGAAGTGTCGTGCTGAATGGAATTAAGTAACGGGAGTCGATATCACGCAGCCGGAAAGCTGTATTGCCGAGGGAAAAAAAAAAACTGCGCCGCATGGAAGAATTGCGGTGCGTGTCTCTGTGGAGAACGAGAAAGCGAGGAGAGTAGAAAAGGAAAAGAGATGGAAACCACGCGCTTTCGCGTCGCGTGAAATACGAGGGCGGTCTCGAAATTCTCGCATGTGACATACAACTTCAGGTTCGCTCGTGCGATCTAGACCGCCGGCGCGGACGGCGGTTTAAAAACGAGTAGTTTTCTGTAATATTTCCGCGACTCAATCCAATCTCATTTACCGAATATTGTAGCGACTATATGGCCGGTAATTAATTTCGTGCAATATTTTAAATACATGATCGCTACTTGTACAGAAGATATAATATTTCGCTCCACGGTCATGTCGATCGCGATCGCGCGAATTGGTCATTGTTCTCCGTCAACGTCGTGATCTCGATTCTCTGCGAGAGGTCCGAGATACCCCCGTCTCGAGACACGAACGAGACAAATCGTCCACGGCAATAACTGTCGCGCGCCATTCCTGGATCGAGGGGAGAAAGACTATAAGTGGCTGGACATTGACGGCGGGAAATATCCAGGCGCGATAGGTCGGCACTCGGCGCTGAAGAAGGGCAACAAAATCAAAAGGAGAGTCGAAGATCGTCCGTTATATGGCCGCCATCCCCAGAGCCACGGGTAATCCACTTGTCTTGCCGGCGCGCACAAACTCAGACCGGCCTCGACTGACCTATCACGTCAGACGGGCCCGGCTTGCTTTCCGTCAGATTGCATTACAGGGCTAAGCTTTCATTAGCCTCGTACGTCAAGCGACAGCTTAACCTTTCTCCGCCCTCGTCCTTTCTCTCGCACCGGAGCCAGTAGTAACTGATAATTCATTCGAGCCCGCGTCGTCTCAGCGCGGTTTATGTCTCGCGAAAAACCCTGCACGTACTCTTTGAGGGATATCGCTTTTAAATGGTGGACGCTCCTCTATTTTCCGCTAAATCCCTTCACTGTGTCGCGGTAATTGCAAGGAGTCACGAGATTTTCCGCATTTTACGGCGGATCACGAAAATTGCAGTTAATCGTTTCAGGATGGTTAACTGCGCATTCTCCGTACTCCGTATTTCTCTCTTCACGTTAGTTTTCGTAGTTGTCCGACACGACGAAAGCATCGGATCGATTCGCATCTCGCGCACAAGAGTTTGCAACTAATTGATTTCGGGAGAAAATTAACCGGAGGGGGGAGAGGTGGAAATACGCGCAATTTCGCTCGTTATTAATGGCATCGATCATGGAAACGGGACGGGATATTTTTCCGTATCGCATTTAATTTTTACCGCGGTCACGCGCTCAAACGTTATGCCCGTGACAGCGATATATGTCCCTTGATTAATTGAAATGGGATATATCACGGTGATGTATCAGGTCACCGTACGTATGAATACACAAAAAAAAGCGCAGATAGCTCACACTGCACCGACGCGGTGATAAATAAATATTTTCACTACTACAACATTTCGCAAACTCGATAATGTAAATATATCACTTATACTCTTTATGCAACGAGAGATATGTCAATTAATCCATGATATCCAAACGTTATTTCAGTATCGTAAGTTTCTTAACTGAAAGCTCGTATCACGTTTCGCAGATGAAAATTTTTGCCTTAAAGCACAGCTCTGAAACGTGATTTACCTTGCGATTCAATCATCCTGGCACATTACAGGCATTAATATTCGAGTGCATTGCATACATTACATACGTGTAGAATGACGTATAACGCGTCAGGTGCATGCGACTTGCGGTTGTGAAATGCAGTTTCATAGTAGGAATTGAAACGTATATATTTGACAGGACGCCCGCGGCGTCGGATACACTTTGCTTTCGTAGACTTTGAGGCAAGCCTTGTTACTTTACGGATGCATTGCCGCGAACTCCTAAGTATTGTCTATATCAAAGAATCTTTTCCTGCGAAAGAATCACTTCGATGTACAATTCTCTCTTATATAGCCATTTAAAAAGAACCGGAGAACGGTTCTTTTTTTCCAGCCTTTATTTTTAAAGCCCGCTAATTGCATTGATGATGTATCCGCAAATGTCATTTTTCCGGCCGCACAGCTGCCAATTCACAATTGTTGTTCTTTTACTTTTTTAATCAGCGTGTTCGCGTAACGCGAGTTATGAAAGAACGATGAAAGTGTTATTACACGTGCAGCAATAGCTTGTAACACACTATAAAAATATAAGGATATTGCTACGATAAGTTAAAGAAAATAGATTTCTACTGTTTATATCGATGAGATGGGAGTTTAATACATTTCCCAGCGTATAGGACTGCGATATAACTATAAGGCGCATCTCTGCGTGACTGAAATTGAAACGTATACATTTTTGGAACATGGCCCGCGGCGATGTGTTACATGCGCGTAACAGAGCGCGTCGTCTGACAAAGGAATATTTCTATCTTTTGCAAAGCAGCTTGCACTCTCATTGCGATTCGCATACTGTACGCATATAAATACGTAACACAGTCTTGCATACATTATGTGTACCGCATGGAATACAAAAGACGAGATAAAAATATGTCAAATAAGATCTTTTACTTTATTTCGGTTGATGGAAGAAAAATGTATTGCTACATTGTGAAAATAGCAGAATTACATGTTTACAACGCGTTACATTTACCGTCGGTTTATCGTCTCGAATAATTTCTCATAGTAATACACGAGATTTAGCTGCAGAAGAAATATTTATAAACGAAATAAATGCAATATTTATATCGCAAGATAAGCATTTGTTTGACATGATAGATAATTCGTTCGTTAAAATTGATGTGAGAGCATGTATATTCCTCGAACACACTCATATTCCATCAATTCAACAGCCCGAATACGTGGCTATCATCCTAACAAAGGAATATTTCTCCGCCAGAGCTTACTATCTACATTCACTTTGAGGTAAATGCAGTTGAATATTCAAGGGAATTCAGTGGTTTGACGCGTTTCTCGGATTTCCATTTCGCCAAAAAGGATTAGTATTAAAGGAAATTAAATTTAATCTCCGTTTTATTATGCCGTATAACTCGCTCATCATAAAAGGAATTAACGATTTTATATTCTTAGTGGTAATCGATGTTTATTGAGCGATACAAGTGTGTAGCACGATAACTGACGAATCTGAATTTTCATATATATTTTATATCAATATCTTTATATAACATGTATATAGATAAAAACCCTATACCTACATACTTTTACCATTTATTCGAAGTGGCTGTTCAACTTTATTGAAGATTGTATAATTTAAAATCGTAATCAATTCCGATCACTTTAACAAGTATTGTATAACAAGTATAATAATCAATTTGTAATTAAATATTTGATATTTGATATATCGGTTTATTTCGCGATATATCAGTGATGCAGTCTTGTTATCTCTCGCAAGTAGAAAGTTTCGCTTCCTCTATTACACTTTTTCAATCACGGGACTGCGGTACATGTCGAGAGTGCAATAGATTCTTGTCCTAGGCGATCCGGTAGTCCCGACGCACAAAGGAATACTTCTCCGGCTGGAGGTACTCTACCGTCTGCATCCCACCCGTGGGAAATGCACCTGAATATCCGCGCGTATTCATCCGCTTGATTTGTTTCGTAGCCCTCGGGGTAATCGAAAGAGGCGTTGCCCGATCTTCGCGCTGTGTAAGCGCCCCCGCGCGCACACGTGTGTACGTGCCGTGCTTTCGGAGCCAAACTTCGTTTGGAAGCCGTTTAAAACGTCGTGGCCGAGTGGCTATTTCACGAAAGAGGAGGGTCCGCGTATCTGCCTGTGGGCGCGTCGGCTCGTACATATGTGCGCTCGCGCACACACACCCCACAAAGATCGCGGGGACGATCCCTAACGAATTCTTCGCCGGGACGCTTCCATGCGGTGTACCCTCCCAATAAAATTCTCTTTCCGTTTTCCTGCTGCCGTTCGATGTCCCTCGCCACGCCTCGCCGAGCCGAAGACCCTCGATCGGAGAGAATTAAATCGCGGCACTTTGTTTCTGTTAGGTACCTACTTCGACGCTCGCTTGTTCAGCTCGGTCTTCGTTGATGTTCTTAGCATGGGAAAACTTTCGATGTGTCGAGGATTAAAATCGCGGACGCGCGCGGTAGACTTGAGCTCTCACGAACTTTCGTTGTTTAACCAAAGGATCCTGCATATCGATTGAGAAAGAACCCGCAAGCAGACTGAGAAGGTTGATCTCTGTCGTAATAAATCAAGAGTACATCGTCTCTTCCTTTTCCCTACTTCCCGTCCCCGCTCTTTCGTTTGTGGCTCTACAGGGGGTTGAAATATCTCGACAATCGCTATCCCACTAAGCCGGTCTCGAACACGATTCGTCGATATCTGAAAGGGAAAACTGGGCCACTTGCGAGTGCCGTTCGCCCACTCCTTGCCTCGTCGAACTCGAAACATTTTCTGGTACAGCTCGCCGCTCAAGTCGTACGAATGAAATGCAGATTAAGTTCCTTTGACAGTGTTACCGAGTAGTCATTCAATCAATCGACCGCCTCCGATTTTCCAATTTCGCTTCCACAAGGGGTGGATCTCTCGAGCGACGTTTCTCCAAGTTAGCGGCGGTGTTCGTATCTCCGATGGTACTTGGCCGGAACTTATGTAAAAGTGACTGCGCCGGAACATTGAAATTTCATTATGACTTCTTTCTCGCGCGAAACTTCTCGGAAATACTGCAATTGGAGCGCGCGATTACACACAGACGCGCACCTCCGAGCGTAATAACGTCACTCGAAAAAGTACGGGAAATAAATTGTGCTAGTGGGTCTAAAAATCGGGAAAAACGAAGTGCGAGGGCAAAGTAGCGGAGTGTTACGTGCGACGTTGGTTTCATCGGAGCTGGAAGCGCGCTTTAAGGCCATCCTTGTCGTTTATTAGCACGTAGATACCGATCGCATTTAATCGAGCGTGGAACGATCCGTGAATGTCCCGATACGATCGCTCGAATGTCTCTTTGTTCTCATTTTTCGAAGGCTAAGTGAAACCTCTCGGGCGACACACAGCGTCTTGCGCCGATATTGCCTGGCATGTTTCCACCCCAGCCCTTTGCACTTTCCATGAGAAAATATCGACACATCTGTCGAATAAATACCCGTTACATCTGCCGTAATATCTCTATCCGGTGAGATTGTCTGGTTGGCTTACCTTTTATATTTCTTGGGAAACCCATATTCAATAAGCTATCGTCTATGTATATAAACCTAATGGACAATTCGCCGATCCAACTGCGGCTAATATCGATAATAATACCGATTATGATCTAGAGACACGATATATTTTAGGCCGCGCGTTCGTTTACACACGGGAACAATTTAGACAATACACGGCACATTGCCGCTATTATACGCGTATTAGGCGACAAATTGCAACAGCCTGCGAAATCATTTTCGTGCAACATACAATACACGTAACCTTCCGTACATTTATATAATCGCGTACATGACATTTACCACGTGCATATCGCATATATATTAATTAGTTTATATTACATTATTATATAAATTTATACTATAATGTTATTATATGCATGCATATTAGATTTACACATGTTAATTTGAAACAAAACAGATTCACAACTAAAGCGTAACTACTTCTGTAGTTTAAACATAAGAATCCTTCTGCTTATCTTTGCTAATTTGCAAAATGTTTAAAAATAAAAAACTTGAGAAAGCGGCGCGTATAATAAAATTAACTTTGAAAACTGACATCCAAATCGAGGTAAGAGGTTCTGCACAAGAAAGTATGGGGGGGATACCTTAAGAAACGTATAATAAACGAAATGAAATTTGTATCGACTTAAGCTCTCTTGTTCTCTCGACAGCAAGTATAAAATCTTACAACGTGTAGAAGAAACTGCTCGCAGTCGACATTCTCACATCGTGAGCAGGTCAGGAGCGCACTGTGCAACATTTTTCTGAGATGGGAAATACTTCCGCAGACCGGGGAGATTGTCGGGAACTGAGAAGCTTGAGAACGTAAGCTCGCTGTCTTCAGGAATTACTTCTTTCGTCGTGGACTATCCCATTTCCCGTTCTTCGCGCGCACGGAGTGCCCACGATTTCCGTCCAGCTACATTCTCGCCGGAACGTGGCAAGGAACTCGTTTCGATCAATGACGCTATTCAAGATTTATTTCAGTAACGACTTCCTATATGGCGAGGAATACATTATCACTTTTTTTTCTTTTCGTCGATATAATACGAGAGAGAAATTTAAACAAAGATTCTTTTATTTATACGGTGAATATACCGCTATACCGTTTTGCCATCGCAAAAAGACTGGGGTGTAGCGACGATGTTAACGCAATAACATCATCGAAATTACCGTCGTTTGTCGGCCAGTTTTCACCGGTATTGTCTAACGCGATGGAACTCTCGCAACTCATCAAGCAAAAATCATGGAATTACTACGCGACGCATACACGCACACACGCGCGCACGCCCGAAACGTGTTCGCGTTCGTAGAGTGTCAGGCGTCTGTTAGGGGTGGGTACGCCATCGCCACCGCCCCGCCGTAAATCCACGAGGGCGGCAAATGAGTTTAATTTTAGTTGTATTTCAATGAAAAGGGCAATTCTCCGGTGGCCGTGCATCCATCATGGAGAATAACGCAAGCCGGCCGGTGGGATTAGCATGGATATGACTGAATTATACAGACTATGCGCCAGACTGTGTGTACCACACGCCAGCGCGTGTGGTTCCGTCTCTTTCCGCTGCCTCTGTCTTTCTAACTCTCGGCGTCCGGGCCTCCGGAGAGCCGTCATCCCTGGACCGACTGCGCGATGTTTAATACACCAGTAATGGAGTATAGTTTTACAGCGTGCGCGAAGGTTGCGCGGACGGGCGGAACGGGAGTCCGGCAGGACGTGCCCGTTCGTGATTGAATTCACTCGTGCGCCGAGCTCATCTCGACAAAAATCCGTACGTAACGCGGCACATAGAGATTTGTCTGCGGACGCGCTACGGACGAAGATAATTATTACCGCGCCGTTTGTTCATTCGCGTGGCGAATTTATGAGCTCTTACGAGTTAACGAGCCACCTGTGTGGTACCAAAGTTGTCGATTTACGATGCTTGAATTTGTTTTTTCTTTCTCGTCAGGACGAAAATCGTGCATTGCTTTTTTCATGTCTATAGAATTCATGTATTATCTATCTATTTATTTATTTAAAAAATTTATTCAACATGACTATCATAATTCGTTTCACACCGATGCGATGACGCACTTCTTTCACGGACGAGAGCGTGCTAAGTATCTTCCGTGTCCACGAAATTCTTGCGGTCCATCCGCAGCTTTGTGTTCCACGAAGGGGATCCTCTGCTGCTTTAAAAACTTCTACGGATATCCCGGCGCTCCGCGAAAAGTTGTCTGTTCAGGTCAAGAGGATTCCAGCATCGATGAATGGAGGTCGCCCGTTGCGGAGGTGCGCAGGAGCTAGGGGTTTAGCTCTTATCGTAAAGCGAGTTTAGACGCAGACAGGCAGTACGGCTCTGTATTTCCCCGGAGCTCCGCAAAGTCCGTATAGGAAATCAAGTTAAATTTGTTGAGCCGATAAGGGTGCGAGGCGGTAGCGGTGGCGACGGCGAGGGGATGAGATCGGTATAGGGCTACGAGGTCGGGCACGATAACGGGTGCAAGCTCACTTTATGTACCGTTATAGGTGGCACACGGCCATTGTACACGCGCGTGTTTGCGCGAGTAATACGTGCGAATTGCCGCGGGAAATTCCAGCCGAGGCGCGGAAAGCTTGATCTATACGAACGATCGATCGATTCGTCGTAAATTTTCTAGCCGACATTTACTGCGACTCGACTATCATAAATATCGTTTAGACGGTTTTTCGAATTTTTTGTCGTTGTTTAAATCGTTTCATTTCGATGCAATTTTCAACTTTAAAAGGCCGGCTCACCTCGTGACGATCGTACACGATGGCGTGTCAGTAATTCCGCGTGGTTAGAGCAGATTTTAAAATTGATGCGATAAGAGGATCGTATTGATCGTGTTCACTCTTACATCGGCTCGCGTGTATAATTTAATAATGCGATATGGTAATCGGCCGTGCCAACGGTCTCGTAATTTGCGGCGATTACAGTATGTTTGCTTACGATAAAAATTTTACCTCACCCGTGTATACCCACTCAACGACCACTGCTCGTGTGTTATTTAACTGTATACTTAATCGGCAGAGTTTTAAACTAAATTTCGTTAAATTTTATCGTAGGTAGTTTGAAATGAAGCAAACGCGTGCGTGCCGTATCGATGCGTCTATTTTCTGATAAAGCAATCTCGAAATAATTCGAGGATATCGAATTAATTTCCATTTCACTTGGATAAAATAGCGATATAATGGAGTATAGAAAATTGAATTATATTAAAAACGGGGTCAATCGCTGCAAAGCAATTGATCGTGCAGCGAACAATTTCCCGCGTACGCGCCCGCGCGTTCCATTTTCGTCAAGTGCATCGATATCTTTCGCAGCTTATTACGGTCCCGATTACCATAATGCAGTCATAATGAACTTTACTGCGCTTCAATAAAAAGAGCACTCGCGAATCCCCGCGAGTGCATGCGATGTGCTCGATCGCACGTGACCTACTTCCTGAAAATTTTCACTCGCAAACGTTTCGAAACGCGATCGTTCGTTAATTAAAAAAACACGACACGACGGATATTGTAGGGGCTCTTTGTTATTGAAACACTGCCAAAATTATATTTCGCAAAATCAGTTCATCAAAATTACTTCCGTTACGCCAGAACATCCGAAACGTTGTACGTATATATTTTCATCTCAAGTTCGCAAGTCAGACATCGAAAGCAATCACGATACGCAGCGCGCAGATGCGTTCGCATATGGATGAGTAATTGGCGACAAGATGAACACAGACGAGCGGTTCGAACTTTGTAACGCGTTAGCAGTCGATGTTTCTCCATACTTTCCATTGTGCAAGGTAATCGATTAAATCATTCGAATATAATTAATATCTGCAGTAGAATATTAAGGAGATTATCGTATTAGAAGCAATTTAATTTTTTTGCCGCATTTTTTGGGGTTCGACGATCCAATCGGCATGATATGGTAACGTACTCTCACGACCGCAAGGGCCGTTGGACAAAAAAAAAAGTGAAAAAGGAGCTGCCGTTACTGGCCGGCTTAAGATATGCGGCAGCCAGCCAGGAAAAATGAAAAAAAAACGTGAAAAGGGATGGAAATCAAACCGGCAGGATTCGCGGGCCGACCACGCTCGTAGGATATTTGCCCAACTTTAATTAGCATAATGAACTATCGTCCGAAGTGCGGTTGCTAATTCTGTGGCGGCCCCTCGCCGTCTCCATACGGTCTGCACATAATCTGCAGACATTTCGAGATGGAACACTTTGGGGTTGCGAAATACACGTACGACGGCTTCGAGGAATCTTCCGTAGTTGGGCGCATACATGCAAAGTGCTCTGGAATCAATGTAGCGTTTTTTTCTCGCTTCGCGAAAAATTTTATTAATAATTTTAGGAATGCACAACCGGAGCTGCCACGCGTGTCACGTACCGCACACTAATTTTTAATTAATTCGAAATATGATCTCGTGTAAAAAAAATATAATTTACGCACGGTTCATACGTGAAATTCTATTCGACGGCGCGAGTTATGCGAAATATTTTACTTACGTCACGGTAAATGACTAATACTGCCATTTTTTTACGGGATTCGATATTAGCTGCCGTATATTAGAGATTATATTGCATGAATAGTTCGTGAAAAGAGAGCGCATCATTGTGACTGACTCCAGCACAAGTCTCGAGATAAACGGTCGCTCGGGAAATTATTTCTTTCTTTCTTTCTCTCCTCTCTTACGAGCAAAAGCCGTTGCTGTATACATTCGTCATACTTCAGAATCGCTTAGATCCACTTTTTCGCCCCGTTATGTTCGAACTTTATGTTTTCATCGGGTATACTCTCTTCCCCCCATTCGCTCTCTTTCTCTCTTTTTCTTCTTCTATTTCCGATCTTTTTGCACATCGTCGCTGACTTTGGACTCGTGAAAATCCGGCGCATACATTATCGGCCCAACTTTAGCGAGAGGTCGGATCCTAGTGATGATACCGACCAAGAAAGCGGAGGAAATTTCTTCCTGAAACTCGAATGACGGGTTACAGCGATCGTAACTTCCCCTCCGTTACGTATGTAACGTAGCTCCAAGTTAATAGTACAACTTTGCTCTTCCAATTGTAATGACACCCACGGTCGCACCGGATGTATAATTAAGCCGACACTATTGTATTCACGTGTACTTTAGAAGTACCCCGAACTCATTTTCGACGTGCGTCATTCTCGATCACTGAAGAAACATGAAGAAAATTAAAGATTCATAGAATAATTTATGAGCACACATTAGAACATTGCGCTAAAATTATTCCACCCTAAATAATATGATATGGCTTTACCGATAATAATGCAAGCGATTTTTGGAGATCTAAAGCAATAGGATATCTGCGTCCCCATTCCATCGATCATGTTCGGCAGACAATTGCTTCTTTTTCTCTCCGTCGCGTACCGTATAAGTCGGAATAAGTTCAGCCGGAAGATATTGCCAAACACAAAAATAATTCTGTCATGGTACCCCTATATGCTCCATCGTATCCATTGTTCTCCCCCGACGTCGTCGTGGTTCGTGCACGCGCGTTACTACCGGCTGGTCCTAAGTTACTGCTGCGACCTCAGGCGGTCTATGGGCCGTGAAGTTCGAAACGCGGCAATAATGTAACCTTCTTACCAATCCCGGTGTCCCTCATCCATACAAGAACCACGGTCTCTATGAGCACGCGCGAATCTACGAGGGATGGTTTTACCGGTGCTAACACCGGGGTGACGGTGGCAATGGTGATCCGTGGCGATGATCATGGCGATTGCGGCTGAGGCCGGGCGGGAGTCTGTCTGGTTAGTTTTGGTTCTTCTCCTCGGGTAGTTTAATTGCTAAATTGGCCTTGGTAGATTCAGCGAACTTGTTCGGTATACGCACTTCCGACCATATATGTATATCCAGCTGACGAATGGTACTGCTGGCGCACGACTGATGAGGGTACGCAAGAACGCGATTTTACGTAAGTTCCCGGAGAGGACTTGTTAGGATTATCGAGCCAGGTCTCAGTGATTCTGTGTGAACGCATGGCCGATACACGTGCTTTAGAACTCTCACATCCAGAGAGGCACTCAATGAATAAAAGAATTACGAAAGAGACATAAAATTAAATAAGAAAAAGATATTTCCATGTTTAACACTGGGTGAATTTCAAAGTCAGGCTTCGAACTCGTTCGATAAATCGCGACATCGCAAGACGCAGAGCTTTCCCATTTGTCATTCGCGACTTATTCGTTATGGGTAATACACGAAATCCTAGAATAATGGGAACGGGGAACCGGATCTTAGGTCTTGCGACATACGAGATTTGTGTCTTTTCGGTCGGCTGGGTAAAGGCGATTTTCCGCTCTTCCGTTGGTATTGGAACTCTTCCTGTTCCACGCTTCTCGCTTTGCGATAAGCTCTGATTCTTGTAATGGGTCGCACGTCACCGTTTATTCTAAGGCGAAACGTAAGCTTCACGTCGTAGCGCCTATAAAGCCCCGTTACTAAGATTATTGCTGTACCGTCGATCTCAATGCACACTGAAGAAAACAGTACAAAACAAGCGCGTTCGGTACTCTCCCCCCGAATAATTGTACATATATAATATATACACAAAATTGTAATAATGAAACAACATTAACAATAAATTTACATTAACAACAAATTTATCCGGCAACGTGCGTCATCTGCCGATAATTTAAACAATACTAAATATTTCCATCGCCTCGTGCTATACCTGAAAAAGTTTGCGGTCGTAATTATTCGGGAATTAATTTTGCACGAGTAATTAATTAATTAACCTCGCCTCTCACCTTAATATTATGGCCTTTACAGCGCGAGATTTCTGAAGCAGCTTGCAGGCCGCGTTTTATTAGCAGATATATTATCGCATGCATATTTCATTTGCCTCTAGCGCGGCCATACAATATATCACGCGGAATCTCCTTCGAACTACTGTGTTTCATGTTCCGCGGAAGTGCCGCAATCAATTTCTTATAAAGACACCGCGTAACGTATTCCCGCGGCTGCCAGCCACGAGCGAAATTTCGTGGTTCTTACTTTATTTATAGCCGTGCCGACCAGCGGCGGAATCGCGTGGAATTTATTAGATTTCTTTTATGAACAAACTGATCGCAGACGCCGCCGGCAAAACGGGGTGAGCCGCGGATTTCTTGAGAGGCTCAGCCGCGCGGCATAATTTTCAATTACAACAGATTATATCTCTCGCCGAGTTTAAAAGGGGAATGGAATTGCGAGGCTGCTCTCGCTTTGACAATCCTACCCCATCGCTGCTGATGATATTGCGGGGAAACATGAGAATCCAGCGTCCCGACACAACGCGTGATCCCTACTTCGAGACAACAAATAAATTCTCGGAGCGAGAGCTCCAAAGTACCATTTACGGAGCTGTATTAGCATAAATGTGAGCCCGATTATCATATCCCTCCGCGAATCATTGTTAAATCCATAATATAACTACGATGGAGAAGATAAAATTATGTTAAGGAACTGCGTTAGCATAAATGTGAGTATTATTATCACTGCCACCTACAACCTCGTTATTAAGCTTACATTCAAAATAAAATAACGAAGTATTTTTCTGCACGCGCGACGAGTGCCGGGATTTTTTTTCAAGCGTCGATACGGAATCGGTCGGCCGCGTATAGAAATTGAGAGCGTGACCGGGCTGTAAACGGTCGGTTTATATAAACGCACAGAAATCACCGAAACTGCGCGCTATCGCGTTATACGCGGAATATTAATTAAAGCGCGAGCGGTGCGAGCGGTGAAAATCGTGGCGCATCGAAAATGCCGGCGCGTGCGTGAACTCGCTGAATCTTCATCACGAACAGCACCGTGTCCGTTTTGAATTACGAGCGGAAAGTGTGGAGCGATCGTAAAGTGCACGCCCGACGTGGTAGAGTTTGCGGCAGAGGTAGAGTGTCGTTAAACGAACTCTCTGACGCGCGACGAGCACTGCGGCGTCGTAGCCGACGTTGGACGGTCAATAAGAAAGTAAGAGCAGTCGAAAGTAGAATTTTAATAGGATCATTGGTGTGCAAGCCGTTCACGCCTCGATAGTTGGAATTGTCTAATAGGCGCGCGTTGTACCATCTCATTCGATTACATTTTTAATTCATGTATATTGATTCTTTCTTCGTTTAAACACTTTTCCTTTTATTTGACTGGATACATATAAAGTTCGTCAGGGAAACGAACGAGTACCCGGCGTTGAATGCGCCATTATAATGCATCTTCTACATACAGGGACAACGCGCTAATATCTCTTGCTAAGATCAATTTTGTATTCCGCGCGTCACCTCGTAGACTAGAGTTAAGAACGAGCTTTTCGAAATTCCGGCCATTAACGCCTCCGAAGCTTCCACTTACCGTTTCGTGCCGCCCTGTTTTGCGCTCGCACTTACAGGCATTCCGTTCGACACGACCGAGAGTTATCTTTAAACAAATATAATGCACCTGCAGATTTATCCACGCATTCAACACAGAAATTATGGGATTCAGACATCCGCGACGTCGAGATCTCTTCACATCGCGCTGAGGATGATCTCCTCTGAGGACGCTCGCAATGAAATAATATTTAACGGTGCTCGACATACCCTCAAAATTTGAGAGTTTCTAAAACGCACACCGACTTCTTGACTGGCACAACGCGCGGCGTTTGCTTGCGCTGCGTGACGTTCCGCGCTTTCATGCCAAAATAATATTTGCCACGATTCAAGAAGCGAAGATTTCGCGACGCGCCTTCTTATAGTTTCGCTGACAACGTTTCAATAGCGCGACGTCGGAAACTAACATTTAACATAATTCGAAGAGATATGTTTTGAGGGAACAATATCAAATTTTGAGACTGTTAATAGAACTTTAAGCGCGTTAAATATTCTACAAAATAGAAAGGAATGTTTATTTAAATCCTCGTGGAAATTGCCTAGAAATTCATCAGAGAAAATTGACAGAGGTTTGACACCCTCATGCAATAAGTTGCAATTTATAACGCCACGCATTTCATAGCGTGAAATTGTGGCTGTGTTTTTTAGTCAAGAAGCGCACAGTGCTGACTTGTTACGTCCACGTAGAAATTCATGTGAGATTCTAGATGGAAGCGCCATGCGCACCGAGCAATTCCGACGCTTTATCCGCGGCTGCAGCGACGTAAACGTCGCGGGTTGAAGCGTCGCGACACGACGTGTCGGGTCGCGAGGACGAGGGAGAACTCGTGCAAGCCTCGGAAACTTCGGGCTGGCTTTGGCAGTTTAAAAGTTGTGAGAGAGAGGAGGTGGCGTCGCGACGCCGGGAGACCTTATCGCGCCGCGTATACTCGCGGCGGCTCGACGCGCGCGCCAGTATTATTTCCGGTAAATTCCAGACCGGAAGCCGCGGTCTTGCCCCAGCGGAGGCCGCGGGAAAAAGCGTAAACGTTGGCGGCTCGTTTGAGAAAGATCCTCCTCCTTTCCCTCTGTCTTTCTCTCTCTCCGGGGCTGGAGATGAAATCCGTCTGCGAGGCGAATGGGACGGTGCGTCGAGACGGGCGGGATGTGGAAATTGGCTTCCAGTTCTTCCAAAGCAACTTCAAACAGAGATATCATCGGAATTTCCTATTCCTCGAAAGGAATATATACTACATTTCCGGTCTTCGGCACCACGAGCGGTCCGCGAGTAATACCCTTTAAACCGGTGAAGTTCTTTCATTCGGACTCGAACGATTCCTATTAAATTTGCATATAACGCTGGCTTGTATTCCGGACAGCAACGGCCAGCTGCTTTTTCTCCGAACGCAGAAAACATTCCTGTTTTGAAGATTCAAGATTTAACTCACATATATCCTGATACTACTAAAATAAAATAAACTGATTCCGTATCTTATCTTATAAATCTAGAGCTGTCCCGACTTTCGGACTATCATCGTGCGCAAAAATACGGATAAAAGGGGACTTAGATAACAAAATTTATTCTATTGCCTTTTGAAATGTTTTTATTTAACATGAAAAGAGAGAGAGAGAGAGAGTACATATACAATTTGTTTTGTCAATTTAATCAAAACCGATTTAAAATATACGTTCATAAAAGTAAAATCATTATTAAATAAAATATGTGAGGGGTAGATATCAAAAGTTTCTATAATATCTAATACAGTATACAAATGTCTGAGTAACACATGTTAAATTCGTCCATTTACTAACACTGAACTACAGCTTAGATACTCACGTTTAGTTAAGGACTCGTAAGGCATATTAGGGACTGGTTGGTGTAGTCGCTACTTTACGAGTAGCAATTCGTATTAATAAAAGAACTTTTAACGGCGCGATGCGTTTACGGACCGCATAAAAATAATAATTAATATACATGAGGCCGTTCCGCTCTTAATCAACTTCTTAGACCACCCACAGGAAATTAAAATTGTTTATAGTTGATAATTAGCGTCAGTTAAATGGCGAAGAAAGTGCAGGTAACGGGCGAAGTCCGCATCTTGCTATTTAATCAAGTATTTTACGACGTGCTTAAACCAACTTTTCGTTACTACGCCCAGACTTATAATCGATATTAATGTAGCGTTATTCATAAATTTGTCTTTTTCCACACATTATGGCAGAGGTTTCTAAAATCTTCAGAATATATAATCTGTTGACCTGTTAACCATATGTTAGAATATTGCCTTTAAATATAAAGAAATAAATTTTCCATATTTTGTTTGTAGCACAATGAAAAAATAATCGCAGCATATTTCACAAATACGGATTACATAAAACACAGGAAGGTTTTTAATATTAAGCTACAATGATGAATGATATCATTTGTTTTCGTTATTTTCTCACTCGTCGTATCAAATATTTACGGCATGTCGCTACTGAAAGAAAATATATTCGCTCGAATTTATTAGAAAGAAAATAGACGGGAAAAATATAATTTCTATTTTACTGCTAAATTCGTGTAGATAGCTGCTACATTCTTTATATTTCAGATGATATACTGACAATTATAATAATAGAAATATACGCAATATACAAATATTCGATTTAACAATACGCACATTATCTCGTTGACCTTTTTTTTACTTGTATATAAAGCTCAATTTCTATTAAAGAAATCAAATGTAATAATGTTTTTAATTAATTAAACGTATTAATAATGATACAACCATTAAGCCATTTAAGTTATATATCATTAAAAAGGGAAGAATTAAATAATTCATCTATAATAATTACATAATTCGCTACATAAACTCACTATAGACGATCTATAATTCATGTCAGATTCCACAACAGAATTCTATCTATAATTTTATGTGCGGTGTACTTTGAGATATGTGTGTACTTTAACACACATATAGTATTTTTAATTATTAAATGTTTTTCCCATTAGTCATATAACATTATAAATGGAAGTCTATTAAAAATTTTCACTAAATTACAAATCATCTAAAGTGAGTTTCAATTATTTACGTTTCTATACTTAACATGTTAATTAGATTGAAGTAAATTTTCTCGTCAATTAAATTTCAACTAACAATATTTCCATTTTAAAACGTTTTTTTTTTTTTTTTATTAAATGAAATTAATCGTTATCTTAGGCCACGCTAATCAATTTACAAAAAAAAACGCAAAATGTGACATAACATGAAAATATAAAAAACAGAGTAGATTCAACATAATTTTGGGAGTTATCGGATGACCAGAACAACCATCAGATAAATAAACTGTTATTTTTTATTTTACTAATAAATTTCTACAGAAATTATGTTAGATATATCTATATTATAAAACTTTATTCTCTCTAAATATCACATACACTCTTTTACAAGATTCATGTAACAATTATAAATAGTCCTTTGACTTTGAATTCTACGGCTTAGCACACTTGCTCGCGGAATTGTCGAAGATTCGAACGATTCCTGAGAGTGCTCTCGAAAGTTTAATTGAAAAGTTGATCTTTTGAGTGAGATCAAGGTGAAACAAGGACGAAACAAAGTGGCACCGTCCGCTGAGGTAATCTCCGGCGCTCGAATTATTTTTATCTCCGGGATTCAGGAGTTGCTTCGAAATTCATGAGGGAGTCAGCACAAATTCGCGGGGTTGCAGAAGGACGTTCGGTTCTCATTCCACGCTTCTCACGGGGAACGGTAGCGGAGGGTTAACTCTATATTACGAATCCGGCAATTTGCTTGAGTAAATCCACCTACTGGTGAGTTTCGGCAAGGAAAGCGCTGTTAATAAACATGGAGGACCATATCGTTGATCCTCGTCGCAAGTCGTTAGGGCAATAATTTTCGTTTACTTTGTCTTCACCCAGCGAATCTCCGTGCAATACAAGCCCATCTTAATATTTCGCGTCTTGATCACAGCAATATGCAAAGTTGCAGATTTTATCGAAGCGCAGTTTCGAGCGATATTTCTTTACAAATCACCGTGTAGCTCAACCTAAACAATTTTGACACTATAATGTTTATTTTCCGTACATACGTTCACGGAATAACGCCAAGCAATATTGCTACGTAGGGACGATATTACTTTACGCGCATTTGAAAAATATTACATTGAAAATATCACGGAGATATTTGCAAGAAACATTCTTGGAATATTTTTCCGTTGTGCCACATGGTCGCGAATACTTCACGTACACTTGTAAAAGATATGATCTCGAACACGAGATATTTTTGACGCGGAAAATTCTATCTTTTCTTTGTTGAATCTGTTGTGTATCCGGCGAAAAGTCAACTCCAATTCCGCCAGCGCTCGTTGAACAATCTCTCGATATAAACTTGCCACTTGGGAAGCGGTAAAAACTAAAAGAATTATAGTAAATTGTGTAAATACACCGGTAAGATGTAGCGCACGCCACGGTGACATTAACATTTGAGATCATTTCCTTTTTTTTTTTCTTTTCTTTTTTTGCTTGAAAGATCGGTCGCCGCAGGCAGCCATGGCAAAAAAATGACGTTCTTGCAGTTCTGACTTTTCACCACCGTTAACGGTGCGATATCACTCCGCTGAGAACGACGAAAAGAGTACGTAAGGTACGAGCGGTATCGTGTTCACTTTGCCGATAGATATCAGCGAAGCGCGCGGGTAGCAGGATGGTATTTCAGCCACGCTTCTCTCTCTCTCGTTGGAAGGCGCCGCCGCGCTGATGTCGCGCCAAAAGAGAAGCCGAGCGTACTGCGGCGCGGTGTCGGATTGCAGGTCGCTTCTCGCTTTCGTCGAACGAATAAACGGGTGATGCGCGACGTGGACGGGGTGGCCCCAGACGGACGATGCAGAACGGTGTAGGAGGTAAGAGAAGGAAGAGAAAGAGAGGCTCTCGGGAAAGAATTTGCAAGGCGCGCGTTACTCGAATACCGCGCTCACTATATGTACACGCGCCGGTGTTCACTCCTCGTCCGCGCTGAAGGATCTCTCAGGAGCTTTCGAAATGCGAGCTCGCGTCGAGAATCCGCCCAGGTATTTCGAGTCCGCGATGTAAAGGATTGCGCAATGGGCCTCGATGCTTCGAGTATACTGATATCGCGATATGACGGAAAAGCAGATGTAACGGATTGTTTACTGGACGATAATACGATCTAGGATTACTTCGTTGTTCTTCGAAATGTACGATAACTGTTGCAAAGTTATCTTTATTTTTTCCTAGTCCTATCGATTTCTCCTCTCGACCTCTCGTAAGTTCTTCTCTCAGGCGGCAGTCTCTCCACCAACTCCACCAACTGGAAAAACCAATCCCGCTGTGCCAAAAGGTTAGTCTTGCAAAAAGCAACCGTTGACCTGGCTGGGAGAGCAGCAAAAAGCGATTTGATTGTTCTCCATGTTCATTTCGGGTCCTTCCAGAACAGAATTTTGTGGTCGGAAGAATCATCGGTCAAGAAAATTGTTCGTTTGTCTTGTAACCACGCGAATTGCAACGTAAACCGACAGCAGGAGAGAATTGGTAGGATATCGCAATTATTCCCCTAAAATCGACGTAATAAAACTTTATAATTGCCCTATTATTACTCATCTTCTTATTCGGTCTCTCGGTACCAGGCATAAAAATTATAATCTAATAGTGGAAAGCGAGGATCACGCACAGATAAGTAATGCAGTCTCTTAATGAGTTAGTACTTGCGATATAAGTATTTAATAATGCGGCAAATAGTTGCGTCGAAAATTGGATACATCATTTGATATAATGTAATTTAGAATAATGATCGAACGAAGAGAATGACTTTTCAATGATTGATAAAAAAGCCACACGTAAATTGAAGCGTCTGAATCGGCTAATCGATCGGCAATAAGGGATAACGACAGTTATTGCGTCAGACATGAAATTTCAATTTACCTTATAGTAGTAACGAAGCGATCGCGCGAGCCGGGCCAGTAGTAAAGTAGTATCCTGGGTCGGACTTGGTTGACAATATTTGGCGTGCCCTGTAACTCGCGGCTGAATTTGCGTGGAACCACGCGACCGTTAACGGGCGAACGGTATGGCAGCGGGGGGTGACTGCGAAGCCAGGGATAGTTTCCGCAGGGAAGGCGGAGGTAGCCGGAGGAGAGGGATGGTTGCTTCGGCAGAGTTATTTAGCCGAGGCGTTGTTCTGGCTCGCGTACTATGTGGGTCGCCGCCAGCTTAGTATCGCGGGTAAGCCTCATGAAACATGAGTACCCACCGGGATGACACCACTAACTCCTTTATGGAGATGGAAGCTTATGCATGAATTGCGAGGATGGGCGAGAATGCTTCTTGGACAACGGGGCCCTTCGCTAGGTGGTTCCGCATGATGTTCTTAAGTAACAGTCTCGCCAGGTGAGGCGGTTCCTAGGACAAGGCGGATGGGAAACCTGCCAACGAGGCGATATGTGCTGTATGTACCAGGTGATATATGGACCGTGCACTCCACTGTTGATGCTAAAATGCGAAATGTCGCGGCGACATTTTGTCATTTGATGCTGAGGCCGTGGTTGCCTGAAAGTTTAAACCTGTGCTCATTATAACCGCCACAGGGAACGGTGATAAACTGTTGCACTTACATCACACTTCCCCGATTTATACCGCAGCGTACGATGCAGCAATCTCTTAGAATTTGTATGGAATCAATAAAGTATTATTGGCAATGTAGAAATAATTCACGCATAATAAAATTTCACATTTTTCCAAGACGTTTTATTTAATCCGCAATCACGCCGGACGAAGATATATTCATCGTGGCTACTAAACGCATTGTTGTAGATGTAATTCGTTGTAAAGAAATTCCGGCTGCTATGAAGTTTCACGGAGCATAAAGGACGAGAGCAGAAGAGCCGAGCTCTTGCGGCATGGAACGAATTTCGTAAATGGGAGTTACTTTTAGACCCATTTAATATGCATTAAAGCGCATGAGCAGGTTAATCTCTTAGAGTTTCAGCATTGTCTCATAATTCAACAGAGTTATGCATCCGCAATCACCATATGGGTATTAAATTTAATTGTTATAACGAGGAAACGAATTTCGCCATTGATATTTTCAGATGTGACGCGTGAAAATTTAAAAAGTAACGAGTGGTATGCAAAAATAAAACCGTATTTTTTGTATCACCTAAAATTAATCAAAATGGAAAACAATTAGAGAAGACGTCATTTTCGATCGGACTGGATCTTGGTAGCCTAATAATATTTCTGTGCCTCACAATCAGTGGTCAAATTTGTAAAGATGCCCGTCACGGATTGTAGTGTATAGAGGTCCAGATTCGAACCCTGGCTGAGGTGATATATACATTTTTCGCAATGAATTCTTTACAGTGATTTAAAGGATGCTTAACATCAAAATTGTTACCGCGTTCTAATTTTCTAAAGATTCGAAATGCGAGATATTTTTGTAGTTGTTTTCATTTTTACGTTTCCTATTTTAAGTGAAACAGGACCGAGATGAATGTTACATTTAATTAGAGAAGATACCATTTTCGGTCGGGTTGGATCTTGGTCACCTAATAATAATATTTCTGTATGAATTTGTATACTTTTCCAACTCAGTAAACTGCGCGCTGATTATCTGTCGGTTTTAAAACACAGCTCTTTGTTGGAACAGTAAAGCTACATTATCCACTTAAATCGATTATCGATAAAATAGGGGGTTTATTTAAGAAAACCGATCATATTGACCTGGTCTTGGTCAATGTGATCGATGTTTTCTTAAATAGAACTCCCTATTTTTTATTGCATATTCTTGTAGCCCTTGTCAAGATGTTTTCGAAACACTATAATAAAGCTCTCTTTCGTTAAGAATTTTCTGAGATATTTCAAATTTTGTCATAATATTTTATCGCATATTCTTGTAGCCCTTGTCAAGATGTTTTCGAAACACTATAATAAAGCTCTCTTTCGTTAAGAATTTTCCGAGATATTTTAAATTTTGTCATAATATTTTTAATACAAAATGTGAAATATTTCAGGAAATTCTTAACGAAAGAGAGCTTTATTATAGTGTTTCGAAAACATCTTGACAAGGGCTACAAGAATAATAGGGAATTCTATTTAAGAAAACATCGCTCACATTGACCAAAGTCAGGTCAATGTGATCGGTTTTCTTAAATAAAACCTATTTTTTATTACATATTTTTGTAGCCTTTATCGAGACGTTTTCAAAACACTATAATAAAGCTCTCTTTCGTAAAGAATTTTCTGAGATATTTCATATTTTGTATTAAAAATATTATGACAAAATTCCGTTATATTCTTCAGTCTTTTCTACCCCTATTTCATATACTAATCTTTAATATTTTTTTAATTTTTTCTTGAGTTGTTAATGCTATACAGCTTTATATAAACACTCATTACTTTGCCGCGTTCAGAATCGCAAGAGATTTGCTGTAGCTCACGGTCGTACCGACGCGAAACTCTTGGCTGGAACGTAATACGTAGAAGGAAATAAGCTCTCGCCGTACATTTCGCGATATCTGATGTCCCCATCTCGAGCCTTGAGGGGGGGAGACCGTTGAAAACTTAACTGTGCGCCTAAACCCTCTCCGAAGCCGTATGCTTGGGATCTACCCTGATATTTATACGACTTTTCGCTTAATTGCCCGCGCCAACTCCCCCAATCTCCCCCCCCCCCTCCTTTTCCTTCTTGCGAAAGAAGTTAACGCCGTAATTATCACTATCATCTGCGGAAGATCGTCGTAGCTTCTAGCACGGTGTAATTTCGGTAAATAGTCACCTCGATTTAAAGTTTGCGTTTTAATTACTGAAGAACTGTTCTCCCGACGAACGATACATCCGACAGCTAAATTCATATTTTAAAGTTTAAAGAATATTGAAGTTAATTTAATCTGGCAGCTATAAATTTTCGATTATTTTCCTATTTTTAAAAAATTCTTTTAAATAATGTGAAATTATAGACAATTTTAATCATATTCTCTCGTGTTGCGTACAAAAATTTTGAGCGAGAAAGCGGCATACTATTTGTGCAAAAAATACAAAAGACAAAACTTCGATATGCGAATTGCCTGTTAAAAAACTCGAGACGGGCCGAATTAATCGGCAGTTTAAATTGAGATGCGTAATCCTCTAGGACCGCCGTAGAACGGTAAGGAGCGTTTGCTTTGCATCGTCCTTGTAACACTGCTAAGTAAAAATAGGCCATTACAAACACGTGTCCTTACCGATTAGCATAATGGTCGGACTTTTTGTACTTGCAGGACTCTCTCGGACAAAAAATGTTAATACGGGATACCATCGCACGCAGATTTAAAGCAAGTAGTTCCAGGTGCGGCGCATGTGCTCACGAAAGTCATTATACTTCTTCGTCGCTAACCGCCGAGAGACATTTTTTCTCCGCCTCTCGAACTCGGGCGTTCTGCATTCGCGATGTCGTGTAAAAATCGATAGGTCGTTGTCGTTGCCCTACTTTCGACGTTCCAACGCTTCTCATAATTAAAACTTCTTTCGACAAACCGATGTATAGAGCACGGTTTTAGCCGCGCGATTGAAGCTCGCTGTGAATAGACGTTTCGGAGGTTTTTTCTATAATTAACATTCCGCTAAACTATAATATGCTGTCATCGACATTTTTTCATTTTTTTACTCTCGCGGCAAAAAATAGATCGCTGTGATAAATAGAGTATACACATACATATAATATTTTTATTTTTATATGCAACATTATTATTTATTTTATATTTTTGAATAATTATATCATTGCGTGGCAATTATTAAGCATCAGAGATTACGTGTCATGTAATATTCCAATTTACGGGGGAATTTGTAAGCGGCATGAAGCGGACAATATCTTGATATTCTATATAAGAGAAACGACGCAAGTTAATAACACAATCCTACGCAGATTTCAAGTCTCTCAGTTAGTACGTCCTTAGCTACCTAATGTTTCCTTAATTGTGCGGCACATAGCGACGCCAGTGCGCCGACCTAATTAAACATTAAACGTTGTGCCCGTGCCGTTAGCTACGGTAAATATCGCGCCGCTTACAACTACAGATGCTATTTCATCCGAATCGGCTTTTGGCACTCGCGGCTAATATTACTGTCGTAAAGGCATCTCGTAACGTCTTCGACAGAGTTGCACGAAAAACGGAGCCTCTTAGCAGGCAAGAGATGAGAGCTAATTGCGAGCATACGATGTTTCGCGTAATTAACTCAATTACAATGGAAATTCCGTTCTTATACCGTGCAACGAGACGTTACGAGACGTTAAAGACATTTGACGGAACATTCATCCGTCAAAGTAATAGAATATTTATTAATCTGAATAATTATTGCGAGGGAGACCGGAGAACTCCGTCGAGATCTCCATTGTTTGCTCTGCAAACGGTACATATATGAACAACATAGTTCTATTTGTTTATAATTAGAGCCGATCTGACGACAGTGGGAGATAGAAAGAGCAGCAAGAGTGACGTGTGAATGTGGTAAAGGCGGGACGGCCGCGGCGGGACGGGGCTAGACAAATTTGGCCGGAAACAACGTTTAAAGTGGGGAATGCAGCGGTCGGCGTGACATCGTTAACAACTTTCCGGCATTGTTTTCCGTGCGAGCGACAAACTGGGCTAATTGCTTCAACTTCTGACCTATTCCAGTTAGCGGTGTGTAACTGGTTGCTTCTGTGCGGACGATTGTCCCCGGCGATGCAGCCACTCGTGGCAACGACAGCCTCGCGTAAAATTCTCTCGGCGGGCACGTTCTCCCGGCGCGATTGTCGCCGCGGCTTATTAACCCAACGATAATTAACCGTAATCGCGACGACGTGCATGCGCCAAAGTCCAACGGGTTTACCTCGCGCATCCTCGGAAAAAAGGGGAGCTTGTCTGCCTCGCTGATTACGAAAGTGCGCGGCTTAATCATTGAGAATGTCGCATGGCGCTCGCCATTGCGCAACGCGGATAGATACTTTAGTTTAGCTTCAAACAACGAGTACCTAGATATTGAGAGCAAACATTGAAAAGAAAAATTTTTATTCCGTGCCAGTTATTATATCTAAGTAGGCAAATAATTTATTGCCGTAGTTATGATTTATTATAAGAACCAGTAAGTACCAGAGAGATTATATTGAGGAAAGATAAAAGTATCGAACATTTCTCTTTTATATCTTTTTTATTGTTTCCCGGAAAAAATATCTCGAGTTCCTCTCGTAACGTTTATCGTATTAATTTAAGTTAAAGCAGATCGTTCCGGTCCGCGTATTTTACGAAGTATCACTCGGTGCATCGCAAACTACGGCCGGTTTGTAAAGTTTCGCCCCTTTTTACCTTGCCGTAAACTATGCCGAATTAGCCTCGTTGCGGTATTCTTTGCGTCCGACGCAGAAGATATCGCTTTACTTCCGGGCGGAATAAAGTTGAACAATTTCTCCTTTTGTTCCGGGCACTCGTTTTTCTTATCCAGCCGCGAAATGAATATCCGGTTGTGGGTTTTATTGCCGCACGGGGCGGGTGAATCCCGCGGGTGGACACCCATATCGACGGCGAAGCTCCGTGTCACCTACATTCCCTTTAAAGAAGATCGTTCCCGGGGTAAGTGGACGGTACCTAAGGCTGTAGGAAATTGTATTAAGCCCCGCGCGACAGGATATAAACATCCGTCTGGGACAAACAGTTACGAACGCCGGAAAGGAAGACGTGAATTACCAACATTACTTTCCGGTTTCTGCGTAAAACCGCGTGATGCAATAATATTTTATCATCTCAGACCGTGCCGGCTCATCCTGTCCTTTGTCTCTGAACTTCTTCGTTATAAGGTCATGCTACTTCCATAAATATCCGGAACGCGAAATACTTCTGAATGCAAATTCGCGAAACTCGTAACGTTTGCGCTGCAGTTTGCATCTAATATATGCATTTTACCTAATGCAAGCTTAAATAAAAAATTGTACGGACCGCCATTTCTCTGCTGGTTATTCTACAATTTTTATAAGGTTTGTCGTTTATACCTTTCGCAAAATATCATATTTCATGCACGCAGAAGAAACATGCTAGACTCTGAAAATGTATTGTTTTAGAGAGTATTTCAAACAGTGAAAAAAATTACATAAAAACTTAACATGGTACGGTTATACACTTAATACAATTATAATACTTTGTAAAAGAAGAGTGGAGACGTTGATCGATGAATTTCGCATCACTAAGATAATCCGGCGTCATAACGAACACATCTCAAAAAGAGGATCGTAACGATTCTGGGACACATTTTCTGCTAGGCAGGCGCATTCAAGAGCGTCACCGGTATATCAGTGCAAGCGTGCATTCAACGAGAGGGCCTCGCGGGCACCTCATTTACGCGTATTTTGCATCCACTCAAGTTTCGTTTGAGCGCGGAAGATTACGCGAAATATTATTTCGCTGGTGGGCCGCGGGCACGGGCGCGCGTGCGCGCGCGTAAACGGCGGAAGTATAAGTGAAGGGATCGCGGGAAGTCCTTAACCCGCTTTGATATACGTGACGGTCGGTGGAGAGCACTTCGCTCAACCCCACGAAGCTTCGAACAAGGTAGAGGTGGTACGGGCACACCGTCGTGCGCGCATCCATCCACCTGCATGCGCTCCGTCGCGTACACCACCACCGACTTTCCAACGTGTCTACAAGGTTTGACATGTATACTCTCGCCTAACGCGACAGAATATGAGGAAGAACTTGAGATAAAGAGATAGAGAGAAAGAGAGAGAGAGAGAGAGAGAGAGAGAGAGAGAGAGGGGAAGAGGAGAGGAAAAGGAGAGTGATAGGGTGAGAAAACGACGCCTCGATAATAGCAATTCTCTTCGCGCTCGACACCGTCTCCGTCTCTTCTGTCATTCCATCCACCAGCCTTTATCTTCCCTGTACTCCGTCGACCGCCCTTGGATTTAATTAACTCGGTCTGAGCTTCATTGAGTTATGTTAAGTCACGTCCTTCGCGTAATCTTTGTATTATACCACTCGAAACGTATTTCTGCGTAGACGCCGTGCGCGCGATAAGCTCGTGGAAACCGGGACTTTCTTGCATGAAGTACCCCCCTGTACTACTCTTTCTTTACTCTCCTCTCTCTCTCTCTCTCTCTCTCTTCTTAGTACTATTTTCGGGAAGGGGTCGAACTATTCCGGTGCTTAGCCTTGTACTACCTCAATTCTTCGAGGTACCGAAGATTTAAGTGGCTGTGAAGAAAGAGAATTTCGAAGGCCGGATGAAGCCACAAGAAGGACTTTATATTCACGTGGGAAAATCCAGATTTATTAATTTAATGTCTGTAACAATATTTCTTTAAGCTTTTGATTTAACAATAAGAATGAATTAACGCATTAAAAACTCCAAAGCAATCACATAGTTAAAGTACCTAATCGATTATTGATTTACTTTTCCAATTTTTTTATTGTATTATTTCGTTGCTTACATCGCGCTATAAATTAGAGAAGACACTGACTAAATATTAACGGCATATTGTAGTTACATAGCCGTGACCATGTCGCGAACAGAAGGACGTCTTCGTTATTTCTTCCAGTTCCATGCATCCGCGGCGTCTTCCGCCCGCATTTCACCGTCTTCGAGGGCGCTACGGTTTTGAGAAACTTTCGCCTCTATCTTTAGAAGAGGAAGGTAAAACTTTGGAGCACCTGCCGAGACTTGCTTATGGAGTCTATTACCGCTTCGATGGAGCTGCCGGGAATCTTTATACCCTTCGACCCGGCAGTCGCGAATTAGCATTCGCCGCGAGTGTCCTTAAACTTCCTAATAATTTGATGGCAGAGCCGGGCGGGCGGTATGTAAATTAAGAGTTTCAATATTCGAAGCCCATTTCCGCGTCCATTCCGCTAACCTATTTCGCGAAGTTCTAGCTCTCGCTTCGTGCCCATAGCGTAGATCATACCTGTCTACATGTCGCTTCCAGCGCAACGCGAGCATACATTGCAGTACGAATTTCGCGTCGGGGATGCGCACTTTATACGTTAGTTAAATGTAGCATCCGAAGATGAATATGCGGAACATGAAATCGCCATAAACGCACCAAATAAATGTCGAAGTGAAGTCGTCACATAATTCGGAATTTCATCGAAGCAACCTTTCGTGAAAGTGACGATTTTCTTATATTATTATTTCTATTCTACAAATTTTTATTAATTAATCGCATATTGGATGGACGTCATTGCGTTGTATATTTTCTGCAGCAAATGTTATTCGGAGCGATTAGCTACGCTCAGCCGAAGGCTTGGACACTAATCGGAAAAATTCCTCTGTGTCTCCTAGACAAGAGTGATAAACGAGATACGCGTGATAAACGAGAAGGGGTGGGTTCGTAAACGATGGGATAGAAAAATGCTCATCAGGTACGAAAAGTCGGTACGCAGTAACTGAAAATTGGCTGACATTTTTCAAGTTTTAACCGTCCGGTGACCCTACCGGAAAATTGCAATTTGCCCGAATCCTTCGTCAAACGCAAATAGCTAAACGTGTCAAAGGCTCCAACGAACATTAACGCGTTACCCCAAACGATGTTTTCAATTTCGTGTACACGCCACGTTATTCGTACGTACGGGAGAATGATTTACAAATTAGCTATCTAACTAACGTATAGCTGAAAAGGCATGAATGTCAAGTGTCACTGTGTGTCAAGAACGATCGCGTTTCGCTGTAAATTATGATAAATTAACGAATAGTTTGAAAGAAACACTATTTTATCGTTGGTGTGTAATATTTCGGAATAGGCGGATGTTAATTTGCCCGTTTCTTTCAAACTAGTATCGCGTGAATAACACTCTTTCAATTTAAGCGCCGTCGAAGTAATAGGATCTCACTCGAAATCCCTTCTTTCACGGTGGCATTACATCCTCAGCGTCATGCATCATGCGCTATCGCATTACAAGAGACATCAGGAATTTTGCGAAAGACTCCGCCCGGCGTTCCAGTTAACTGGCGCGTGCTCCAGGAGTGGATGTAATACGGCTATAAACCGTGGGTGTTCGTTTAAAAGCCTCGAAATTTCACGAATTTCGTCGTTCCCGTCGATTTAGTGGGCATTACGCCGCGCACGAGAGACAATGTAATACCGTACTCGTTCTCGGAATCGTTACGATGGTATCTACAACCGAGCGCGATCGAATAGATTACGGCAGAAGCAAAAAGTAATACATAGATAGATAAATCGAGAAAGAGAGAAAGAGAGACCACAAGATCCAGACAAAAAAGGAGGATCGAGAATTGTCACGGCGTCAGAGCCGTATTAATTGGATAAAAGAACCGAAACACACTTCCGTCATTGCTTTCCAATAATTCGGATTTTGCCCAGAACAAACTCAGAATTAATTAATTGTATGTCGGTTACACGAAAGTAATTATTAATGTATCATACTAAAAATAATTTTCCTATAGCGTATTGGCATTATACATAATTTAATATGTTTATTTATGTTTAATATTCAACAAAAATTACATTTCAATTTTAACATCTATTTTACGAATATAATTTTGAAATTGTATCAATATTTAATATTAAAATTATGAAAGTAATGAGAGCTTTATTAGCACATAAAATTTGATTTCTCTTTATTTAAAAAATGTAAATGTTGATGTATTATATACTACAAAGAAAGCGATGGAAATAATCGATTTCTAAGGGATATTTAGATATTGTGATTCTATAACAGTAAATAAAGAAATATACAGTTTTATCATCGAGTAAACACGACGTAATACGGTTTTGTATGTGATTACTATATATTGCTGCACGTATATTAGTTAATCAGTTTTATACATCAGTAATATTAAAAATTTTCTGAAGTGCTTGAAATTTCTACTTAACATCATTTATTATAAATATCTTTCGAGTGATAATATTATCTCTGAAGAAAAAGCTATTCTTTCAGCTTTTTACGTTTCTGATGTTATGCGAGTATTTTTAAGTAAATTATTCAATAAGGAAAAGTAATTATACAATTACCTGAATTAATTTATTATAATTATCTACATTTAATTTGTGCGGCATGAAAGAATACCTACTATAAAATTTTAAAATTTCCTGAAAAAAGACTATAAAATCGTATTTAATTTTAATATTGTTATAAATAAAAAAGTATATTGCATTTTTCAATGCAATTTATTTTAAAACGTTACTAATTTCCTAAAACGGGATATTATAATTTAATCATGCTATAATTTTTACTTTAAAGAGAGAAAATGATTTGCGGGTCAAAAACAATCTCACTTTTATAATTAATCGACGATATCTCGCAAAGTAGTCGTCCGAGGTAAGTAACCTTGCATTGATTTGGAGCGATAGAGTCTTAGCTTTCAAACGAGACCAAGATTATTTTACTATGATTATTCTATGCGAAGATACTTATTGTCGATTTTATCGATATGTGATCTCGATGACTAAATCGGCCAACGCGCGCGTACATTTTGACGGCGGCGTATCGAATTTTAAAACACTTGACTACACATGTTTTCACATCTGTTTTTTAGTAAGCTATGGAGCTGTCAAATTCTATGCAAAAACTATTCACGGCGTTTTTTCACGTATGGCGCGCGCACGCCAAAATTTTAAAACGTTATAACTCCACGAAAAAAACTGACGCAGCGACATGTGACAAAAATTGATCTTTTGCGTTTCGCGTTCCGCAGATGCCTATGTTGAATATATATGCTCTTATTGTGATATATGTGTACAAGTGTATAAGGAATAAAACGCAAAAAAAAATAAAGTACATTTAATATCTGCCAAACTAAAATATTAAAAATAGTGTTAAAAAACGTATTAAAGATTTAAAAAATTGTATCTTTTTTATTAGGAGTGATGTTGTTCAAAAGATGCTAATAGTTAGTGAATAATACACAAAAATACGAGGTTTTTTAAAATAATAACGATAATTGAAAAGGGCAAACAACAGAAACTTATTAAATATAAATTTTGAAATAAAAGAGCGATAGTAAAGATTTTTACTTTAATTCTTTATATTTTTATCTATCTATCTGTACATCTAATAAATAGTACGTCCGTTTTTGCCAACAATTGGCCACAGACGGTGATCGTAATTACGTAATTATGTATTACAAATGAAGACGGAAAGACACCGCCGATGTCTTTGTGAATTAAATCTTAATTTAATCTTAATCTACATTTCCCATCAGATCTCGAATAATCACGGTTTAGAAATCCGTGCTGCCTACTGACTAGTCAGTAGATAAGAGAATACTATCATAATTTAATAATTATTGGAAGGATATAGGGAAGATTTAAGAATAGATATAAGAAAAAATATAGAAATAAATGTAGAAAAAGATTTGGAAACAGATATAGAAAAAAGTGCAATAAAAGAAACAGAAAAAAAGAAAAAATAATCACGATACTGTGATAACAAATTTATGGTAATAAATTATTTATGTTGATTGTAAATGTATGTTAATTTATCTTATTTTAACAAAGGACACAAAAGAGAGAACTCCACGTTGCTGAAGTACCTTTTGTTGCTAATTTGGTGAAGAAAATCATTCTGATTATTATATAAATTGGTGTATTATTCCCTCTCACATTTATTGTTCAAAACATCAATAAAATTAAAATAAGTTATTGCATTTATTAAATTTTTTAGTTATTAGTATGTATATCAACAATTTATATGATATTGATGATAAAACAAAAGAAAATAATTTAAACGAGAATGAGGGTGCGTTTGATGAGATCGTCTATCAATGTTTCTAGATAGTGTTACTGGCTCATCGATTGCTCATTTATATGACCTGCAGTCTCAAATGGCTCACACGCCCATAAATCATTCTCTCGGCTTTCAAGCATAATTAAGTATGACGGACAATCGATTTTCACTAACTTCAAAGCTCAAATAAGTCAAAAAGCGCGCTATAAGTTACGTTCGCATGATTAAAATTCACCTCGTCAGAGAAACATCCGTTTATAGTAATTTACGTCACAATATAAAAGCAATGTTATACAGACAAATTTGTAGTAATAAGTTTACATATTGTAATATACGTACAATATAATACTTTAATAAGTACTTATTATATCGTATAGATTACGAAAATATAACACGTTTTTTTAATTAAATTATGTCACTATTATATAAGAAAAGAAAAAATGTAGGTATAAATTTTTAAATTATAAACTAAATTATTAACTAAAAATAAATACTTTTTAGTTAATTGTAATATTCTTATTTTTTATATAAAGTTTAGTCGATAAAATTCTGATTAGGTCTTTCGGTATTGGCGCCTTATATTTCACAGCTATTGCGACCAACGAAAACCGTACTTTAATTATGCAAGACGTTAAAGCGTATAATCGAGTTTTCTGTCACGTTGATTATACCGACCTACAAAGGTACAAAGACACGCTATCAAATCGCCAGTTTCACTGCTTACCTACATGTCTTAAGAAGTGACACGAATAGAATACATTAAATTTCAATCATATCTCTTTGCATGAAGATGCGCAATACAAATAATCTTTAATATTTTTTAAGCAATAGTTGTAAAAGCGACGCATGCGTCAATTTTTCTAATTTAATTTCTTTGTGGTAGTTTCTTGTAGTGGTTCCTCATTGAATTCCTCGACAATGCGTCAGTCTGGAGATTTAGAGAGGATATCCATTTATCTATAGTTCAAATGTACGGTTAATCTCGCGTACGCGATGATAGCAAATTCGCTATTACCGGCTTCGTATAGGCTACTTCTGTCGGCGTGCCGAAACCAATTATCCTTCCGCATTCAATTCCGAGGCTTTGCTTGGGAGTACGGGCGCTCTCGAAACGCCGTGTCAATCACTCGCCAATTAATTCCGGGAAATTATTGCTAGGATTGATTTACGCAGCCGGCGCACCTGACAAGCGGATCAAGCGCGTAAAGTGCACTTGCCTCCGACTTCGAGTAGTATGACGATCTATGGGACAGTAGTAGATATCAGTGGATATCACGTAATATAGAATCTAGCTGTATTGAAGCGCGATTGCTTTAGAAATTCCTTCCAATATGTCTCCTTAACATACATACATACATACATACATATATATATATATATATATATATAAATAGAGACACGTGTGTGAATAAAGTGCATATTCCTTTAAAAAAATATATGATATATAGATACACATTTCTATAAAAAATATCTTTTATTTATAAAATGTTCCACTTATTTTGTAAATCTGTTAGTAAAACCAAAAAAATCAAATATTGACGAAGTGATGATAAAATGCAATATACCTAAATTAAATAAATAATCTACTGAAATAATTCAGGAACTATTAAATTACTTAAACATGTATTCTGTGAAGGCTATTTGGAACAATACGTTTTATGTAAATATTTTCTAGTCTGCGACATCTATTTGCATTGGATTAATAATATAGACTGTCTAGACTGCTTAATTATTAAGACGATTGCAAGCATCAACACGTTTAATTAAGTATTGGACAGTATCGTTTCTGCATATTTGAAATGATCAATTATTAAATATTTAAACCAAACCCCTGAGGCCTAAGTAACTTATAAATTTTTGTTAAATGATACATAAATGTAATGTATTATATCTACATCAGAATCATTTCTACTTTATTACATTGTCTAACAGATATAATGCATATAATATTATATATACACACACATCAAATTATATATATGAGCAATGCTAGAAACTGATTAAAAAGTTATATAAATAAGTTATATAAATTTAAAGATAGTTAAGATATTTAACTTACCTATATAAGTTAAATATCTCATCTATCTTAATCTATCTAATAATTTTATCCTAAAATATATTACAATGTTAAAATAGCAGATATAGATTAGAATAGAAAATAAACTAGAATGACCATGCAAACGACATTAATACTTTCTCGTTATAATTAAAAATTCACAAATCTCTTACAGTAAATTGCATCTTATTTATCGTATTAAATGCATGGGATAAATCACTCGCTCAAACAATACAATATAAATCAAAATTTTGATAAAAAAAAGCATCTCCCCTCGCATAAACAATTAAAATCGTTAAATATATCTGCTTCTCTGCGGAATGGAATTATCACTGCAAACTAATTTTTTTGTTCTTTATTTGACGTTCGACAGGATTCGCTGCGTTCGCCCGCGGCTATAATTATCCGCGTTTCCGTTTCGCGATTCTGAAAATCGAACGATTCGCGGAGCACGGTCGAAGTTGATAACGATCTCCCGCGGAAAGTTGAGAAGTCAAAAAGTCGGACGTACGAATATACGTAGCGTGCAGACCATAGGTAAGGCGAGCACTCGCGCGCGTGTGAGCGAGCTGAACGAGGCGAGCGGCCCGGCCGCGATAAAGTTTGCGCGATATTTCGCCTTCGGGTTCGTCCAAGTGAAGTAGAAGGAGAGAGGTCGAAGGTGGTGTAGAATAGAGGCGGTCGCGTCGGGGTGCGGCGTCAGTCGAAGGCGCTCGGCGATTGCTACCGTGCTGGATTCCCTCCCAGTCAGTTAAGTCGAATCAATTGGAAAAGTTCGATTTCCCCCTCGTTTAAAGGCGCCGCGTTCCGCGGGATCGCCGCCGCGTGGCTTTCCCTTTGGTTTAAAGTAGCGATAGATCAGAGGCTGCTTCCGCGCGGAAGCTCGCGAAAGCCCGAAACTTGGCCGCACGCAGCCTTCCGGTCTCCGTTCGCTTCCTCTTGCTCCGCGGCTTTCTTCGTAACATGAAAGAAAGCCAGGCGATATCGATGAAAGATCGTGCACTGACATGCGCTTCATGATCATTTTCCCAACTCAATTCGTAAATACAAAACTAATACAATTAAATTTTAGATTTGCTTAAATATATAAATTTTTTATTTGTTTGCCAAAATTTACTTTGCATCAACTACAATTCGTTTTTAAGAACGAGACGAGAAGAATTGACTTGTATAGTTGAGACTGAACTATCCACCTGAAAGCACGAAAAATGGGAAAAAATTGTTACGGACGCTTTTGTTTTATATCGCGGCGAGAGCAATTCCGTTATTACATTTTACCGCAATTGGTTAAAATTCGTTTACCGCTTCGCGCGAAATCGGCTTAAAACGGCTCGACCGATCACGCAGCATGGGACTGTAGCCGCGTGTTATTCCAGTGTAACGAGGTTCAGGATTGCTTTTAAATTTCAATGCAATTTGCTTTCAATTTTCTAGATAAGTACTTCACGGTTTAAACGACATAGCACTGTAACTCGGCCGTACGAATTTAACTTTATCAGAGCAAAAACTGCAACTTCCATTTTGGTATCTATGTGACTAACTTGCAATTAGGTAATCGGATCCTAATCATTCATTCTGTACCTACATTTAGAAGCAATATCATTTCGTGTGGCATGTGCTTGTAAATTAATTAATCAATAATTTCTTAGATTTTATTTTTCCGACGGTGTTTACGTTGAAATACATTTTTTTTTTAAACAATGATATTACGTTGCATTTTCCAGCGAGAGATTTTTTGTGAGCGCGAGTAATACGCCGTTAATATGATTAAGTGGATATACGTGATATCCCTTTTAACGATGCAGCTCAGTGCGAATGCGTGAGAATTTCAATTTTCTATATCGGGGCATTATAATTTCATTATCGCGTATGAACGGCGAAATTTCAATTATCCGCCGTGTGAGAGAGGATCTCGTTTAAAGTGATTTTATCCGCGGCGCGACTGTGACAAAATGTCCGAGCGCGGGCGCCCGCGCCGGGTAGATTTGCTGACTACCTACATCGGTTCACATAAAACAATATCCGCGAGTGCAATAAGAAACGTCTATATACGTTTGACAGAGAAATACGAAGCGCCGTGTATCGCCCGATGCAATAATGTGCAATGTTGGTCGTTATAGAGATTTGTCGGATGTTGGACAAAGTGTTAGAGAAGACAGAAGTGGGGAAAATATAACGGATGAACAAGAAAGAGGTGGTCGATTGCAAGACGAAGGTGGGACGCAAGAAATAGTTCCTCTCGCTACATGTCTGTCGGCAATATTTTTATTAGGTCAAACGTGCCGGACGTGACAACGATATGGTGTTCGATATAACGTTTAAGTACGTTGGATTAACGTTCGCTGAATTAGCTCGCACGTAACTATTATCGCAAACACCAACACGGGCCGCCCGCTACGATCGCCATTATCATCACTGTCACTAGGTGCTGAGGGACCGTAATTTTCCTCCCGTTGATTTTCGATGGTTCTTCACGTTTGTTTCCGTATTTCCCTCGACCGCAACAGCGGCCTCCGTCCATCTCCGCTACGAACGGCGCGAAAGCTTACGAAAACGCCGCTCGCAGCGATTTCTGTGGCGCACGATCGTCCCTCATCCTGCCGTCCCTCCCTTGTCGCCGAATGATTTGTGCCGTTCGATCCGCCGTTTGACAAAACAAGTCGTTACGCTACCGCTGGAACGGCTGACCAGTGCATGTCGCTATCTACTAGCCGCTCTCTGCCACGACTCGTAAAAGGGGCAACGTTTATCTCGCCGGTGTGGTCGCAGTCGTCAAAAAGTTCGACTCTCGTTTCTCTCTTATCCCGCACCCACCAAACTTAGTCGTTAAAACGCCCTCCCGCGCGAACACGTCACATCCAGAAGTATCTCTTGTTTTCATTCTAGTTCGTAAGAATTTCAGTTGAAAGTTTGACCAAAGCGGAATAAAAATTCGTACAGGCGAGTAAAACCAAGTGGAATCTCGTACTAATTTCTTTATCGAATAAAGACTTCTCTAGATCATATTAGGATAGGTACAATGATTCTTTACAAAATTGACAATAAATTTTACTTATCAATATTTTATAGATTTATTGTACGAAGATATTTTCTTCTCTTTTTTGGCTCTTTGCTGCCTCAAAAGTTTATCGAGATAGATGGGTATTTATCTGTGCGTTAAACAAAAAGTTTGAACAGTAATTATGACAGATGTTTAAGTTTTTGCCGGATTTAATTTCAAGCTGAGGGTCATTGGACGCTACGTGTTGCATGACTCTTGCATTTTGCCAAAATATTTGAAGCACTGACAAGAAGCTTGATTTGCACAAACCATCTGTCTGCTGTTTTTCTGCTATGGACGTGTCACCTCACCGTGCAGCCTCGTAGAGTATCGAAACATACCTGTTGACGACAGGATTAAATAGCGGTAACGAGTCCGACGTACAACGAGAGCTTTCATTTGTATAGTGCACACTTCTGCGATCACGCCGGCGCGTCGCGTCAGTTAAAATTTAAATGTCCATAATGTACCTGACAGTTTTCGCCTTGCTTAAAATAGTAGCTAATTAATCACTTGCCTCCACCAATATAAAATCTCCCACAATTTTCTCCGTGCGTTTCGTTAATTAAGAGACAGCCAAAAATGAAGCAATTTCGCCCGGCGAATTGGCTCTCAAACGGAATTCGCGATGAGCGTTCCGACGGCGAAGCGATTTTCCTCTGTTCGGTGAAAAATTCTCGGGTGTGTCGGTTCACGGTTCGTTTAACAGATTCCATGCCTATTTCGCGGCCTCCCGATAAATTCAGGAATCAGTCGGCGGATTTGATGCCGGACCCCTGCGGACAGACGTAGATGGTGACTGCGCGGGGATTCTTCTTTCATTAAATCCCGAACAATTCACGGCGGTCGCTTTGTTTAAAGCACAATGAGACCATAGATGCGGTGCAGTCAGTGGGCGTGGTAACACGACACGGTCGAAAATCGAGGTGGCTTCGACCGGAGCCTTAAGAACTAGGAGATTCCTTCGTCGCGCATTGCGATCTCTTGGTAGCTACTGGGGAACGGCGATAAGGATGGAAGTCGAAGACAATGCCGAATTCGAATTGAGAATCCATCTTCATGAATAAGAAAAATAGTCGTCGGGCCAGAACAATCGTTATAGCATCATTATATCGTACAATATCACTATAAATTATTTATAATATCGTTTTACTAGCACTAATTAGATGTTATAGCAAAGAAAAGAGCGTTAGATTATTAATGAATTATTAATTTTACTGAAGACCATCAGAAAGTAATTACGTCGTGAATATCGGAAATTAAGCTTTTTATCTACTTCTTTCTTAGATATTTTTTATAGGGAAATATTAATTTCGTTTCACAAATTAACTCCGCAAAATGATCATTCAGATCTGATTACTATTAATTACATTAGTTGATATTGGACGTCTTCTTGTAGTTCTTGTTCCTTTCTCAGATCAAAGGGATCTACGAAGGATAGCGAGGAGATATTGTATGCAGTAGGTCACAGTCCAGGCCCTTGATAACTATATCACCCGCTATTGCAACCCTTGACAGCGCCAAGGTCTCCCTTTGAACCCTCCAAGTTTCCTCATGAATTCTCGAAGTACTTGCTACGGCGAAGACCATCGAGAAGCGATATATCGCGATATACGGCAGCTCCTAGCACGCAGCTGAGCCTCTGGCCGGTATCGCCGCTCGGCGGAGCGGATAATACGGTTTTAACGAACTGTTTTCCATAATGCAAGTAAAGCATTATCAGGCCGTTGAGTGTAGTAGAGTCGTATACTGTCGGATAGTGGGAGCCGTTAGCCTTAACGCTCAGATCCTTGTACCTCGAGGGCCGCGTTATAAATTTTGCCACCCATCTAATATAGTAAAAAAAAGGAGAGCGAGAAAAAACATCAGTGCGCGGAAGAGATGGTTGGCGTAAAAAAAAAAACTTAAAGACGAACGACGAGATGAAGAAGGTGGTCAACCTCATAAAAGTGGAAGGTAACTATAAGTGCAGAATTGTAATAAATTTGATAAATCTGTCATAAAATTTAGACAGTTGGAAGTATATCAAGGATAAAATTGTAATTAAAGTGGTACGAATGTGTCAACGTGATCTTCCTCTATTTTTGTTCCTTTTACTTTACGTACTCCTATTTGCGAAAATTCATTGGCGAGCAGATAAAACGGTAAAACGGCGCATAAATTTAACAAGCGACTCACCGAGCTGAATGTGAAGGCAGAAACAGGGCGAGAACTCGTGCTGGAATTCGCAAAATGTCAACGGACTAGGTATAACGATTCGGTTACCCCGAACGCAAGACAAATGACGGTTAAAACGGGAATTGCGGCTATCGTGAAGTTAAATCGATGTGCGGCTGACTGGTTTCGAATAGTGATTTTTTAATATTATATATCGGCTGATGCTGGAAATACGGGTCGCGACAGGTCGATATCTCGATAATGCATCGGCGGGGCTAACCGATTTGCATTGGTTACTTCACGCGCAGTCGGAGGATAGCAATACATGAATCATTGCACATGATAGAAACACAGAGGGAGGAGAACAAAAGTGGCGAGCGAACAATGATACGGTAATCATGAGTGGAGAATGTCGCGATAGGAAATGAAACGAGGAAACATTAATGGATCGCAGGCCAGATCATTAGTTTCGAATCCTGATTTTTTTGCGCGTCAGATAATTAAGCGGTTAAAAAAAAGCGGCAGACATACTTTTATTCCTAACGTCACTTCAATTGATCGTAATCCACATATTACGAAAATAGCAGGTACAAGAATACTTTTTCTTTACAGGTCAATTCTTTTAGGGGTAGGTAATATAAGACGGGATGGCAAGTATTTTTATGTCTTCTAATTGCAGAAAGAGAGCGTGTTGCCGCGTCATACATTATTAGCAAAAGAGGGTAAGTAAATAACAATATTCCCTGAACTAATTAATATAGTTTCTGCGCAGTGCGTTATTTTACAACAAATATCGAACGTAATATAAGTAGAAATTAATAAATTATACGTATATAGCACGGCGTTGCGTCAATTTTAACCCATTTACAAATGTGCATTATTAATGGGAATCAAAAGTACTAATGCGAGTATACATTGCGCGATAGCATAGAGCATTGTAATGTGGAGTGTTTCTAACAAAACAGGATCGGGTTTTGTATTCATATGTATTACACATATATATATACACACGTTCCAGAAAGAGTAAAGTGAATTAAGCGGCACAGGGCTTCGCGGATAAACTCCCATGCATATATCAGCGGCGCAAATATGAAACGAATATAAACTAGCGGATACCGCACGTGCAAATATTCGCGTGATGCGTGGGATGCGCGAAAGAATAAACATTCGGCCCTCCGCGCCCAACAATTCGGCGCTCGAACAGTTCGTAATAGTTAATTAAAGCAGATCGGGCATTTCCATTAAAACTTGGATAGTGGCCGCGGATAAACTGAAATATTCACAAAGGACGTCGACGCGCATAGGCGCGGGAGCGATAAAGACGACCATAAACGTGGCCGCTTTGACGGCAATTGCGTTTTGCAGTTTACGCTACGCACTCAGATATCGCTCGTTATCATCGATACGTGCCGTCAATGGTCCGCCGCCCGGTCCACTAGCCACGGAATACGTTTTATTCAATGGCGACAGGAAAGCACCGTTGATTGTAACCACTTATGGAACACGCGCGAACCATCAAGCGATAGCTGAACTCAATCTCCGTATCGACGCGATGTATATATCTTTCATCGGCGTTTGGCATGGCTAACAAAGTTAAGATCAATAGACTCGCGCCGATTTAATACCGGCCCGTCAAACCTCGCTGGATCGAGCGCGCAAGTTCTGAACGGTGTAACGTGTCGATATATCGCTTTATCGGATTAGATTTTTAAATTGAATTCCGCGTGAGTTTAGGGAATCTCGGATTCAAGATGCGATCTAAGTCAAATCGATTTTTCCAGCTCGTACACCTCTCTCTTTCTTCGTGGTACCTTCTCTTTTTCCTTTCAAGAATACTGACGAAAACTGAAATTCTTCGATCGTTTCGATCATTGAACTTTGGTTTCGTTTGCGAGTACTGAAACCGTCGCGAAAGTACGTCTCCATGTGCGTGAAAGATAAAATTGCGTAAATCTGTGACGGCAGAGATATACGGTCGTGACATAAACTACGCGAGCGTTCTTTAAATACTACAAAGACCGATACGAGGCATGTCGATTTCAGGGCGGCTTTACATCCAACCCCGTTTAAGGGAACATTGCATGCACATTGCGTTCCCACGACCTTTCCCGTAGCAGCCGACCGCGTAAAGCGCGGTAACATTGCAAAGCGCACCTTTGAAGTCAGTCAGCCCACGTCACAGAGTTCCAAAGAAGCGTACGTCCGAGAAAGAGTAACGCGGTATCGTTCCGATTACGTCACAACGGATCAAGAACCGCATCGCGGCAATACCTCGCTCGCAAGACGATTCGTGACGCAAGGGTCCGTCTCCGTAAGTCGGACGCCGATGACGTCCGTTGGGGGTCTATAGCCGCTACATATGTAAACCGTGAAGTCCGTAATCGAACGTAATTATTCAAACGGAGAATATGCACCGACATTAAGGTTGTTTTATTGATCGGGTGATGGTCGAGCGAAGACTCGCTGTATAGCACGTTGTTCACCGTCGCTCCGGGCGACGTTCAATCCTTTTTCTCGCGGTCCGCTGATTGCATTTTGCGCGTCACGAGGTCGCAAATTTCAAGCCTCCCTCCGTCGCCGAGAGCGTCAACGAACTGGAAAGCATCCGTGATCAGTTGTCTATGAGAATTGGACTTACCTGTGGTTTCTCCGGCGCATTCCTTGATGTCCTTCCTCCATTATTTGAAGACTTGAGTAAAGAAGTCTATAAGTAGCTTATCTTTTCAATAAAAAATAGACTTTATGTGAATCAAGTATCTATCTTTGTGAAGTACAATTTATATTTTATAATGCTTCTTATACAGTCTGGTGAAATATCGGACGTAGGTGTAAATTAATAACGTACAGATCAATCATTTATTAAAGCAAAACTTTATTATAGCAATAGTGAACAATGGATAACTATTAAAGATTTTTAACATGTTTTTTTTTTGATAAAAATAGCGATTGGATGTTTAGGTTTAGGTAATAGGTGAATATCTAAAAGGGTCTCTTATCGTACGAAATTCTTTGAACTAAAAATTACCTACAGTCGTGTATTAACGATGATAATCGCACATACGTGTCATTAAGTTTGAATTTTTTAGGCGGCGCGTACCGTGAATCGATCGATCGTGTATCGCATGCGATCGTGTGCAACGCAGATTAAAATTCAGTCAGTATATCCAGCGCGATTCCGCTTTCGTTCTCAATCCAAACATGCAGAAATTTACAAAACAATCCCTTATAATATAAACTATAAAATTTAATTTTATCCCAAGATAAAAATTATTTTCCACATACTTTGCGCAGCATTCCGAAAAGTCAGTTCTGTCCTGACGTCAGTTCTGACCGGAAAGAACTGTGCTTTCGTTGGACAAGCGCAGAGTAATGCGTGTGGCCGAATTGATTTAATCGATAAACATATCGCCCGGTGCGAACAAACAGAACGTTTGGCGGAACGCTTGGGAGAAAGATCGATATTCACGATTACGTTCCATAAACAAAACTGCCGATGCGCCGATGCACGCCCGTGGTACGGTGGCGTTACCTCGAGCGGTGCCGGATCCGTCCCTTACACCGTGCGGCTAAATTGAATTCCCCTAAGCGGTATATCGGCTCCTACGAGCTTCGGAACGACTCACGGCGCGCTACCGCCCGGCCCTAATTTCCACCCTTGATCGCTCTGCTGTCGACAGGAACGAGCAGAATGCAAAAAAAAGAAGCGAACCGAAAGAACGAAGAAAAATACGGCGATGATGAAGGATGAGTTTTCCACGATACGAATGGACTATTAATCTCGCACGCGCGCGCAAGTTCGCTCCAATTTTCTGCTTTAAGGCAAGATATATCCGTAAAAAAAAAAAGGGGGGAGAAAGAAAAACGGTCACGGGAGAAAAACGGCACCGGTGACACGAGAGCGGAAAGAAAGGCGGGTGGAATTAAGAGGAAATCGGTCAACGGATCATTCCCGCTCTTCCGCGCCCGTAATCTTCGGGATAAAAAAAAGAAAGTAAAGGGTACACGCAGCGTCATGTGTAGCAAAATCCTTCCCCGTTCCATTCCCCCCCCCCCCCCCCCCCCTTCGCTACAACACTCGAGAAACGAGTCTAACGCTTCCGATACTTGAAACCTAAGACAGTCGTCGGCTAGTCCTAGTGATATATTTTAATAAATCGTTATCGCGGGTCTATCCTTCTTTCCCTTCCTTCCTATTATAGTAGTATGTCGTAACTAATTATTCAGTTGGGGCGTCTCTTCCCCCCTTTGCGCTTTCCCTTACACGAGTAACCCACGAGTAGGGACTGTCACCCAAAATCGTCTCGTGTCGCATACATTAAACCGAGTCTATAGTCTATCTCGCCTTCGCGGTCGACGTTGCGGGATAATCGATTAGGATTTCGCAGGCAGTGTTGTTTGAGGTTTAATTTTTTTTTTTCTTTTGTCTTTCGTTCGGATGCGTTTCGAGCTCGACGTCTCGACGAACAGCGGCGAAACTACTTTGCCTCTCGCTGGCCGGGCAGGCTATATACCTTTCCTCTACGTCGCCGATCGATCGTTCCGCTCGCGATATCCCGCCGCATCAATCGCATTCACGCAACATACAGTAATCTTACAAATAATATATCTAACAACTTTAGGTTCAACTTAGATTGCTTTCCGTGATCACGCCTACTCCAACCCGAAGCGCGCCCTCGTGCACTCGCATCGGACACGCACTTCTTCGCATTTATAGCAAGACGAGGACCACATCGTCCAGGATCGATAACACCCTCCCTGACCTCCCTACCGTAAACACGCGGTCGACATTACGTGGTCCGCAAGGACTGCACGAAGGCGCTCTTAGCCAAAGTTCGTGTACTTTACTATTCTATCGTAATATTACGTTTGCTTTTACTCTTTTTATAACTTTCTTTAAATATACGATAGGTAGGTTACTATTCTTTACGTATCAATCCGTGACATCACGCAATCGCACGCACGCACGCACACACGCACACACTCTCACATGCGTACATAACATTCTTTCGACCGTTCTTCTTTGCTCCTCTCTATATCCAGACGCGATCTAGTACGATCCGGGACGTCGGTTGATGGCTGGAGGAATTTAATGAAGATTTGTTGATAGTGTGGAGTGGACCGAGCGGATCGACGAGGAGCGACCCGAAGGTCGTGCGCGAGAATCCCCAAGAGCGACGAAACTTTCTCGAGGTGCAACGGAATCCTCGTCGATCCGCGCGACTTCGCGGCTGGTTCGGTCGGTCCGAATGTCTCTCGATTTTTATCGTGTGTGTTCGGCCTTAATCCTACGTCATAATACTATTCAATACTTGTTGAAGCTCATAATAAGTACATTACTCGAGGATTAGAGATTACCGATTATTGTATTACTCTCTTACGTCTCTCTAGGTCTCGCTTAGGTACAACTCCGCTCTATACCGATCTCTCAGATCTCTTCAGCGGCTTTCCTTATCGGAGTCCCTCCTCTTATCGCGTACCGTCTCCCATAGGTTGAGCCTTATAGGTACAAAAGGTAAATCGTCAACTGCGACGATCTCTGTACAGAAGTTAATAACAGCCGCGCGCGCGCGCGCCGAGGCTCGATCGGGCATCCTCGCGCTGCTATATTACCAAGGATACTTGGGATATTACGATATAAATGTCTATGTACAAAACTTAAGAGTAATAATGAAACTATCACCGATGCGACGAACTATTATTTGAGGGAACTGAAATCCGTGTATAGAAAGGCGTCATGACCTCCTTTACTACTCTCTTATAGCTTACATGAATGTGTGCTGTATGGCTGGCTGGGTGCTATCTCGATACGTCGACGATCGTTCGACAAACCGCGCTAAATGGTCACCGGTAAACATTTGTTGTCGCGTTGATTATAAAATGTATGTCGAGATCTCCGAGGAAAAGTCGGACGGACGCTAACTGCACGAACGCTATTTCTGCTATAATGCGAGTCTGCATCATATTTTCATGGACGATTGCTAAACGAGGACGTATGCATTTGCAAAATTAGCGATGAAGCGTGATAAAATTGAATTTTTTATTTTTTGTGCGAGACGAAAAATATCCGTTTGCACTGAAAAAATGTTCGCTTATCCACAGATATTCAGATTTTTAATCAACTTGACTGCAGATAGTCAAAATACTAACAATAGATTAAAATCATGCCGTTGCTTTTAGCAGTAAGTCTTCTCTGTCGATTTTATAAAAATATAATGCTATTACCTATGTACAGATAATCACGAAGTCGGAAACGCCCGTTTCCATGTTCGAAAAAGTTTCCGAGCGATATAAAAAAATAAAGCGTAACGAAAGCTAACAATAGTAAAAGAAAAGAAAGGATAATAATCGACGTATTTAACGTTGATAAACCAAGTACAACGGCATATGCCGAAACTCCAATTGGTTTTCGGGCGAAGCTAATTTCACGGATGCCGCGCTTTGTAGGCTTTTCTATGCCAAAGCATGCACGTGTCAGATGTGTATACTGTATGTACGCGGATAAAAAACGCAATGCTGGCTCAGATAGCCCGCGCAGCCTCGAGTCCGGAAGTCGTCGAAACGATCGCCCGCCTCGATGTGCCCCAGCACCGCGTTTAGCTTTGTTGGCGGTCGTTACTCCGGTTTACTTAGCGATACCGCAGGATGCAACGAGAGATCTCTCCGGCTGTGTTCATCGAAAACTTATAAGCAAACATGTATATCTCTACGCTAATATTAGACTTATCTAAGCGGAAAATGTGTACACGGGACTCCCTAAGTCCGGTATTATATACAGAGTGCACGGACGCGTACATAACGATTGCCGTTATTCGTTCATTAAGCGCGTAATGCGTTTTTCGTGTACGCGCGTGTGTGTCCGTTGAGGAAAGAATCGAATGAAAAAAAAAAAAAAAAGGAGACGGGTTTGAAGGAAATGTATGTATGGATCTGAGACCACGGGTCTTGCCGGTTTCCTCTAGAGGTAACAGACCCGCGTAGCACCTTGATTTGAAGGGAGGGATGGGAGAAGGGAGGTTTAGTTCTCGACGACGATGACGTGTCGCGAAGGTACTCGACTGGTTCCTCACAAAACTGGAGCGCGATGGCTTCTCGAGGGTTTCGTACGACACGATGTGACACGACACGACGCGCTTTTGTCGACACAATGCGAAATGTGCACGGGTAAAAGCGCGGCGTCATCGCGCGCTCGTTTCGCCGTGCGTACGTCAGGTGCGGTGCGCGAAGAATAATGACGATGATCAGAACGGCACGAAGGTTGCAAACAAAAGATAACGGGCGGCGGTGCTCGGAGCGATCGTCGAGATGCGATATATGAAGGGTAAAATGAAGGAAAACGCGGAGGTGTGCGGAGGGGGTACGAGGTCTGGTCTGAGGGGGTGGTAGGTAGAAAATAGGCGTGTGCGCGCCGCAAAAGTGGCGAACGTGATATGGAAAGCTAACCAGCGTCGCGCGAGTGCAGCCAGCGCGGCGCGGGCGGTTCGCACGAAAGTCTCTAAAGCCGATAATAATCTCATATGTAACCTGCGTGACGTCGTAAACGCGCCGTTGGACACGTTTCGTTTTTCTCTTCTCCTTGCCGACGCGACGTTTTACCTTTCTTTCCTCGACTGACGCCGCCGTTTCCTCTTCAGCCTCTCTCACGGGTGCGCGAGCCGTAGCGACTGTTCTCCAATCGATGCTCCCACCCTCGTTGTCGGGAAGCTTCCACCTCGACCTCGCTCGTCGCAGATGCGAGAACAACTGCTGGAGAACGCGCCTCTCCTCCCTTCGACGCACCGCTCAATGTCGACGTCCTATTGATAATCGATATCTCGGTCACGACGATATCGCGATCAACGTTGCGTCGTTTTCCGTAAATGAGACTCCGATATCGTATGTACACATAAAATTTCCCTCCGCTCCGTCTCGTAAATTAATTAAAAGTTCCAGGAAAGAGAACTGCGCGCTTCTCCATTCAGCTCTTCCAGCAACGACCGGTGTCCAGGTGTGCGAGAGGAATCGGATCTTTATCCACGTTTCTCTTCGGCACAAAAGGTATCACCGTTCACCCCGAGAAACCTCACTCCGCCCCCCGGTGCGCGTCAGTATCAGAATTTACAAGCCGAGGATCGTCCCGCTGCCCCGCGCTCGTGGTTTCTCGCGGCATCCAGCGTTCGGTCTCATTTTCGCGGCTCGCGCGCGACACGTCTATTTACAGCGAAGCGAGTACGAAATATATATATGTATATATAACGGAAAGTCGAGTGCACGACGAATACGGAACTGGAATATTCTCGCGGGTCACCGACCGCCAATAAACTCGATGGTCACTCGCGATCGGTAGCGCCGACGAAAGGCTCTCGGGCACCGTGGCACGTGGTATGCACGATCAATCACGCGTACGTTCCTCGCACCTTTTTTTTTTTTTTTTTTTTTTAGATTTTCAGTTCACCGGTTCTCGCGAATCGCAGCTCGGCCTCAGTCATTTAAGAGTCCTCGAGTGACCAGCGGGCCCAGCGCGGTGGCGTGACCGGCCAAGAAGAAGGCCAGGCCGATCCAACCGGTCGTGGTCCAGCCGCGATTCCTCGGCGGGACGCTTATGCGTATCATCGTGTCATCGTAATCTCGGCTCGTCGTGGGACCCAACGATCGGCTCCATCAGACGAGGGGCGTGCCGTACACCTCGTTCGTGTGTAGATTCTGATTGCTGTCGTTTTGCCTGGAGGCGCATTGCTGCAACAGAGAAAGCGCACGCGTCGAGAAGCTGTGAAGGGAGTTGCAACTCGATTCCCCGATGTATTGTATTAAGCGTTGCCTCTCGTATACCTCGCGTATCACGTGTTTGAAATTGGATGTCAACGACTGCTGTATAAAACCGGTTCGCGAAGCCGTAAATAAATATAAATAAATACCGTAACTGTTTACAACCGATTTTACAGCACGTTCACGTAGATTATAAGAGATTATTATGAATTAATCCATTATGATATTATAATAAAATATTAATGATTGCCTTAATACACGAGCGCAAATGTTTACGTAGAGCGAACGTAAAATGGGCTAGCCACATTAATAATTTTGCCGGGCAAATTGTATTTCGATACGCGTTAAGAGTTGTCGTTACGTAATACATAAAAGATCACGAACGATTTTGAACAATCACAGAGTAATTCTCATTTGCTGCTATCAAATGCAATTATATTTATCGATACACATTATCGATATACGCCCGTGGGTGTATTTTCCCACAATAAACTCCACCTCTCGCATCGCGCAATTTCATGATAAATATTTAATTTCCGTCCATCCGTTCCGATGCATATAAAGATATGAATATACGTAGAATCCGCTGAATTGTACATCGCTTTGCAATGCAAATTTTGAACGGCTCGATTACGGTTTATGACGATCCTATACATATATGACAAACGGTGATATGAATATCTGAGATATACGGCAACGTACGTTATTTCGCTCGCGTATAAAAATGCTCCCGGCATCTGAAGAAATATCAGTTGACGCCGGTTGACGCTATAAACTGATGCCGGAAGAGAGAAGCGTAAGATGAATCGACTTACCGCTTGCTTTCTTTCCCAGCTCTTCATCGCCGACTTGTACTTCTCGAACTCGTGACACCAGTCCGAATAAATCTTCTGGTAGTCGTTGGACTTGGCGGGTGCCGAACATCTGTGCGCGTCCACGGTGATGTTATACGAGCACAGGAGGGCACCGCCGAGCCAGCAGTCGTATCTACCGGCGTCCTGCTCGTTCACGCCGACGATCACCAGACCCTTCTCCGAGGTCTCGATGAATTTGTCGCCGCCGGCGCCGTACTTGTACGCGATCTGATACCTTCCCTTCTCTTTGCTGTAATGGTACCACCGTACCTCTTGGTTCGCGAGCACCTCCGGCATCTTTACGAAGCACCCCAGATGCACCGACTGGCCCCACGTGACAACCAGTTTCCGTTTGCCGACGCTGCTGTCGCACACATCCGCCGTGGTGTTCGACACGTCTTGAAGAAGACTGCGCGAAAAAGAAAAAAGAAATCACGATTATACACCCGAGAATTCTGTTGCAAACAACGTAATCTCGAACATTTACGTTGCCGTGATTTTATTCCGAAATATTTCGAAATTGAATTTTGATTCGCCAGCTGCAATTTTCTTTTTTCCTTTATTTTATTTTATTTTTGTTATTTTTGTAAAAGTATTTCGTTTCACCAAACGGAAATAAATCTGCGGAAATAAATCTGCGATAACTGAAATATACGATGCGTAAAATCGGCGCAAATATTACTGCGCCGAAATCTGCGTGCCGTAATTCGTAATCAAGCGAGTAAATTATGATGAAAATTGAATATGTTTCATTCTTTTGTTTTTCTATAATACGTGTGCATCTTGCGTAAAATTAGAGACTATAAATCGCCCTGCGTGTGTATTCGCAATTTTGCATTTGCGGAGAGAGAGAGAAAGAGAATGTATTTACCCTGGTTCGTAGGGTTTACACATGTTTGTGTCCTTATCCCATCCACAGTACGGATCGTGGACGCATCGGAGGCAGTTGTCGTACCGCCGAGTACACATCACAAGATCGATCTGCTTTATTCGATGATCCGACGCCACGTAGAGAGCCTTGTGCTCCTTCGAGATCTCCATCGCCTGTATCGGTTCGCCCGGCGTTACGTCGAAAACATCCAGCAAGATCGACTGGGACTCGCCGTTACTGTCGATCCACTGTACAACCTTGTGTACACGGCCGTCGCCTGTAACACACGACGAGAGACACGTGCTTACGCATTTTCATCGGGGGAACAATAAGTTATCTGATCGCGTTTCTATTCATCGTGACAGATATTCGATAGTTTAGACTTTAGCTTACTAGAGCCGGCGTAGTAAACTGTATAATCCAGATCGATGCCCACGAAGTCGATGCGCAGCTTATCGACGACCAGTCGTGTGAGCATGACGTCCCGCTTGTAAAAGACCGGCTTCTCGTTCTCGTGCGAAATCGCGGAGTCCATCAGCGGATGGGACCTTATGAAATTCAGGACGGTGTCCGGCAAAGTCTCAGTGTCGTTGACACATTGGCCCGGGCGCGGTTCCGGGACCTTGTTGGATAAGACCGGTAGCCACGCGCTACTGCTAGTCGCTTGCTCTTTGAACTTTCCGCGGAAAGCCTCTTGGATGGCGTCAATGTGGAAGGAACATATCGCGGAGCCCATTAGCCCGTTCGTCGATGTGGTGAAGGTACCATAGAAATGCGTATCGTCACCCGGCACCTTGTAAATGCTCTCTGAGAAACGATGCAATAATGTAATTGTATGTCAGAATGTGAACACACATAGTAGTAACGAAAATAGTTTTTCTCTCGCCAAAGACAAAGATTTTATCATTAGAGATATCGACATTTTTATTACAGAAAAATAATGATAAATCTTTATCATTATTTAATATCTCTAAAAATACTGAATGTTGATATCATTATTTTAATATCTTTAAAATACTGAATTTTAAGCGTGGCAAAAAGATAGAGAGATAAGCGTAATTTATGCTATAAAAAATGTCACACAGCAAAAATATATGTGTATGCCGTGCTGTACAACGCGCCGATACTCACGTATTTCGTTGAAATAAAACGGGAACTCGCCGGGTATCGAGCAATTCAATCTGGCCTTGAGGTATGTGGCCCAATTCTGCGCGAGTATATTTTTACCGCCGGTGTCCCTCTTGCAAACTCTCGCCACGCGGGAATATACACTTTTACCGCAGTTTATATATTCGACTGCGGTCTCGCGGAAAAAGAAGAACACGTGGCTGCCGATGTCGTACGAACCCACGAAATTCGGCTCTGAAAAGATAAAGAGACGTAACATTACCTCATCATTAATTCTCTAATATTTTCGAGCGCCTCGAAATCCATTTCAATTCGCAATTCCGCGTACAGTTCCTCGGTCGAGACGATGTTTCGCAGTCGCAAAACTGTTCAACCGGAATATTCCGGCGAGCTTATACGCTCGCGTAATCTAGCCGTTAGCGTCTACCTCATTCTACAGCAAAATAACTGCATCTAGAGCAGATAGTTCGCATAGATACTCCGCAATAATCGCGCACAATAATAATCGTGAATCGAGTATTTGCCGCGGGTGGTGCGGGAGAAGATGTCCTTGCTCGTTTCTATGCGTAAAAACTTTCATCGCGGGACTGTTCCAGCTCCGTTCAGACGTGGACAATAATCTCCCCCGAATTCAGTTTAACCGCAGGCAGTTCGTAGCGCAACGATATTATTTTGCGCCCGTTTCACGAGGAAGTGAGAGAAAGGGAGAGTATAAAAAAAGCGGGATTATATAGCGGAGCTAGATTAGAAACAATGCGCTTTGATTGCGTCCCTTGAAAACATTTCGTGATAATTGGAAAAGAAATTGAATTCAATGAAAAATTGTTTTTGCAATTTTGTTCGCAAAATTAATTTGTAATGAGTTTCGTAAAATTCGTCTCATCAAATACATAAATAGCTAAAATTAAATCGCAATTTATCCAGCTGGAAAAGTTGCACGATGCGAGAAGCGCTATTGAGTCGGCTTTATCATTGCACCTCGCGTAGTTGAGTTATAAGAGTTGGGTATCATCTTCGAATGAGATAAGTTGCGCGGAGAAAGAGTCCGAAACAACTTCGTAATGATTTGTGAACTCCGACAGACGGTGAGCGATTCCGGGGCCCCGGTTGAGAAATATTCGTTATCACTCAAACTCGCTTGAAAATAATTTACTACGAATCAGCTTCATCAACTTGTCTCGCTGATTTTCGCGTATTCGTGGTCCGACTAAAAACCAGATCCAGAGTCTGACATGCACCCAATAAATTGCGCGAATATTCGCGTTACTCGCAATGCAGCTCAGCGCAAGCGTTGCGGTTTAATCTTGGTGTAATTGCTTGTTGTACCGAGAAAATGATTTATCCCGTATAACGACGAAGTCGGAGTTTGGTAACGCGAGAAATTGGCGAAGAAAATCGAATTTTTCCGCGTTCGAGTCGCATCGTCGCGTCGTCAGAGCCGGGCCTCTCTCTCTCTCGTCGGTTTTACATTATGCGACGGCACTCGGCTGGAGGCCGCCGCAATCTCCCTCACGGTTCAGCGATTAAATCGATTGTCTGACGCTTCGACGGCGGAAGTTTGATATATTGGGGCGGTACAAGCCCGTGTAGATAGACGGAGACGGGCCACGAGGAAGGAGAGAAATAATTTACCGAAGAGGAGACGTGGAAGCGTTTCCTAGCGAGATGACTTTTGATTGCGTATCCCGACGCGCTTGCTGAGTATAACGTGCGACAGAGTTCGAATATTGAAAGTGCCCGCTATTGCCATTGTGCTTCAAGAAGAAGAGCGCCTCGTTATATCTCGACGAAAAGAGACTTCACATTTTAAATGTAGCGGATGTTAGGAAGGAAGACGGTTGTAGGCTAATGTTCGAGCGTCATTCTGCACGCGCAAGGATCCGTGAAAGTAGACGTTCGTCAGCTAGTTATTCAGAGCTTGTTAAGTCCACTGCGTTCTACTCTCTATTTTTCTTCGTCTCCCTTTCCGTCCGCGATTTACCCTCCCAGAGCCAGAGCCGGAGCTTTTCCTTATCATGACCTCACACCACGAACCGCATCAGTCTTCATTGCGTCTTGCCTTGCCGCCGAGTAGACTGCGAGAAGCGAGAAAGAGAGGCCGTGAGCGAAGAAGGGAGAACGAGGGGGGAGGAAGGGTCGGAGAGTCGCGAAGATTATACGAGGAGCGCGCGTGGAGCCCATCCGTCTCTTCCGGGACTCTCGCCTGCTTTTAATCAACGCCTCTGTTAATAGACAAACTCGATGCGGAGAATGGTCCTTGATGGTGACGCGCTCAGTAGTCTCGCTTGTAGGGTCTGAGCAGAGGTGGCTCCCGGCAGCTTCAGAGGCGGAGGAGTAGGCAGAGACACGAGAGAGAGAGAGGGGAGGGAGAGAGGAAGTGAGTAGCGAAAGGGCTGCTGGCTCGAAATTAAACGACGAAACAAATGGCTAATCATGCGTCCCGCGGGAGGGCGCGAAGGATACAAAGTGGGACAAAGTCGTCCGCCCATCCTCCCTGGCTTTTGCCGCTCCGATACCGCGACCTTCCTACCCGACGACGTGGACGGCGGCTGAAGGAGCGGGCTCGAGTGGCGGCACGCTTCGACAGAGTGAGGAAAAGCGGAAGCAGCCCCCTCGAGAAATACAAAGCAGCCATCTAACCGTCTTGCGCCATTATTCCGGGCCGGTATGTCGCGCGTGAAAGCTCGCTGCGAAAGGATTGCGGTAGCAAGGACGGAATTAAAATTTTAATTCTTATCCGGGCAATTTATTTTCCTCCCGGCCGAAAAGAAGCAATTTTTACCATGATAATTAATAAATCAAAAAGTTTTGTTCGACAGGAATTTAGATATTCCCTACATGCATTTGACTCGCTGAACTAACGAACGAATAATATTCAATGGGAAATGTAAACTATTTGTGGAACGGGACTTTCTCGACGATCATTTTAAAACGTAGACAGTCAAAAGATAGAGTAGGATTTCGATATTAAACGCTCGTATAACTAAATTTTCGACGTATTTCTCGTGTCCCGTCACGACCGACGAACCTAACGAATCGGATTCTATTTACACTTGATCATCGCAAATCAGCGCTCGGAACCCCTACCTCCCGCGAGTTACGCTATTAAATTCCATGTCGGATTGTGTGTCTATATTCGACGCACGTCCTAATCTACATTTTCCAATTTCCTTGCCGGGCCGCTCTTGCCGCGCCTCTCACGTTCGCGCTCCGATAACGAAAAATCGAGAGGATCGCAATAATCCCGGCCGACGAATCAGAGAGCCGGTAAAACTGATTAAAGCTCGGGCCTCTCCGAACTAGGTGGAACTGAGACGAGGAGAGAGTAAAGCGGGAGAACGGTTTCCGGCGGACGGGCGGGAAAACTTTAAGTTCTTCAGTCGGCTCGCTTTCTCTCCTTTTTCGAGAAAAAGGAGAGGGTACTTTCGTTGAGAACGCGCAGCGTTTAGGACGAGGAAGATCGCGTCGGGGTGTTATTTTATTACCCCGTTTGTAGAGAAAGTGAGAGAGAGAGAGAGAGGGGGGAAGAGGGAGAGATCCGGCACCCTCTCTAACCGGTCCGATAGCGAACCTAGCGCCGACATCGCCCTCCAAACTCCTATAATTCCACTCGTAACCCATCCCCGCCGTCTCCGTTCCCTTGCTTTTCCGCGCGAGTCCTCGTCGTCGACGAGGAAGGCAATGGTACCCTTGGAAAATAGGCGGGGCAGTTTATTCGCATCCATTTGAACCCGAAGCGTGTTCCCGGCTTTACGCTGGGGTCCTACTTCAAAGCACTCCCTGTCTATTTTCTAAGCAGCACACCCTTCCTACGCGGTTTCTTCAGGAAGACCTGTTTCGCTTTTTAGCCGATCGAGAACGTCCCCCTCTTCTCGTTAATACCATGCGTTCTAAGCCTAATGGAAATTTCATTGTTGCCTCGACACGCCGTAATTATCAGGCTTCAAGTAAAGGTTCCTCTGTGAAGTGCGGAGATCTAAATATGTCTGGTAATGGTGGACGTAGCGATCGATATTCAGACATAGGGGAGACGTAATTATAGAAAATACTACGCGCGCTTGAAAGATATGTATTACCATTAAGATTCAAACACGCCGAAATATTATAAAATCATTAAATATCATCCTCGATTCGATGATCGATTCGATGAGAGAGTATAGATACTCTGTTAAGTTTAACTAAATTTTTAGCTAATGATATTGTTTACAAAAAGAGTACTCACTGTCGAGCCACTTGGAGTCGTACTTGAGTGTCCTCTTGAAGCTGAACGCCTTGCGACCGGTAGTCAGATTGTAGAGATCCGTGCGGAAGATTACGGTATCGGCTTTGGTGAACTCGGCGTTCGTGCCGGAATAAAGAGCTGGCAAGTCTCCGGGATTGCCCTTCTCGACCCAGACCGCCGTCGAATTGTCCGCAGGGTCATAAGGGCACTTCGCGATGCCCATTCCCACTCCCGGGACAAACTCGTGGCGCGGTAAGTGAGTCAGATTGCTCTGGAAAAAAAACATCATTTGGGGGAGCGAGGTTAGATAGGCACGGACAATAAGACGTTAAAGAAACAAAAGGGGTGAGTTGAAAAGAAGTTTTCTCTCTTTACGGAAGGTAACAAAATTATAAAAGGAGATAAAGTTTAATTAAATTTTTTTAAATATCGATTTCAAGATGATTAATAAATTCGCGGATAAAAAATAACGATAATCTTGGAGCACGTTTTATAATGAATTATTTTATGTATATATATGTATTTATAAGATTCAGTACCGAACGTCTTGATGTAATTTAACTTTATTTAGTAGCTATAATTTCCAACAGTAGCTTAGGTAAGCGGCTGGATGTTATTATTACGCGAGATGTTACGGTACACCCGGGACTCGTAATGTTTAGCAAAGCGAAACTGCTGTATCTTTTGTCGTGTTGTTACACGGGTACTTAAGCGCAAGATTCATTCATCTGCCCGCCCGCGCTTTGATGCACTTTACGAAACTTTGCAAATCACATCGTGCGGATTTGTACTATTGCGATAATGCATGTAAATTTCCATTAATAACAGCATTACTCATTATATGGCTTTAAATATTTCGACAAGAATTAAATTGGAACGTAGGTACCGAGGAATGCGTGAGTGGCGGTAAAATTTATTCGTAACGCGAAAATTAATTAACGATATTATTTTCAGATGCCTCCTCGCGTTCTGTTATTAATTAATTAAATTAAGCGTAAAGCAGCACAAATCGGTGTGCGTTGCGCATATCACGCTGAACCCGTAATACATTTCAAGGGAAGTTGCGGATGTATTTAACATCGTTTCGCATTTTCAATTTTCAATAAACAAATGACAGCGGACGTTTAAACGTTACATATACATTTTTTCAGCCCTTTGCCAGGCCAATCGTCGTTTTTAACAATTTTGCAATCCAATCACGAACTGTCGCGTATTACAAAATCAAATTTAACAAATTTATTTAGTATACATTGCAATTCGTAAGGTATAAAAGGGAAAGAGAATTGAATGATGCGAGAAAGCAATGCAGTATTTGTTTCAATATCCTACTATTGAAAAAATAAAAACAATTGCTCATATTGTAACTGAGAAGTTTAGTGACATTTAGAATTTAGATCAACGACGAGATATTTTATTAAAGATACGAAGATATGATTGATAGATGATTAAGGTATGCGAATATATACTAAATTCCCTACTTACGTATGCGTGTTTTCTACATTGTCTACATTAAAAATAACATGAAAACTTACGTAAATCACCCAGTCCTTGGGTGAGTGCGCGTTCGTACCGCACATGTAAAGCCGATTGCCGTCTCCCATCGGCTGTATCACTCTTATATGGTTTCGGCAGTCGAAATGCTGAAAAGAGAAAGGTCGGAGGGAAAATTAAATTCGATGGTGCGACGTGCATTGACGATGAGAAAATCGTTGCAGACTATACGTAGCACATAGTAGGTATGCGTATATAGTCGTTCAATACGCTACCGCGTTTCCTTCGAACTCTTCGGAAAAGCGAAAGATCGTGTCGCGTGCGCGGCGGAATCGTCGCGGTCGATCACGTCGTGCGCGTATTTCGCGGCGAATCGGTGCACAGGAAATGAATTGGCTTTGTCGTCACGTAGGGAATATTTGCGTGGACCTTACACCTCGACGACGACGCGTACACGGTGCATACAAATGAAGCTGTGATAAGCGCGCGCGCTCGCGCGCGCGTGTCTACGAGGCAGAACGCGATCGTGCTCGTTTTATCGTTGTAACCGTGGTACCGCGAGGTATGAATAAAAATGGACGTGCGTTAAAAAATCAGAGTTCCATGGTTAACTTTAATTTTCGACCGAAATACGATGATGGCGATTTGGGAAAACTCATCACGTGTAAGACTCCTCTTAACGTTACAATATATTTATGCTAAGGTTTATTAGAATTTATCTGATTAAAGTAGATGAAATAAAACAAGAGATTATCTAACAGGACTTTAAATATATTTACTTATATATATATTAATTCAGAAATTAAGACATGAGAAAAACTGTTACAGATTATTCGGAAAGAAGGATGCTACGGTAAGATCCCTTTGCGCTAAAGATACAAATGAGATACATTCTCTTCGGATCCGAGTGACACCGTAGTGTCTATTAAAAAGCAAGCTTGCGTCTTTCGTTTCATCGTTGCGCGCCTTCAAAGAAACAGGTTCTTTTATTTTACAGCACGTCGGCTTTTTTCTCCTCGACATTACGTCTTTTTCTGCAATCACAATTCTGGCGTTCTTGTTTCAGAACGCCAGACTCAGGCCAGTTTGTTGGTACCGAAATTAAAATTCGTCTCAAAGACGGCGCGCGGTGCGAAAGAGAGCGCAAAACCGAACTGTGAGAAAAGAAACCTACCTCTGATTTGCCTTTCGATACGCAATTTGCCACGTTGCTGGGTTCCAGATTTAGAGCATCTCTCTGCAACAAAGGAAAAACATAAATTATAAGTTATGTCACATCGCATCGTAAATTAAAATAAAAATTATGGGGAAACTTTGAAGGCCATTTGTTACGTGCGCATATACATGCATAACATTTGTTGTGATATATTTGCGAGAGCCCGAAAAACTCGAATATTTTACGTTGAAAGACAAGGGAAATTCTATTTCTCCGAAAAAGCGACCCATAATTATATATCTTTCAAGGGAAATCTGCAGGACTGCTTCTATTTGTAAGTGCCCTTTTCTTACGGACGGTCGCTTATAGACACGCTCGATTTTACGAGAAGTGTTAGAAGTGCATACTTCACATTTTGCAAACTCTGTGTTGCGCCATAGTCGCAACAGCCTCTCGTAACGCGGCTGAAAAGACGCAATAAGAAACGTGCCAGAATAAGGTTAATATTTAGAATCTAAAGAGAAGATTTTCACGCGAGAAAAGATAACGAAACTTCTCTTTCTCTTTACTTTAAAATGCGTCCCTGTGGTTGCTCCAGATACGACTTTCTCTCATAATAGCAAGGTCCTTTACATTATTCCGGAATGTAACCCGGAATAATGTTCTTACGTAAAAACATTTAAGAAGAATGAGTTTCGCAAACGTGTGCTTGTTGTGACGGTCACGCTGTGCAACGATCTTTTCCCATTGCGGTGCGCTCTGTGTGAGTCGACAGAATACGATCGTGGCGTAGGAAGTGGCTCGTTTGCAAGGTCAATCGTCCGAAACGCGTCGGACCTAACGATCGATCTCCTGCGGACATCGCGTGCCGCTCCACGGGAGTGTCACGGCCAGAAATGGCGTCGATGCCCGACATTGTCCCGGCCGAACGTAAGGGTGAGTCGAAACAGCGTTCCCCGACGTTGATCTACGACCAATAAATTACCGAAAGAATCGCTCCGCGTCGCGACGAACGCTGAACGAGTGGTCACGGACGAGAGTAGACGACGCGGACGTTAAATCATAGCAGTTTCCACGAGCAGGCACAATCAGGATCTGTAATTCATTTCCGTTCTCGTGAGATACTCCGAGTGGTGCATCGTGATAGTAAACTGGGGACGTCGTATGTAGCGTCGTTGGCAATTTTGCACACTCCAAAGCGAATGAACTCCACGATGGTCCGCGCCAACCGTAACGCATTGAAATCCCCGCATTGCGGAGCAGATAAATATACAATATTGTTTCTACGTACGATTCGCTGAACTCCGAAAGTCACATCCTATGCACAATTTGTCGGATAGGATGTACGTTGGCGAGAATCCAGGCGACGCGGTTGAAGTGGATACGAACATGATTTACCTCGGCGTACGGTATATATATACGGTCGCAATATTCGGAACGGACTTGGAATGCCCTATTATAAGCATAATCCACTTACAAACAGCGACGCGTCTAGCTCCGCTCAAGTAATCGCGCTCATGACTTGCGCGGTAACTTCGACTCGGAGTTTCCGATGAGCGTGTACGTTACACGCGGAATAATAGCGCAGTGATAACGGGGTATTTGCGGCCGTCTTATTCCGTCTGACTCGCGCCTGTATTATTCTCCTTGATTTGGCGAGCCTCCATCGATCCGTAGTCGATCCGGCTATATAGTCTTTCACCGTCGCTCGAGAAGACCCAGGATTGGCCCGAATGCGAGTTTCACCTTGGCGAACCGTTAAAATTATTTAACGATCCGAACCTTTCTCGCCGTCCGCATGGGCGTTGATAACGACGTATTACTCGTTAAGCACCGCAGTGCATTAAGACGACGGTGTACACAGCCGGAAGCTCGGCGGTAATTAAAAGCGGAGCAATTCCCGGTATCCGCGCTTACCCGTAAGCCCCTCCCGCGGATCTCCTCGTTATACTAATCATTACAATCCGTCCGTAAGCTCGGCACGGAGATGAGAGCAGGAAGACGGCGAGAAATAGCGAAAAGCAGTCGGCGGATAGAGAATCTTGCGGCAAAGACGAAGAGATAGAAAGAGAGAAAGCTTCCGAGCCTCGCGTTCTTCCGCAAAATACATTAACATGACAACGTGTAGTACTACTTTTAAAGCCAACCGCGTACGTAAAGAATTTTGATCTCGAGCACGTGGAATACATGCATTCGCTTTTAATTAAACATCGTAATTGACGTTATATACTTATGTTCGATCACGTATGTCGTCAACAGCGATCTTATGTGGCATAATCTCGTCGAAATCGTAAAACATGGTCGTCAGCATCTTAATCCTTATCCAATTCGAGCGAGATACTACGATTGGGATAAAAAACACGTATGCACGTGAGTGCCTCCTTCGTGAGTTATCAATTCGGGCGCTAGAGAGCTAGAAAGGTACACGTAGGTGCAGCTGTCGGCAATAATATTGTCGCCAAGCCGCGATGCATCATTTTATCGCGCCGCCTACGACGCCATTAACTTTATAGCACCAGAGCGTGCCTCCCGGCATGCAAACGCCTCGACTTCCATTACCGGCGTGATACGCCGACTATTAAACAGAAATATCTCCCATCACCTCTCGCCTGCCGGTGTGCCCTACTCTAAACTCCGGGAATCTGTCTGTCGCGGATTTTCCCCTATCATTCCTGCGAACAGGGTCTGGATGTCATATTATCCCCTTGTCATTAACGCATCCGTTCTACGCTATTACTTCGAAGTAGGAAGTACGGAAGCGTATGTTTTCAAGAATTTCAATATTGGTTGGAAAATTTATAGATCGATCAACCAAATAACATCGAAGTCCCGAGAAAAATGTCTTGAAATTATCTCAAGAAAAAGACGTCGCCTGTGAACCACGTTTATCGTCCCATTTCGGACGACCCTGCACTCGATTCTTTATACTCGTCATGCATGGAAGCCTCTCTCATTCGCTTCTTTCGTTGGAAGGCTTACACTGGAATACACGAATCACTGGAGTACACGAGTTTCAAATTTTCGATATTCGGGCGGATTGATTAAGTTCTTGACAAGGTAACGGTATTACGACAAAGAAACGTCCAAAAGTTGTCATCGCTCATGTACTCATTCATCCGCCCGCCCGTCCTTTTAATCATCGTCGCAATTCATGCGCGTTGAAAATTTCTGTGTGTGCATGCGTATGAATTTCTGCAGTATGACCAGAGACGGCTTGCAGATGATTAGCTTCCTCGAAACGAAGACGTGCCATTCGCGTGTCTCGACCTAGCTTTGTCAATGCCGCTGTTGATTTTCGCCTTTTCAGCTTACTGCTTCCAATGGCACCGGCGCCGAGCGATTATAAACGTTGAAAACACGCAAGCGGGTTGTAATTATCCTCAAGCATGACTCATTTCGAGATATCATATGTGTGTGTGTGAATCACTAAACTAGTCTTCTAATTTACTTTAATAGAAACATTACGATTTTTCGCTATCATCTTTAGGAATGATATTAGAAACGCTATATCTTCCTGCTTAAATAATAAAAAAAAACGTATGCGTATATATTTTATGAATACTTCCTTTCTGACGACAAATATAGAAAAATATTTATGTGGATCAAAGTTCTTATCAGAGTCTTCTTACGTCAGAGGAAGAGGGAGATGGAGAAAGTGAAAGATCAGCGTATGCACGGAGGGGGATAAGGAATCGTATAATTTACCGTGCTAAAATATTAAGGACAGAAGACTACTGTGGCATCCCTAGGGTATCGACACCCCCTAACCTCGGAAACTCGAGGAACGTTACGGTACCGGCGAGGCTCCCTTAAAAATTCACGAGTCGAGGCCACCGCGGCGCTTTTTATCTCATCAAATAGTAATGCCGGGCATTGGACCGTTAAGAGACGGGATTCCCTCAGGCTCTCCTGATCACGCGCCACATATACTGTCACGGTGTGCCGAGGGGGGAAAAAAATTTAATACGCGTTTTATTATTTGCGTCAAATAATTTACAAAAATCTTCGTGCTTTTTCGAAACCTTCCTTTCCCTATATCGGATCTTTTTATTCAACTGACACGCTTTAAGAGAGGCTATGAAGAAGAGCTCGATGGTACGATCGAAACGTGAATGGTGTACGAAGAAGCGAATGCACTCATGATAAATTCATAAAGAGATGACGTACGATCAACCGGCATCATATTGTCCCTTTAGCGCCGGATGATGTCTACATCCCCCGATTCGTAGTCATGTCAGGCGGTAACCTTCGTTACGCATAAAATTTTCGCGAACTGACCTGACATTTCAGCAGGACGAAAAGTGCCTTTCGTTGTCGATCGACGCCGTAAGTCACTTTTTCCTAATGGAAGCCGTCACTCCGCACCTTTTCGCCCTGCCGCGGCCTCGCACGGTCGGAGACGCGCGGATGGAAAAAGGAGGGAAGGAGTGAGAGAGCCTGGGATTCAATCTGCATTCAATATTGATTCCAATCCGATATCGTGGATTTCCATTTTTGTGATTTACTTCTTACGCCGGCAGCACCGGCACTATCTGTACTGCGAAAGAGGGTGTTTTTTCGAGGGTCAACCCCAATGCATACCGATGTCGCATCGTCATCGATCAAAAATATCGAACGATAAATAATCTGCCTTCGCGATGATACACACTTCGCTCTCAATTCTCGCGATGCGCGCCGACAGTTCTCCGCCGAGCGGGTCGGCTTCTGCGGGGCAACAGAGAAAGCTTTTCGGTTATTCGTATCAATTACGGTAAGTCAATGAACCAGAAGGAATTCCTTAACGACTAAAGTTCCAGCACGTCGATAAGTTCGCGAAGGACGTAGCTTCCATCCGGAGATAAGAAATTATCGATCTGATTTCTACCGTGGCGCAGACGCGCGTAACATTCTCCGTTAAACTGCTCAGAATCGTTCCGTTGATAGTTTGCCTTTACATTTTGTCAATTTAGTACCATATTTATATCACTCCGCCACGAACAATCCACGAGAGCTCATTTTAGTTCCGCGATTTTATAACCGCGTGAGTAACGTCTTCATTAGCTTAAGAGAGCATTCGTAAGAGCCGAGAGTCCAAACGTAAAAACTCCTTTGAGCAATTTAGAATCGTTCGCGCGATTCTCGTCGTTGCGCCGTAGAGTGTATTTGAGCACCGCGGTATTCTTTCGTCCTTTTTTTTTTCCAAGAGCGTTTTAATGGCAGTCTGGGACGAAGCATTTTACACGACGACGACGACAACAACGACGACGACGGCGATGGCGACAAGGAGGAAGGACGACGATGGAGGGCCTGTATGGCTATTTAAACACTTTCACCATAAATTCGCGAGAGAAGGCACTCTAGTTTCACTCGCACCGTGCAACGCCTTTCCTCTCGCACGAGAGTTTCCCTGTTCTACCTCTTTTTACTGCTAACCATGTGCGCGTATCATACGTTTTCTTGCGCGACTCGTGATTCGCACGACAAAAACGAACGAGCGCAAGGAATGCCGAGAGAAACGGAACAATTAATAGTGATTAAGAGCAATGAGTTTCTGAGTCTTCAATTATAAATAAGATATTATATGAAAGACGCGTTACACACAATATATGTAACAATGGAAAACATCGATGAAATAACTCTTTTATGTTATTTTTATCTAATTTACTGTATATATAATATATTTAGGAAATTACTACATCAGTAAACCTAAATATATTATACATACAAGTAATTTCCTAAATATATTATACATACAAGTATGTTGTAACCAGAAATTCTATTGTTTTTATTTATCTACTGTAATAATTCCCCAAAAATAGCACATACTATGTAAAAATTTGTTCTAAACAAAAATTCGATAATCGAACAAGAATGGACAAATTTTAAATAGCGGAGGAAGCGGTAACGCGGACCGAACTTCGTGGAACAGCGGTGGCTGCGAAGGTGACGACGAAGATCGAAGAGGAAGTGCTGTTGACAGTCACTTCGTCGGGTAATAGGGCAGTTTCGTAGTCTGCAATTACCAACGTCATTGAGGAACACCATCTGGGACGAGTCTGGTAGTGAGCTCCGTCGAGGATCCTCTGTTTACAATTTCGGTGTTTGCTCGACGACTGAAGAAGGTTTTCCACCTCAGACGTGGACTAAGAACAGAGACCGCCGACACGTTTCACTCCCGGAACGCAGTTTCTCCCGCGTCTCTCGTTTTTCCATTTGTCTCGCCTCGCGTCTTCGGCTTCGCGTGAAGTTCTTCCTCTCCTGATTTTCACAAGCGCATAGGCGGAGATGTATCAAAATGTGAAAAGGATTCGTATGCGATCGAATATCTTCGTGTTTTTTTGGTCGTTCTTTCCGCAGTACTTAAAAAATCCACCGAAAATTAAAAGTGGGGAAGAGACTATGCAAGTTAGTGTAATGAGCACGAAAAAATAAATTACCGGCAGAAGTTTTTCGCAACTCATATCTGATGAAAGGGTATTACAAAGCGAGAGAAGTCCTGCCGCCGCGCTGGCCCGAGGGCAAATTCATTTCTGGTACGCGCGAAGTTGGTGCCGCGCGAGCAAAAAGGGGATAGGAAAAATCAAGAAAATGGGAAGTGTATACGACGACGAGTTGGAAAATCGAGAAACAAGAGGTCCGAGCGGAAGTTCGAAAATTTTTCATTTCGTGCTCGCTGTTCGCGTTGTCCTTTACTTCTACGGGAATATACTTCCGCTTGATTACAGGAGAAACTGATTTATAAAGGCGCATCTGTGAGACACCGAAGAAACTGCGACCATTCGGTAACCTGCTTGCGAGTTTGCGAGGGTGCGAGCGAGTAATATACGACGGAGGGACACATTGCCTCGCAAGAAAGCCTTGTAATTAATTTCTCGTCGAAGCGAAGCGAGCTCTTGGAAGACGATATACTCGCGCTTAACGCCACTTTCAATATAGCCTGTAAATATATCGGCGCATAATGTAATTTACCTGCTTGTCGATAACGTTACGATGTGTATATACTATTTATGTACTTCACAAGAACCGTTCGTATGCGATAATCAGCTTTAGATAGTGCTAAAAGGGGAACGTACCTACTTCTCACGCGCTTAGAATATCAAAGAATAAACGAGTACTAAAAATGTCGCGCCAGAAAAAAATTATGTTAAGTGAAAGTTCCAATTACTTGACAATATTACAAACAGATTTTCTATCATCTCTCATATATTTGTATTATCAGAAATTTTGTTTCACAAATCTTATTTCGCAACTTTCTAATTCTGTTGCATCTCGAAAAAAGCTGTATGGTTTTATTTCACAAAAATATTAAAAAATTCAAAGACATTATCGGCAACGCCATGCTTGCAAATCTTGCAATAACTTCTCATTTGTTGGCGGACGAGAGGGGCTTGTCAAACTGAAATTTCGGTCTTATATCGTATTCATCGTTGCAATAAACTCTGCAGGAGGGCAAATGCCCATCCGTCCCTAGTTGAGAGGGCTGGATGAGAGAAGGCGGATGCGACGAGTTAGGGATAGGCATTCCCGAGGAAGACACGGCAAGGAAGTTACGTATATACACGTAGTGGCCCGGTGCTAAATGTATATTTAATACTATCATTTTAGCAAGCAACGCAGGGTCGGCCGTTTATATTTCAGATGTCGACGAAATTGTTTGCTATCGCGCGAGCGCGTTGTCGAACACGTGCAGGCAGCTTATGTCGATCACGTACACTTGCGTGTACGTGTGTATCGGAATGTCAAGTATCTCTTCACCTTCCGCGCATCTGGATTCTTTCAATCGAGGCGCCGTAACGCCACAGAGACTGCTGTATCCCATTCGCGATTTTACAGCCGTGTAAATCCCGCGGAGGGTTTCTTAATACTTCAGTGCCATCAAGCGAACCTGCGCTTGGTCCATCGGTCTTAGGCCAATCTCCCGCGCCGGATGATTTTCGTCCAACAGCTCTATAGGTATCGTATAGAGTATCGTTGCGGGTATAGGCGATCGTTGTCTGAGAGACGTTGAATCCCCACTCGTTTCCCGATTGGACGTTGCTTTATTGGACGTAGCGGTGGTTTATAGATTCCGATTTTCTCGGCGAGTTTCGCATTTGACTTTTACTCCATTTACCATCCTTCTCGCGCACCCTCCACCCACGGACGCTTCCCGCTCTTCCTCCAATCGCTTCCTGCTTCTCCCGTCGAACAGCCGCATGCTTTATTCACGGCGCGGCCAAGCTCGTCTCGACCGGGCATCCAACGTCGGAATTCGTTACGCGATCAACGATGGACGACGACTCCTTTTCCACGATGGCTCGATCGATACGCTCGTATTGCCGATCATTCGAGATCGATAAGACTATTTCGTCTTACCATAACGCTGCAAATCGGCCCCTCTTTCTCCCCTGTTACCCCTGTATTGCGCAAACTTGAGAGCTTCGGTGAAGATGTAACGCGTAAAAAAAATAGGTGAGCTTGAACGAGACTAGTCTTATCGTTCGATGCACGTTCTCAAAGACGATGATAAAGACACAAAGATTGCGTGGGCACACGCCCGTGGAAGTGGAATTACTCAGTTTCCCGGTTATAGCTCAAAACCACGATGCGGTTAACGGTGCTATACTTTCACCGACCAACTGAATTTAGTTGGAAAAGTTATCCTCTTTTTCACTATAAGCAACTATTTTATTAATTTTCTAAAACTGCGCTACTGAAATGCAATTAAAAATGCAAATCATAGTCAAATAATCTTCGTATTTAATCCCTCCCTAACATAAAATATGCAGAATATCTAATTAACAAAATCTGCTAACTAGTAAATCTACTGAATGTGTGATTTTAAACAATCGCAAACACTCGAAATTATAAATTTTATCTTAAAAAATGCGCGTTAATTACATCGACCGTTAGCTCTCTTAAAATGCCGGAGGGGGAGGGGGGGGGGACGTGCACCTTCGTTTCACATGTATTCTTCTGGCGTCGTACAGGACCGTCCCTTTGTAGGATATGCGAGCTTTAAACCTCCCGGCCATCTATTCTAGCCACGTACTATAACTCGCCTGGAACGCGTGTGGTCCCTCAGGGCGGACGCACGAAACGTTTCTTCCCCTTATGAAATTGTAACAGAGGCAGGATTAGCATGGGGCATTGTCTCCAGAGCGAAGGGTAGATTCACGTTGTAGCGATGTTATCGAGATCGACCCGCCTCGACCCGTCTCAAATGTATCCAAATTTCCATTCTCACTTTCGCTCCCGAAAATACGCCGTTTTAAATGTACATCTTAAATCTCGAGAAATATAGTCTTTCTATTGTTCTTGTCCTTTTTCAGCAGCTTATTCGAACGTAAAATTCGATTACCGTCCAAATGGAAATTTATGAAAAACAAGGAATGGACTCTGGACAAATATTCTGTCATACTTCCAATGAATTCAAAAAGCAGAACGTAAGATTAATCACTATAGAGTCTTATAGAAAAGTTTATCGTAAATATCATTTAGGGCCAGTTTTTCAATAGCCGTTTAAACTGAAGTTTAACTAAACACACTCTTCGTCTTTTTCTAAAAGGGATAGTTAGAAAGAGACAAAGAGTGAGTTAAGCTAAGATTAAAGTTAAGCGATTATTGAAAAACTAGCCCTTAAGGCTCCTGGATAGTCGTCGCTCATATCCTTGTTTACAAAACCTAACTATGTAGGCTTATGTGCCTGCGCATAAGCCGGCATGGTTAGGATTTGTATTACATTCATTTTACGGCTGTTTATTAACTGTCAGTGGAAAGGAATAGTTTTCGTTAAATTTTTGAAGTGTACTGAAGTGAACTGTAGTGTTATTTTGTGCACATATCTTTTTATTTGGCAATGGCACGCATAACATCTCAGCGTGTCATTTCCACTCATTTCTCGCTTTTGACGTCATCGAACAAGGATAGAAGCGACGACTATCCAGGAGCCTTAAAGTGTTTAATATATCCGCCGCTTTTAAAAACTCAATATTTAGACAATTATTTGATATTCTCTGCCTTTGTCATTCCTCACCTGGCTTCGTTTCTTTTTAACATGCCCGTTCGACTTTTGTATATATAACTAACACTTTCTAGTCGCTCTGACCCCATTCGGTATTGTATCTCCCTTACAGCACCCACAGCGATCCTTCTCGCTTCCAGCAGCCGGACGATCATCATGCATATATGTAAAATGCAAAATTGTATCAACCTACGCGCGGAATTCTTTCTTGCGTCTCCTTCACCTCGCGTCCACGTATCAACGCTCACCAGTTTACCCCACGACAACATCCCCCGCAGACCGAAATACCCTAGAGACTTAGCAGAGGGATCGAAAGAAGGGGGCCGATTCTTGTGGCCTGCTCGGACCCGCGTTAACGTTTTACGGCCACATACCACTATGAACAAAAATCGAAATTCCATGCCCGTTAATTCTCAATGGAATCGAACTCTGTGGTGATGGCAACACACCGACCTCGCGATGCGATTTCATTGTAAGCGAGCCGAATAGATCGAGCATTCGCATCGCGAAATAACGGAATCAGATAACGATGAAATTTGCCAAAAAAAAACAAATCTAGCGAAGTTCTCGGCTCGATAAATGTTTTCATGTTTTATAGCACGCCGATATGTGCTTTATTGTTTAACGCATATATTATACAACGTAATCGCACAACAAATAAGTTATTTATAGCTGGCGGAGACAAACGTCGGAATTATTTTGTCGTTGCTTCATCATTTTCGCGAACTTCGAGGCGCATGTGGATGCAACTTCGTCGCTATCGTTGACACATTTTCGCGAAAGTTGCCCAACGAAAACCCAGCATGTGGAACGTAAGTTACGTTCGTGCAAACTCTATATCGCTCCGTGGTGAACGCTCTGGAGTAACTTGGGCAAAACGGCTCGTCCGTGCCGAATAACTCGTGCGTGTACATCAATTCGCTTCGTGTATCTATTTAATGATCACGAGCGACCCGGCGAAACGCCCGAAGGCGAGGAATAACTATAACGCTGTGCTTCGACGTTTTCGCGTCCCCGGTTTCTATGTGTCCAGTGACCGCATTGTCATCCATGTTAAAATTAGTTTCAGCGCTATCACAATCGTCGCATCTGGCATGAAGACCAATGAGAAATGTCAGGGCTAATGCTCTCTCCCTATCTCTCCCGTTTTCAGGGATGGTTTTTCATTCTCGCGACAGGTGGTGGATTCAACGATACAAATATAATTGCATTTTCGAATCATCGTTTCTCTCTCCATATCGGAGCATTATTTCATTATTTCTTGTTGCCTGCCGAACTGTTAAAGAAATATTTTTTTTCTTTCTTCATCAAAATTTCTATGTAAATTAGACAATAAACACAATAATTTCGTTCTTGATTTAAATTCTTAATAAAAAAGATTAATGTGTTAATTTTACCTTTGTGTTAATATTTTTTCTAAAAAAAGATGCTTGCTGCCCATAAAGCGATACTTAAAATTATCCGGAACCTCTCAAATAAAATGTTCCGCTGGGTGTATACATTGGTCGGTCAAAGTGTTTTGTTATACCATTCAAGCATCCTTCACCTCTTTCACAAGGGAAGTCCGAGGTAACCGCCTATTTTCTCTAACAGTAGAAACCGACGCTGTAAAATCGCGATAACGCGCGGAAACTCCAACGTTGCACCAAAGAAGATACGAACTTCTTGCCGGAAGCTGTAGGTCGAGAGCGAGGATAGGTCGAGGCAGGTGGAGGAGTACGGCGATTTTCCAATTCAGCCGCGGGGCGTTCGTTGTCTTTCCGAAAAGAACAAATCGATGAACAACGTCCACGATCGGATTTCGTCCCGGTTAGAGTCAACCGAATGAACGGAATCGTAGATAGCCACTGCCAGGTGGAAGCGACTCGTCGCATCTTGTCGCAAACGGGGAGGGTTAAAAAGCAATTTTCCCTCCCCGGCTGAACGTCTGGCAGCTGACCACCATTCCCGGCGCAGGCATCGGAAGCAAAATCTCAACGTAGCAATTTTGAATCAATCTCCAACGACCAAACGCGTCGCATTTACTAAAACTCACTTGATTCGTGTACGTAAAAAAAAAAAAAATATAAGCTTTGAAAGTATAAAAATGACAAAATAAAAATTGTCGGCTTGGAAGAAACGGCACAGAAAATAAAATATTCTATAATTTTGTGTGTGTGTGTAACAGCCTCGTAATTAAAGTGCACCTATGGTTGTTTATACCTCGTACGATATGCATAATTCGTACGATACGCAAATATGCACTTTGCGAATACAGTATATGAGCTTTTAAACCCCGCCGGGCAAGGGAGAGCGTGGAAAAATCATTGTACGATTCGTTCGACTACAATGGATCGCTTAGCCGGCAGATACGCGTCAGCTGTCCCGATGACGTCGGTGCCGTTTCGCTTGGCTATGCATGATTGACAGTTTTATGGGGACGAGCGGAGCCCACTTTCCAAGTTACGACCGGGGTCTGGTTTTATCGCCCTCTCTCAAACGGGGACCAAACATTATGCGACATTTAATGCTAATCGATACGAGGACGGCCGCGGGGAAAAAGAGCGCATGGTACAGCGAACTAAGTTCTTTTTGAGATTTATTGGCAAATGAATTCTTTATGCGTGGTTTAAGAAAAATAAATTTAGGGCTCATAGTCTATAGGTGATACTAAAATCGCGCTCCACTTAATACTAAAATTCCATTCCATTTAAATTTCTTGACAGCTCTAAAGTATGATTATGAAGACCACTATCCTCACATTTTAAATACGAAGAACGTTTACTTAAATATATTAAAATTAAACTTTTTATCGCACGTATCACGTAATTAAAAGTTATAAACCTTGTTATTAAAGTTCTACGAAGTTGTTTCTAGAAGCTTTATCATGCTGAAACACAGAGGGGGAATCACGTTTTCACGTTTAAAGCTAAATGCGACTTTAATTATGGGTTTAATTCGTTGGTTCAAACGTACGATACAAACATCAGATGACGCGTGTTACTACATTAAGCACTAAACACGCGCCGATAGGGAGTGGAATGTAGAAAAGTCTGGGCAACTCACCTCGCAGTTGGAATGACTGATGTTACTTAGATTTAGCCTGAAGATCTTGTCCCTGAAAGCAGAAGAGGAAAGTTTCGTGTTAGCGTAACGGTCGAATTAAGCGTGGTCGCGATAGACGAAAGGGTCGAGGGGTAAATTTTCATTCCCAACGTCTGCGAGATGCATTACTCTCCGTGACTCGACCCTACCTTATCTCGCCACGGTTATGTATGGTTGTGCAGCACCGCGGCACTTTGCTTACGGCTCTCCGCCACGGCGAACGCCAGCAAACGGCACGGGAATTTCTATGAGGGTAGGAGAGGAGACCGGAGAGTAAAGTGGGACGATGCTGCTTTCTGACCGAGTTTTGCGTTGTATTTTCTTTGCTCCACGGTAGCCAAAGTCACGTCGTACCTACCGTTTGTTTTTATTAGGATTTTATTCCTCGGAAGGGATCGTTGCTCACGTTTCGAGACTGACGGATAAGACATAATAAGAGAATAAGAGACGAAATCGACGAGTCGAAATGAACAGCGCAGATTGCGCAACGCGTCATGAAAGTTCTCGTATAAAAGTCGATATGGACATGCCATTAGTATTAATAATTTCGCTTCGGTTGTCGTGGCATATTAATTTCACGTTTCGACGTAGAAATGATATGTTTCATGTATTCCGATCAATATAGCAGCCAGTCGTTATCAATGCCGGGAACTGCGACGATTTTCATATATAAATCTCTTCGCGACCACACCGCGACGGCAATCTGAGGTGCTGCGCGCGATCATACGTGAAAGGTATACGCGCTGCTGGGCGCCACCGATCGTAAATCGAATTTACCCAGTTTTCAAATGTGTGTGTTTCGCAACATTAACGCCGGCGCGCCGCATAACTTTATCCCAATAGCCATTCATCATCGCCTTTCAATAGAAATACGCAGTCAGACGGAATGCGCTCGCGGAACGTGAAAAAAAAAAAGAGAGAGAAGAGAAAAAGAGAAAGAGAAGATGGAAGGAAGACCTATCCCTCAGCGGCTCTCCTTTTTCATTCATTCCGTGCATCGCGCCGTGAAAAAGTAAATACCGATGTGGAAAAACAAATCCGTTACTTTGGAATCTACCCGCGTCGAACTTTCGTCTCGGCGAACTTTTAGAGGGTTCAGCAGGTGGAAAGGAAACGCGAAGGGAGAAGGGGGAGGGGGGGGGAGGGTAAGGCGAGTATCGTCTACGTGCTGGCACGTCGCTCATGCTAGCGAAAGAAAAAATTCGTAGGAAAGTAATTTGTGGGAGAAACTCGGCGTAAAGGGCGGATTGCTGCGAAGTCATCGCTCAGTCGCTTTGAAATCCAATTGGTAAAACGTGCGTAATCAAACCGAGAAATTACTTCGCCGTTGAAAATCGCGGAGGAAAAATTTCATTAAGATCTCATTGACACGCTTCCACGAGAAGTGGAACATTTTCAAAAAATAAAGAAAGTGTTACTTGAGAATCGGGGAAAGAATTCGGTTCAATTTAACATTTTACATCGCCTTAAGGGCTTTCGAGGGAAAGTTTAATTAAAATCTCGAGCAGTTTGCCGAGGTCGTACAGCAATTTCTTAAACTATTAAAGATGCCTTGTAGACTGCGGAAGAAATTTCAACAAATTTCATTGCTAATTATGCAAATAGGAACAAAGACTTAATTAAAGGACGGATCTGTATAACATCTGCGAGACAGTCTAAACAATGCCGCGCGTATGACCATATACGAATTGTCCGTGTTTCCGTCCGAAATAGGTCGCGGTTTGAGATAACAGCTGCACCGCTTTCATGTCTAGTATAGTATAGGGTTTCGCTTGCGTAATACGGACATTTTCACCGTGGGCGAGAAGGAGCCTGACGAATGCCGGGCGAAATCCGAAAAGCATCGTTGTCTGAATTTGTGGTTGTGCGTGACGGACAGCTCTGACCCGGGATGCATTATCCAACGCGTCGAGATCTACCCCCTCGCTCTTCTCCTTTCCTCGCTACTCTGGGGGAATACATGACAAGGGCCAGAGAAGTGGCGTTTGCAACAGTGCTATTTACCCCGACGCCTTCGGGAAGGAGATGTATATATCCGCGAAAAGAGATGGGTTTAACATAATAGAACGATTTTAATAATTCCCGGTATAAATCAACGAATGTATACACGTCGGAATAACGTTACGTCCGCGTTTCAATAAACCGCAATGCAGCTCTGACGTTTTAATACGTCACTTTTCATAAAATAACGGTGAAAATAAACGTGCGTGCACGGGCGGTAAGTAATAAAGCGATATGGAAAACGGATGGAGCGTTACGATTGAAATACGCGATTTAGCATGAATTAAATCTAACCTAATTCTTCTATACAATTTTATCGGCTGCAGCCCGACGGATAATCCGTTAAATCGACATACGACATCCGAAGTACTAACATCGTCGAAAATGTCCGGGAAAGAGAGAGGGGGAGGGAGCTCAATTGCCACTGGGTTAGCTCTGCAACGCCGCAAACCTGTGACCGTTTTCACCTCGCTAACATTCGCGATCGTAACTCACTTCTCTCACGCTATCTCGAGCTTTTCCCAGGTTGTTTCGGCGAGCATTACGAGGGTGAAATCTCTCCATTGCGTTTCCGGCAACGGTTATGGAGGACAATTAGGAGGAAAACCGATCGCGACTAGATGCGACGTGTTAATCCCCGGTCGCGGTCGCTTTTCTCGCCGAATTGTCTCCACAATAGGAGTCTGGCGAGAAAAACGGCAGGTGCTACCGAACGAGACGAAAATATGATCGACGAATTTTTATCTCGTTTCGCTAGACGCACGGCAGACACGAGCCGCGGACTCTGATATATAAGCGAGCTGTATATATATTTTTTTTTTTTCGTACAGTCTCGCCAGCGGCCTCTGGCTTGATAATTGGAAGCGTTCAATTAGCGTACCTTAATTGCGGAGCGAACCGCAACGCGGGTGCCGATTCTCAAACTACAATTAATGGCTATCACCTTTCTAATTAACGAGGAACGATGCTCGCGCGTATATCGATCGTCGCGTGCGATAACGGAGGAAAAACGGTATCGCGAAGAATGGGTATAACAGAGCGAGGGATTATACGAGAAAAGAATCGTGATCCAGCGCGAGATCACGCGAGTGGATCGATATATGTAAAAGATCGAATGTTTTAAAACTATTTAAAGATTATATCCCCCATCAAGATCATGAAACTTAAATATCTCTTATCGTTGAAGAAGGAATATAGAAACGATTTCCTTTCGAACTCTTATCGGAATTCTCTTCGATATTGTAGTTTCGTAGATAGATACGTATGTATATACAAGACAACGCAAGCACGTGGAACGAAGCCAGGAAACGGGAAACGTTGAAGTCGAAGTAGCCGCTTTCCTTGGGAAATGCAATTTATCGTAACTGCGCTTTTTCTTTTGTCGCCCCATATGGCGAGCTCATCCCGTCGCAAAGATGAAAGAGAAAGAGAGAGAAAGAGAGAGAGAGAGAGGCAGTTACTCCAAAAGCGGAAGCTTTTATGCAATTGTGACGCTTTATTTTTCCGTCATACAGAAATATGATTTATACCTTCTTTAATTTGATTTCTCTTTATATGTTCAAATTAGTTGTTACCTTATTCTTTTTTATTATTAACAAAAGATCGTACATTTTGAGTATCAATATTAATTATTTTATAATACAAATGTTTTATATACATGTTTGTTCTCTTTCTCTCTCGAGAAGAGATTAAATTGTAACCACTTGTGCTACCTACGTATTGCGAGTTATAACGCTGTAAGTCTTTCGAATGATTCCAAAACGGTGAAATCAATTGAGCGTCTCATCTCATTTACGAAAACATACTCGCGTGTTCGAATTGTAAGAGAACTTCGTAAGACGATCTGTTCCGTCTCACAAAGGGATTAAACAACCATCGTTCCTGTCTGTCCCGGGATTTCTTCGTATCCGTGAGCATTGGAGAAGACCGACCCCGCCGCGTCTCCATTATCAGGGCTTTGTAACATTTTGCTGGCATTTACTAAATTAAGGGGTGGGAGGAAACACAAAAGAGAAAGGAAAACTGGGAGAACGTTAGCGGATGGTCGCCGAGGGTGGCGGCGACAGAAGCGGCTGGGACCGAATCAAGAAATAATACTCCGCTGAAATAATGATGCGACATCTCCCCTCCCGCAATCTGTACCCGGGCCCGGGCATAAGGGCCGACCCTTTAGCTTTCGCTCCCGTCGAGTCACTATCGAGAAAATAGTAACGCGATACTCGTACGAACAGCGAAGAGTCGATCGATTTAACGGATTTACTTACTACGGATACCTAGGGAACGGCAAGGAACTCTTCGTGGAACTTTTAATTACGGCTAGGTTGCGTGAGAGATCTGAATCGGGATGGGAATTAGGAAATATTAAGAGATACGCGCATGGAAGAGAGCTTAGCACACGGTGTAGAACGAGAACACAATTGGTAAAGAGCCGATAACGCGAGTAGTTCCGAGTTAGTGCTCGTCATTGTCTATGATACGCATTAAACTCACAAATCTCACGATATACAATTTCAAGCGCAATGTCTAAGATTGTTACGTTTGAAGGATGAAATAGCAAATTCATTAATTCTGATGTCTGTTGACACGGCGTTTTTCATTTCCTCGACAACCATAATTGCCGAGATCGTCAGTTTCGATTTGTATTATAGTGTTTGCATTTCTTGCCGTTTTCTTCCGCAGCTCAAAGGCTCCGAGTAAATTGCCTTTCTGCAAAGTGAAACATTTAGAGCGAGAGGATTCTGATCATCCTCTATAAAGCGAAGCAGACAAGTAAATAAGTCCGCGGTTTTCGTTTTCACGAACAATAATAACAAAAGTAGTAAACAGAAATATGCATACAATCGTGAAGTAGAACAGCGTGAATACTGCAAAATGAAAATGTTTCAAACGTTTCCTCTCTCTCCATCCTCCATAAATATGCGAGGCGCCATTTCATATCTATGCGACGATAATTATTATCCCGAAAGCTGATATCTGTGTAACGAGTAATCCCTCAAAGTTCAGATTATCCGATTACTCGATGACATCGGAAAATTCAATCAAACGGCACGATCCCCCACGCATCGCACACGTTGTAGAATTTTAATCACAGCAATCGTAAAAATCCGCAGCGTGGCACGTACATACATATACACGGTCCCAGCGCGCGCGCGCGCGCTGACGTAATACCTCTGTTCTCGGGCTTTGACGAGGGAACGTCGCAACTTTTCCCGGGGATTTTCATGGCGTGACATTTTATTACGAAGCCGGGAAAAAGTTCTACTTACATAGCTCCGACATATAGGGCATCCCTCTTACTGTCCAGGTAGAGTGTCCTGTAGTATAGCATGCCGCAGCTGAATTCCCGCACGTGTTCTGAAAGCAAAAGTAAATAAGGGGATTAAATGCGACGTCGTTGCGTGGCGAAATTCATTTTCCGTGCCGCGGAAACGCGGCGAAACCGCGGCCGCGTCATCGCGGCCACTGCGCGCCGCGCCGCGCGCTCGGTAGATCGTTAGATTTTCATTACGACTTTTATAATAACGGCCGGATAGAGCAAGGCGCCGCCCTACCGCCTGCCGACCTCGCCGGTAATCCGGCGAAAGTCAACTCTGACTTATCTCTATCGTAAACTCGTCGGAATTACACGGCACGTAACGCGCGCTCGACATTTTCGTTCCATCGGCCAGCGCGGATTCGCTGAAATCCGCGCCGCGGAAACGTCGAAGATCAACTCGCACGATGAGCCGCATGTTAATATTAGTGAACGAAGAAGCGCCCGCGGGAAAAACTTTCGCAATTGTCTTCGTTGTAAATGTAAGTTCTTGCGCTTTGGAACAAATTCTGGGGCAAAGAAAGTATTTAACTCTTCTCCTCGGGTTTCGCGAAGCTTCGTGAAAATTTAAGAAGCGTATATACAATTCGTCCCTCTGCGATTTTTCAGTAAAAAGAAAGAAAAAACAAAAAAAAAAAGAATACATCGCATACTTTCAGACAAACGCGATAACTTGCGAACTGCTTAAGAATATCAGGTGAAATCGGTTATCATTTGCACGTTAATCTAAAATTCACGGGCCAGCCGTTACCACGCCGAAAAAGAACGGCTCGACGGCTCTTGCCAACTCCGTCTCTTCCTCTCCTTCTTTTTATCTCATCGACACTGATCTGCTTAACATATGAAAGAAAGCAGCCCCCCCTTTCTAAATATACTCGTTCCACTCCGGGCTAACAGAGCGCGAACAATACTATATTTTATACGGTATCAGGAGGGGCCGACGTGGAATGAAAGGGGTTCTTACTCTGGAACAGAGCTACTCTTCCTGCGTATCTATCCCATGTTCCGTCTCTCTTCCCGCCCAGTCTTTGTCTTTTTCTCTGCTTTCTCTCTCTCTCTCTCTCTTCCTTCTGTATCTCTATGCGCCAACCCTTCGCGTGTTCTCTTTCCTTCACGAGTGCAAGCGTGCGCGGGGAATGCAGAAACTTGCGATCTTGCTTTATCTCCGCGGAACGACCGACGTTACGCCACGATCCCTCTAATGTCGGACTTATTCAAAACCGATGTGCTACCCATAGGTCGTTAGATCGGCCCAGATAGACCACGGCTAGACTGTGCTCCCTGAGGGATTTCAAAATTTATATTCACTCGCGAATACGGCCGTACTCGCGTTTCTCCTTTTTTTGCCGATTCGTCTGAATGCGCTCGCGCTCTCCGTTTTCCCTCGAATACGTAGGCATGTTTCACGCGAGAGTTATTTCGATCTTATCATCGTTATATAAAGTTGTATTGCCCGCTACATACCTACGGAAGACGACATCCGCACCTGTCGCTCGTTGTATCCGAGTTAATATAACTGTTGCATCCTGACGCGGCCGCGGGCGTTTCTATTTCTGACCGCGGATAAAATTGGCCGCGCCGCGACTCGCACGATTGTTAATGGGATAAACGTCGCCGCACGACATAAGTTCTATTTATGCAGAGCCAGACTCGCCCTTTTGGTACAACATTATTTATTAGGCGTGCAGAGTAAAAGGAAATACGTTCAGAATTGTAGTGATAATGTGTGTCTCGCGTTGTACCCACATTTGTATGTTCATTCAGCAAAACTATTCTTGTAAGATATATGTAGTCAACCTAGTCAACGCGTAATTTATATAGCTATTCAGTATTCTCGGAGCACTTCGTTAAATGGTCACAATTAGAACTTTCTACGGTTTTACAATTCCACCATCTCACGTGATTATTCAATAATTGTTACATTATTTTCGATTGCATCGCGTGTCAATATTTGCTTAATTAATTATATACGATACGTGTATAATATAAATAATTAATCGTTCAATATTGATGCGCTGCGCGCTGGAGAAACGTATGGCGCCGCCGCGGTTGAGTTCTCCGACAAATATTTACCATCGTGTAATTTACTGCCATTAAAAGACATTCACGGCGCGTACGTGCGCAAACACACTGCCTACTTATCGTAAATTACTTGCAACGCACTCCCATAAGAACGTGCGCTGAACTTGGAGGGACGATACAATCGCTAATCGAGGTTGTTAACGGTGCGTGATAACGCCCTAACGACCCTAGTTGCGGAAACCATCCATTTGAATTCGGTGGTTCCGGCAACGGCCTAATACCTTTACAGTATTTCTTAATTAAGCACACCGAGAGGGTATCAGCGACCTAGAATCGTTACGAATCTTGCTATCGCGGCCATTATATCTAATAAAAAAAGAAAGGCTACAAAAACGAAAGAAAGCGGAAGCAGAAACTATTGCCATCACAAATATATAAACGTATAAGCGTGTAAACGTATAAATTATTCTGTATTTTGTTGATTCAAGAGCCAAATGGTTATCTGGGCTATTTTTTATGATTATGCGCGCAATATACATATGTAGAAGCATACATGTGTGTAATTATCTTATGAAAATAAGAGCAGTCAGCTAATGAGCTGTTTATCAACGAGAAGCTGGAAATTGCTTTGAGGATAAACGTCGTTTTAGATTCTATGTTCATCCAAGATAAATTTGGAATACATGCCATTTTTAGCCAAGCTATCGTTGGTACTGTTAATTTGAATCCTACCAACTTTAAGAGTTTCAATATGTAACGAGAGGACGATTCGCTCTTCAAATCCCTCTACGTTCGCGTCATGCTCCAATTTCCTAGTCTCGTATACACGTTTTTGCCTCTAAATGCATTTTCCTCGAAAGCCTTTAATCGCTGTTCGCATAACATCCGGCTTCGGCCCAAGTAATAAATAATCCGACTTTCCGGAAAACTCATTTAATATATCCTACAGTTGTTTTATGTATTTCATCAATTCTACGTTTATTTTCTTCCGATATACGACTAGAAAATAAATTCTATCAAGAATTTAATCGATCCTCTTTTTTTCTGTATTCAAATAAGATAATTGTAATATTACGATATATTTTGGCGTAAGAACCAAAATGCTAAATAGTGCAAAGATTGAGTGTTTATGTGAATATTTCATATTTTCGGATATATTTATCTTATATACTTTTCGCTAATCTGTATAAGTCATTTTTCCATAAATTTCGCAAATAGTGCATTCGACGGAGATGGCATTTATGTAAAATTCGTGAAAGAAGCCAACCGCATCGACGGTTGAATATAAATCGCGACAATAGAGATTATAAATTAATGAGCTGAATAGAATTATCACAGGAAGATAGATGAGAACAATGAGAGTTCAAATAACCGTATATGAGCAATCAGGGATTTTTAAGAACTCTATTTTTACCGTGACAGCTTTTAAGATCACTTCCTCGTGAATCGATTTAAACTCGATGATATTCAAGTTTAATAAGCTCAACCGCGAGCACGAGCATACATATATGTACCTTCGTGCTCTCACGAGAAAAGTCAACGCGACCGGATTACGGGGTCGCTGAGATACGAAATCTTGATATGTTATTTTCGACAGGAGACATTATAAAACCGGTGGTTATTTTTTAAAGATTTACGCCGTAGATTTGACCTGCCGCGAGCGATTTTCGTCGAGATCGATGTTAATACGAAGCCGTACAATCGTTTTTCGTGTTCGCAGATGATCTTTATGGCAGATTTATGCACAACGCGCGTCTTATCGGCAGCCAAACGAATCCTAGAGCACGTGCAGAACCAATACGATCTCTCCCTATCACGTGCACGAAAGGAAATGCGAAACCATAAAGAGAGCCAGAGTTGCAATTGAATAAAGTGAGGCCGGGGCGCGCGGGGCCCAACTCAGCCCGCACAATAGCAGATTAGGCGCGCGATCATTTTTTACATTCGTCTGGCTTCGTTCCAGCTGACACCGGCATATGGCCGCCAAAGATTACGAGGGTACCGCCGCCGCGGCCGTGTCCAATTTCCAACGTTATTATTATTTTAATCCCTTGAGCCCGAGGCAAGGTGCCGTGCCGTACCCGCGGCGGATAGCGAAAATATTCTCCATTGCGGTAATTTCAATTGCAAAAGCGCCCTTTTTAGCTTCCTACGATCCATCTCGCTGCGTGCGGTATCCACCGCACTCTGACTTTGAAAAATGAGATACATTTTGCGCGATGCGCGATGCATGGCGCAAGCGATCAAATAGATTTCACGTATAATATGCAAAGAAACGTATTATGTCAAGAAACTTTTGTTTAAGATTAACAAATTACTCGGTAACAGTAAGATATGTATTGCAACGCTTTCGCGATTCGTATGAACTTCCATGTGAGTTATACGAGTCACTTTTAACAGATATATCCTTCGAAAGAACAAATGCATTTTTATTGCGCAGAGTATACTTACTTTTCGATTGCGCCAGCGAACTAAATAGAATCTGTTTCCGATCGAAGGTACATACGGCAACAAAATTCAGGACAAAGTAACACGATACAAGGAGAGGGGGGAAAAGGGAGGGGGATCGAATGTCTCTGAAGTCTCGATTCGCAATCGCTCTTCGGTCAAGGCACGATCATCGCGTGGGATAGAACCTGCTGACGCGTTTCGAGGACCTTTTATCCGGTGTGAAACGCGTCTTCTATCCTCCGTGTCTGTCAGGAGTTAGTTCAGACGAGGGGGTCAAACTAGGCGTGTGTATGCGCACATACTCGACCACCTCGGCCGCGGCTCTTGACAGAATTGACATGTTTGGAACTCGTCTACTCCGCTTGCGGATTCGCCGGACCCCGACACGACAATACACTCTTCTCAAAACCGAAAGTCCCGGTGCGAGCGCCGCCGGGTATTGTGCAAACTCTCCAGGTTTCCTGCAGGAGTATCGATCATAGCATGCGTCCGATACCTGTCGTTCGTGTCGTTAATCGAATTTGCCAAGAACAGTGGTGGATTTACAGTTCAAGGGGTCTCAAATGGAGCAGCATTTAGGGACGTTACGGTTGAAATCTCTCTTCCAGTTAACATGCTGTTAAATGTTCTTCGTGCCACGATATCGCTGGGCTGAAATCTAAGAGCATCGAGACTCCTGTAGGTACCTTGTACCTTTCGGGACACGTGCGGGAACCTAGCGTAACTATGACGACGATTACAATTTCATTTCACCCTCGTGGCACGAGTTCTGATCGAAGGTTGCCAGGTGCGTGCGAATTCACATTTCGCCTCGGTTATAGAATCGGCTACCGGGGTAACTGGGGATAGGCTGCGGATTAAATGGGAGGCGAGGGTAGTCGACCGGAGAAACAGTTCTCAGAATGCGAACGGGCTACCGCGGTACCGAAGATGCAGGGGGGGAGGGGGCCGAGGATTTTGCAGCAACGATCTTGATAATAACCCGCTGCTTTCCGACCCGTTTGCCTAATAAACCGACAAACGTGAATGAACGACTGGTCGAGGAGAAATTCGAGGGAATTGTTTGCAACCACGGGGGGAGAAAAAGTATAAAGTGAAGCAACGTCGCAGAACGTAATTGCGTAAGAGTATAGTAATGTTATAAAATTTAAAAGCTCAACGAAGGTTGAAATAGAAATATCAGTCGGTCTAGACTCTAGGCTGAACGGCGCGCGAAGAGAGGAAAAGAAGCGGAAGAGGAGTGGGGTTTCGTTGACAAAGTAAGTATAACATAGGTATGACGAAGCAAAGGGAGAAAAAGAAAGGGAGCAAAAAGAGAATCCAAAAGAGGGACGTAAGAGAGGGTGAAAGCGGAGATGAAATGGGGCAAAGCGTGGCTGGTGCGCGGCGCACCGCCACGTCACGCCCTTCTCATTAATCAACCCTCTCCTGGCCGTCTCTGTCTCTATTTCTCTCCTTTTCTACCCCTCTATTTATCGTATCCATTCTCGCTGTCACACTTACAAGATCGTTTACTTCGCGGAATTTGATTATCGCATATTTTAATCTAGATAATAGGGGCCTACGGCGCTTAAGAAAATGTGTAAGGATGATGGGTGACACCTTGATCAATCGATCGATACGCGCGTTTATAAATTTAAAATTGCACTCAGAGTAACGCTGCTATTTTTTTACGTAAATTAATTATCGATGAGTTGCGAAGTTCACGAGAATATTCGTCAACGTGGATACGAAGTTCAACAGTTCTATTAGTATGACAGTTCAATTTAGTTAAAGGCTCATTAGGTTAATGCATCGCCGTCATGCAGTTGTACCAGATTTAGATCGGATTTACTCCATGGTGCATGGGTCACGTATCAGAAGCACGAAGTGGAAACACCATTCTAGCCTCCTCTCCCACTCCCTTCCTCCCTGTCGCCTTTGCACCATTCTTAGTTAGTACGAACATGAGACTCCTTGATAGTTCCTCACAGCGAACTATGAACTTGCGTAATTGGTAGCACGATATCCTCTCCCTATAATTGATCAAGTTGTATAGAGTCACAACGTACCGGAGAGTCATTCCACCAAAGAGATCGAATATTTATAATATAGACTCTACATAAATGGAAAAGTTCATTTTCAGAAAATATTTTTATCGTTCTCTTCCATACACACACATGAATGAAAGATCTGATATTTCATCGTTATTGGATAGGAGAAATTGGGTATATATTTTTAAATCCAAAATTGATTTTGTATGATATGTCTCTTGATCCTTTTTTATCTGATAAATTGAGTTTAAAATAATTCACAAAAGAGGTCAATATATAAAATGGTATTATATCGCTCTGCGCAAGTTAAATATCATGCTTGAATATCCCGTTGGAAATTGCGAGATAAAATGCGATTAAAAAATGTTCTAACTCATCGGGGTGAAATATTTGAATCGAAGCGACGTTTGTTACAAGTATAGTCGACAATGTCAAAGTCGAGTTGCGCAAAATGATGCTGGCATTTGTAATGCCGGCGCAGCGACGCACCAGTAGAAAATGGAGATTGGTCGAAAAGCGAATTATAGCGCAACCACCGCCGCACCGGTTGACAGCTCTCGCACAGTTCACGTTCGATACTGCAACAGTCATGGCTCGACCTCAATAATAATAAGCATTTCGATTGACCCTTTGCACGATTCAATTGTTTATTCTGGCGTTTTCACGTACGTGCATCTACTGCGTTTGACATGTTACTCCACAGATACAACACGCGCGTATTGATATTTTTGCTTTATTATTATTTATGTTTGAAAAAAATTAAAAGAAAGAAGAGGGAAGAGGTTGTCTGTTGTTTCAATTCTCTCTATATATAGAGCCGATTTTCGTTTCATACTCTTATGCGAAAAGATTATCGAAAAGAGCTATCGGTTTTAGCTTATCCGTTATCGATTTTATCCTCAAAGTGACTACGGAATCTATCGCTCGCGATAAAGCCTGCGTACCTCGCGCACATTAAAATATCCTCGTCGACAAGCATATCGGCGTCAGGGATGATGGTGGTGGCGCAGATAAAGACCGAGCGAGGCAGGCGACAGAAAAAAAGGACCAGAAAAAAAAAGAGGGGGAGAGAGACAGGGAAACAAAAAGAAAACGCGGAGAATTTTCACTGCCTCGCCACGGCCGGACCGTACGCGGTGCGGCGCGAGCGAGAGAAGAGAATGAAAGAGGATGAATAAAGCCTGAAATAAATTGCGTTATCTTTTCGTTCCACGCGTACGGCTACCGTCGCTGTACCCGGCGCAGCGTGCTGCTGCAGTCACCACCACCGCCCATCGTCGACCCCCTAATACCTTTCCTGCACGCGCGGGGGCGGGAGGCAGTCATTTTTAGAGGGCTCTTCAGGGCTTTTCTATGGCGCGTTCTCGACAGGACTTGGACTCGGATGGTGTATGAAAGAATACGCTCGAAAGATCTACTCTCTCTACATTTCTCTTTCTCTCTGTCTGACTGCTCCTCGAGGACTCTCCTTTCTTATTGACCCCCGTCCCCTTCTTCGCCTGCAAATCTCTGATTCATTCGACTCCGGGATTTCCTTCCTTCGCGCTGGTCTCGTGCGCTCGGGTATCAAAATCTTTCATCGTTGCTGTTAAATCTCCTAACGAGCGTAATCGGGGCACGTTCGCTCGACGGACAGTTTGTAGACGCGTAACTTTCGCAAAATTAATACTATAATTATTTTCCCTTCGTTATTATCAGTTATCTGTGACTTAATATTTCGAGGTAAAACTCTAACGTAAGTGGAACACAAATATCATACTTTATTGTATATAATCATTTACACAAATATACTCCATCAATGTCTCATAAATTTGTAATAAGTCCTTCACATAGATTTGTCACCCTATATATACACCACTTTTATTTGCGTGCGAAGTTCAATGCCAAATGTTGGATCGAAGTATTTAGATTATCTTTCGCAGTCTAATTGTATTTTTCTTGCTTCTATCACAGTTTGATACAGACATTTATCAGAAAAACGTTTTAGCAGAAAAAAGCGTGAAAACAGGAAAAGGGTGTAGGCCGGTCTATTACTTTCAGCATTTCTTAGATCACTAATCAAGATTTCTTAGATCGCTAATCAAGATTTGCCAAACGTAATACAAGGAGGAAATAGCGCGGGAGTATGTCAAGATAACTGGTGTACAGAGAATGATAGGAAAGCGGCAGGAAGAGAAAGGGCAAGCGCGGGAAAAGGAGAGAGAGAAAGAGAAAGAGTTAGCCCGCGATCGAATCTGCAGACTCGCGTTTATCATCGTCGGCGAATCTACTTCGGGGGCTGTAATCACCTCCCCCTCCACCGCTACCGTTCCTCGCTAATAACGAGTTACAACCCTTCCGCCGTCGGGCGAGGCCGACGGAGTGAAGGTGGAGAGGAAGCGAGGGCGGCCACCTCGATCTGAGTTGCGGGGGTGGGAGTAATTGCCAACGTAATCACACACGTTGCACAAACCCGTTGCTCTACCCCCTTTCGCGCTCACAGAGCTCGCTCGCACAGAACTGACCCCTCACGGCGCGCATCCCCACGGCGGAGAGATCCGTTTTTGAGGATGATCAGATAGACGACCTCCGCAAAATGTCCCGCGGCTACTAATCCTCGCCCTTTTTCGGCGGCGCTGAGAGGGGGGACGCGCGGATTTTTCGCACTGCAAAGGCACGAAAAATGTTTCTAACGCAGTAAATTTTCACTTATCTCGGAGAAAACAACGCGACGGCGAGATATATTTTCCCCGCAAACGTATTCGCACACCGAAAATATTGAAATATAAAAGTTAGTATGGTTTCTATTAACTCCCGTGCAAGATAGAGATTAAAACAAACTAACGATCAAACATTAATAAATGACGACAACGATAATGATGACGCGAATTAAGAATGTGATCAATTTTCTTTAATGAAGATGCATTGCAATATACAGAATGTAATGTAATAATGATGTAATTCATCTCATTTGCATATCATTTTGCGAATAAACGCGGCTGGGAGGATTGACACTTTATTTATTACAACACGTGAAGCGTATCACGATATAATTAGCTGCGAATGGTCAACAAGGTTTTTTGAATGCATTATTATCAGTTCGCATAATTTAAGCACCTAACTAACTTGCACCATGTATAAAAAGATAATCAAACATTAATAATTGTCATCTCTTTATAAAGTGATTCTACGTTTTATTAAAAACGATTTTAATCCGACTTTATTAAATAACAAATAAATGTAAAAGGCAATTGATTCGTAACAATCTATAGAGTTTGCCAACTATTAAACATATTAAGTAATGAAATGAAACGAAATAGGATAGATGACAATAAATAGAATAAAAGGTAAAGTCATCGTTATAAACGGAATTAATTAATTTTTCATTCTTTTTTAGGGATCTGGCCCCCAGGTTTGGTCAGCGTAAACACATGAGTGCACGTAATTGAAGCGAGTCATGTTGTAAACGCAAAATCAATCGGCGGATAATGTTAATTCTCTTATGTAAAGCAAAGTGAACAAAGCGATAACGATCTTTCGAGTGCAATAGAACCACCGATCCGGAGGGGAGCCGCAGGCGAAGAACTCAATTGCGAAGTTCAACAAAAGCAATCGAGAGCTGATGATATTCCAACAATCACTATCGAGCCAGATCAAAAACAAATATTGTTACTGCTATCTGTCTTATTCTATGATGTGTTCATTTCTATTAAGTTATAATAAATTAGTCATTTTTGTACCTGCGATCGAACATTAATGTTCTCAAATCATAGAGAGCGATATTTATTCAAATCAAACGAATTTTAGTATAACATGCGGATTCGTAAAAATATATGGCTACGAAACAACGCTATTTTTTTTTAAACGCAGTACATACAATGCAAACTATTTCAAGCGTTCTTATTGCAGCACACACGGCTACACTACACATACTACTGCACATACTACAAACAAGCCGCGTTTCATCGTTTTTTTTAACGCAACTGTAACAACTCTACATTTTATATTTCATTCCGCAAATTTGAAGTTGTACAAAGCCCGCGCTGTCGGTACAGCAAATTCCACTTTTCCGCTTAAACGGTGGAAACATTATATCTGAGCAGAATTACGTGATAATAAATGTGTCTAATAATCTTTTTAGATTGGAGATGCAAAAATAAACTAATATTAGCGGATATTTCATGAAATAATTATCACTTATTGTTAATTTTAATATGAAGACACAATTCAATATTTTAAATTCCACGTCTTATTTATTAAAAATGTTTTATTTATCAAAAACGTAGAATTATTGTCTCCGTGCGAGGACGCGTGCCACGGATAATTGTAAAGTACGATCAATGCCGCAATAATGGGGTTATTATGTTATTGTACTATCGCACGAGTTTCTGTTGCGCATATCACTTGAATACGTAATGCAACTTCAAGCAGATTGCAAGCTCGGAGGGGTGATCAAACATCGAGTAATTGTAATCTCTTTATAAAACGATTCCAATAGCCGATTATTATTGCAGCAAACCCATTCCGCGAGGCATTTCAAAGAGCTACGATTCAAAGAGCTTTATTTAAATTTCAAAGTGTCGTGAAATATAAATATAGTGATAGAGCAATCAGTCGGTGCCGGTTTATGCCGACACGTGTAACGGGCTAACTTTATTGACATTTGCGGAAATGTGCACAGAACTTGGCCATTACAAGCGGAACAGAATCATGTCCATACCCATTCGCGACAACCGCATAGCGTTCAACAGCCGCCATGCGCCAAGTTGGTTGGAACGTCAACGTTAAACCAACTGCAACTGTTCATCCGAGATCTGCGCTCGCGTATCGGCAATATCGATCTTAACAATACGCCCTATAACTCTTGCCGTGGGGTAATCAAACACTGCGTGATTTTAATCCCTTTGCAAAGCAACCCCAACCGGCGCGCGATTTGCGCCGCCTGACGAGTACGAGTCCGATCGGTTTCTCCCGCGCAGCAGCTGCGTTAGACACACCTTGAAAATCCATCGTGGCGCTGCTCCGCGGATTAGGCGGATTCCAATTTCGGAGGCCGGTGTGAGCCCGGTGGCAAATTGCATCCCAACGAATTATACCGCGGATCGCGCCGCAACCGGCAACGACGTTCGCGATCGCCCGGAACGGAGCGGGCGGATTGCTGTAACGCGCCCTAAGCAGATTGCAACGCCGCGGCGGGTAGGGGTTAATCAAACATCGGATAATTGTAATCCCCTTATAAAGCGATCCTAACGGCGACGCCGGGAACCCGCCACCGGCTTCGCTCTCGAACTGAGGAGCAGCCGCAGGGTGGAGCACTTGATTGACAGTACGAGAGCGGCATGATCAGTGGGCTAATGAAACATCAGTATGCACACACAATACTAACCCGGTCGGGACCGCACACGCTGCTCGCTATTACATCACCGTGTTTACACGTCGCCATCCAAGACCAGGCTGGTTTCGCGAGAGCGGGTGAGGGGCTGTGACGAATGTTGCGGGCGCAATCTGCATCGGACAGGTTGTCGCCCTTTACATGACCACGGGAAGGGGGAGGCCCCACTAGAAGTAACGAAAGGTGTCCCCTCTTCTCATCTCTTTCGTCCGGTTTGCGCGTCGTGTCGCGTCGCGTCGCGTCGCGTCGAGTGCTTCATGCACTTTACGTATTTTGCATACGAAACACATGCGGACGTTAAACCGGCGACCATCCGCGCGCTGGATTATATTGCAGGAACGGATGAGTCGGATGTTTCCAACAACAACGCGCAGAGGCTATCGGGCGGAGCGCGGAGATTGCCTTTTGTCCGCGCGACCGGAAGTGGTTTGGCTCGCCGAAGGAATGCCTTTGCTTTCGCGGTTTGCTACAATTACAGCTTCGCCGAAACTCAGAACTCACGATGATATTAACGGTGTACCGGCGCACTTTACGTCAATATCGAAACTGCTAGACTTTGGTCCGACAGCGGGCAGGGATAGAATGACGTGGTAACCGTCGTATAATCAACGGTAATGGAGCGAATCTCTCGTTATTGCAGACCGTCATTAATTATTGTTCGATGCTGACGCACGCCCCGTTTGGCTTCGAAATCATTTCTGGATCCTAAATATTAAACGCGCGTATACCGATAATCCCATCTCAGAGGGATAGAGAACATTTCGCAATCATGTAACAAAGAATAACCATCATTCGTATCCCTCGGGTAATCACGTTTCATTTTTTCTCTTCCTAAATTTATGTTTAACGCTAAACCGGCGAAACATTGATTGGTCTTTTTCAAGGCAGATATATTTTTTCTCTTCTTTCGAGGCCTTTGCGGTGGGATTTGGAAAATCGTCGATCGCGCAAAGCGCTCACTTCCGGAATTATTATCATCATTATCATATATATTGGCTTTGCGCCCGTGCAGCCGCACGCTAACGCATTTGATTTAGCGCTAATAAATAACCATTATTGTACCGAACGCCGTGGCTCGCCGGAGTCGCGTATGCCGGTGCCGGAGGGCGGGCGGTTGCCCGCGGTTCCCGAGGGAGAGAAAATAGAATCGACGACGTAGTTTCCATTATTGCGCCCGATAAGGGGATGGGCCCACGAGGGCTGCGTGGAAACGTGCGCACGTACGCGCGGATAGGGTTGATCGCGCCGCGATAATAACCCGGCAGAAGCGCACCAGATGGCCCGGGCCGCCCAGATCGTCTGCAGAAGTTACCCGATCGTTTCGCGTCGGATTTCTAAGCGAACATGAAACTGCGCATAGAAATAACGAGATTCTCGATCGGTCACGACAACAAAATCTTCGCGGCGATCGTGTCGCAAATTTTTTTTCTATTGCAAAATGCGGATAAATCGGCAGCAGATGAGAGAGATTTATTTCCACGGATTACGGCCGGTACTTGGATGATGGGCCAATGATAATCGGTAATTGGCGATTTAAACGCGGCTCGTATCGTTTCGTGGCAATATGCACGCGAATTATCAGTAAATTATTCGTCGACGATATGCGCTTACGCTATTAAAATACTCATGATTTATTCATCCCTAGATTATCGCGCAAACCACCAAAAACTCGAAATCGTGCGCATAACCCTCCTCTCTATCGTAGATGATATTTCAATCGGCGCGGCGGAGTTAATTCCATTTGTTCTCCCACTTCGCCGAGCGATCTGTTGTGTTTCGGCTAAAATAACTGCCCGAAATACATGCAAACGTAACGGAACCGCTTTAAGTGCAAGGATTATTATTAACGCAATATCCTGCCAAGTTCATGAAGGAAAGCGGTGTGCGGCCGTCAGCCGTCGACAGGATTTACTGGGATACAACGACAACTGCAACGGCGCAGTCAATTATATTCGAGCAGCTCATAGGTTTGCGGACGATTGCGGCCGCAGCACTAGACGGTTGATAATCCTTGACCAAGAATCCCGATGTCCGGCAGCCTGTATCTCGACCTTGTGCAAACCACGAATGGCCAAGAACGGTGGTTCGTCGCTATGACGTCACAGGATCGGATCGGTATGCGGCTTCCGACATACATCTGCACCCTATGACCGGCCGGGAATACGACGCCAGCGAACGACGCTGCGATATAGTGCATCTGTTACCTCGGCCCTGCGGAATGTTTGCGGCGAGTACGAACGTCCGAACTCGGCCGGGACTTTGAACCGCCACACCGCGCGCCTCGCCTCATCGTCCAACGGGGTCAGCCGCAAGATGCAATCCGCGTACGGGAGGATCGTTCGCTGGGATTAAATAGCAATCGCGATATTGCATTAACAGACCGCGTAACAGTCCACAGACGGAATCGCCGGGAACGTATCCTTGCAGCTTGAAATTAGAACCACAAAATGCATCATACAGGAAAAACTGTATTTACGTTATTATTTCTATAAATAATAAGTTGCAAATCGATTTTCGTTGTCTCAATTTCGACAATTGGGAAAAATGGCGTAATCCTTAGCCGAATTAAAAGCCTTTTAAATATATATAAGTCTAAAACGAATACGATATGTAGAGTAGTGAATAAAATTTTTACGACGCTCGTATAAGAGACTTCTAACATGCGGTGAGATAAAAAGCGGTCTATTTTCTCTTGGCTGATTCCACCGGTTTCTTCTCCCACACGATCTCGGATGCATTCGCAGTGGATGGAGAAGATAGTAGTTCTTCCAGACGCACACACACACACACACACACACTTGGCAATACCATCCATAGGAGCAATGGAGATGATTTAAGACAACGCCGCCGTTTGGCGGACGACCGCGCGCGACGATGGTTGTTTTCTTCTTCCCGGCAATATCCCGGATCTTGTCCTACCCGAGTTTTCGACCTCATCCCTCGGGTATATGATTAGTGGACAGTCTCTCTCCCTCGAACTTTCCACCGACGCGATAGCCGAGGTCAAAACCCCTCCTGATGGCGGATAATTCAATCTCGGGTCGTTCCTGCGGGTCGAGAGACCCCGGCGATGGCCAACCCCATAATCCTGGTGTTCCTGTCGACGTGTCCCGGCTTCTGTTCCCTCGAATCTCTCGCCCCTTTGTCCCTCTTTCCTTGTCCGGCGTTCGAGAGACGCGCGTACACACGATGGGATGAGGTTATCGACAGTAACCAGGATCGCTGGATTTTACATCAGATGTAATATCGTATATAGGGTTACTACGTGAGCGTACAATGTGTACAGGTAATGGCGAAGGCCCGCCCGGCGTGGGTTTGTCCCTCGGGACGCTAGACAGAAGCTGTCGAGAGCACACGCGTGGTTCGTGGGTGAGCGCGCGGAAGATGTTAGATCGAAATCCGCCGATGGTCGTTCAAACAAGCACTGATTAATCGACCGGAGATCAGAGATGAACGAGTAAATTCACCGTTAAGCACCTCGGGGCAACGGGCTTTGATATAAACCTCGATATTCCCTTAAGGCTACTAACGGATCTTAACTAGATGGACTTCCTTCGAGGCGTGCCTCCGTTACTTTTGCCTTACACCTTGTATTGCAAAATTCATCGTTAAATACGGCATCAGTCTATTTGATCAATTTCGGCATCCCTTTCATGATGTTAATTGACTTCAACGGATTGAGAACGTATTGTGCCAATAAATATTATTTCTGCTCTGTAAATATAATTTTACGATCTCTTTGCTCTCTTTCTCTCCATCCCTCCCTCTCTTTCTCTGTTTTTATAGCGTATCTTTATTCCATGCCTCAGTGTATTTTAACCATCAGACATAACGAATATGCAGGATGTGATTATATATTGCATGTTATACAAAATTACTGTCTTGCACGAAACGTCGGCGAGCGCACGCACGGCGGTCGAAATTCCCCTGAATTAAACATGACTCCTAAGTAGTGATTCGAATTAGGATAGTCCCTGGCGAATCGTATCCATAACCATTCGGCATGCCGGGCATGAGAGGATCTTTGCGGCTCACGTAAAATAGGTATCACGACTGAATTAAACATGACCGACAAGTTTGGATTAGAGATCCGACAATTTCTCGCAAAACCAACTGCGCTTCCGGTCGCCCGTGGCCGAATCGATTACTAGCGGGCCAGCCGTAACAGCGAAACCTGTCGATTCCAGACTCCAACGGATGTCCATTTGACGGCAGTCACGAATATTCAATGTGAGACGCGGTCGGACGCAAGGAATCGCGATTCGGTGGTGGACGCGTTGTTCAGTTAGTTACATACAATTGGATACCGGGTTCTCTCTACGTCTCGCTCACTCGAATTCGCGGTGGTCGTTTGATGCACCCGGTCTGCGCACCCATGCGTGGAAAATAAATTGCGGAACGCGATCGCCGAAACGACGGAGTCTGTGGAGCGGTGCGGGCGAATTCAATGGGAAAAAGAGACGACGGTGGAGATGCCGGTATCGGTGGAGGGTCGCGCTTCTGTAAACGTGCAAAGGTTACTCGAGTCGTTACAAATGTGCAGAAAACGTTTTGGCCCCGGACGAAAAGCTTTCCACGCTTCCGCGGGTGGAATTTGGTGGCATGTTACCAACGGTGCGCGGTTTCCCATGCGAGTGCGCGCGGGATTGCGTGGCTGCAATGAGAAAAGTGTATACGCATCGTCGTTCGAGCTTTCCGAATGATATACCGCGACGGTAAATTGAAATAAAAATCCACCGGTTGCTCTCGCTTTCTCACAAGATCCGCGATACGTCGTACCGCGCTTCGCTGCCTCTCGGGCTTCCGGTGCACCGTGTCTGCCAGACGATTGTCCTTCTCTCGCTCTGTCTGCTCTCGCCCACGTTTCGCGGGTCCTGCTCTCGCCATCCTTTCTGCATCTTGGCCTGTGCTCTGCTTCGGTTTCACGATGAAAACAGACCTCTCGGAAGACAAAATGCAATCCACGAAAATTCGGTATGCATTACCTCGGTCAACTTTATTTTCTCAGGAATCTACCCTGTCGACTCTCCCCCTCGCACCGTTTTTCCTTCGCTCGCCCCGACGCGCGACGCGACGCACGGATATATGTCGTGTACCCTCGAAAGCATACGCGCGGCACGGAGATTCCCCGTGGATCCAATGCATTTTTATGGGATCAGAGGTTCAAATTTATTAGAGCACGAGTTGTTGCTCGCGCAACGCGCTCGTTGTCGCCGTTCGTCCGCGTTAGAAGTTATCTGCGCGGCGTCGCGTCGCTGGCGCCGCTCCCTCCGGTAATGTATTCGCGATACGAGACTGAAAAAAGCGAGCGAGAATATCAAAACGCGCATAAATTGCCGGCCTTAGCCGCGGCTGTCCGGAACATATGATGAATGCGCGTGTATATGCGGCGGCCTCGTCTCGTTGCCAACTCGGCGGGCGCGCGGCCCACAAACCGGACAAATTCACGGGCGCGCAAATCATTCGGCATGGAATTCTTCCGTCTCGCTCGCCGTCCGACTGCCTCTCATTTCTCGATGCTCTGTCTCCTGCAAACGCAAAGTGGAATACACAGACGTCGCTTTCGTTGCAAAGCGATATTTTTACCTCACTATATATATATCCACTGATTTCTGCACACAAATATGGATCTAAACTTTATTAATCATACGTCGTGAACCAACTCAACAATCCGAACTCATGTGCTGACAGCGAATTTGAGAATCGTCAGGCAACAAAGGTCGTAGGAGAGAAAAGCGCATACGTTATATACAACGGAGCGAGGACGGACTCGCTCGCCAAGAACCATTATTCTTTTGAGATCTCCTCATCCTTCAGATTGAAGGTTCTATACAGCGTGGCCGGATAACCCCCATTAAAGCGAATCGCGTTGAAAAGGACCGCCGTAAATATGGTGGAAACCGATTTACCCCTTGGGGCGTTTCTAAGTCGGAATTGACCCCGTCCCTGAATTTTTGCAGAAAATGTCACCGCTTCGCTAGAATAGTCCTTGCATTTTTCTCAGATTTTCGTCGTCATTCATGCAATATATATCGGTAAGTCCTTTCCGATATACGGAATTTTTCTCGTAACGCTGTATAACCGTCATAAATTTCGTTAATTTCCGTAAAACCATCTTAAAAACGATGTCGTATTTACGCGAACGGTTCCGATATCAATATAATTTTAAAGCGCTGCGATTCATGCCCGGTGTAAATCGGAAGGCGTTCCTCGGAGCTTTTGCATATCGATATTCGCGAGCGCGCCGCGTACGCGTTAGTTACGCCGGCAATATCGATTTGCATAAATCGCGAACGCGTGTTCTTCTGGCGGTGGAATATCGAAAAATAAATGGCGCCTTGTTCGGAAGGCAAGTCTCGGAAGCGATTCCGGATGCGCCCGCCGCCTCGAGACGCCGATAAATCTACGTGAGAAAAAGAAGGGCAGGCGACAGTGGGTGGACGATTAATTAAGCGCACGGAGCGAGGCCGTGCGGGTTAAAGTGCGCCGTCCCACTTTTCGTAATGCCGGGAATAATTCACGGAAACGGTTTGGGATTTAGCCCGGGATGCGCTTCGCGCATCGACGAGCGACCGGTCGCGTCCTTTGCTCTATCCGCCCGCCTCTATTTATCTGCTCTTTCTCATCCACCGCCGTGTGGACTGCAACGCGATTGCGGATGTAGCCGTGCAATGCAGCGTACCAAGCGCACCACGCCGGTACGCTCCTATCTATATATTTCGGTCTCGAGCGAGAATAGGCACGTTGCTGCGACACACTGCTCGCTGGGAGCGCACGGCTAAAAGTGGCATGCTAATATTTTGCGACCAACTCAGTTCGTTTTTGCTCTCTGTTTCTCTGTCTTTTTATTTGGTGAAACCATTTGTTCGACCGCAGTTTGCGTCGGAATTCACGAATTCACGACCTACTGCGAGCAAGATGGAAGCTGAAGAAAAAATAACTGACAAGACATTCATCTAGGAAGATGTCAAAAATCATCAAATTCAACACAAGAATCATTTATGTAATTAAAAATGAATTAATGATTACAGTTTCTATAGCGACAAATAAAAAAGATTCAAGGAAGAATATCGTCGAAAGCGTAGAAAATATAACGATTTTTCCTACAAAAAATATAGAATATAAAAGAACACCGAACAATCCTTTGCTTTGCTCACGATTCGTAACAGTCCCCGTATTTTTAGGAATTGTAATCGTACAATAGCTTCGATTCTGCTTCGGAGGGACCAGAAGTATTTTACTCTTGTTTAGGTCGTATTAGGACTCAAAGGTTTCAATATAGCTTCGCGGAAACCATCGCGCGCGTGATGGTTTCTGTGTGTGAGTGCTGCGAGATCAGAACTGAGAGCCTTTTGAAACTTGGTGCGGGAAATGCTTTCTATATACAGTATGTATCGAAGCCTTCTGTATTGATGACCGAGCGAAACACGAAACGCGAAGCGATTGTTCCGCACCAGAAAAGCATCCAGTCGAACAGAGGGCAAAACCGTGCGCCTCCGTGCCTGTTACATAGGTATAAACCCTGTTGCTCGAAACGTGGTCGCGCGACGATTTTTGCAACGCGCATTCCTCGGATTTCACGACGGCTCGCAAGGCGTGTAAATGCGAAAAGAATAAACAGTAATTTAACCCCCTATTAAATTCAAATCAGTCCCGCGCGCCAGTGAATCGGAAGGCGGTGGAAAAGGCTCGTTCGCCACGTAGCCTCTTTTCCAGCGGCGGCGGTGTGATCCATCAAGCTCTGACAGGTTTACATCGCGCGTCAAGATTCCCCGCCGGCGCCTGCCAGCACCAATCTGATAATACGTAAGCAGCGCCCTGAATATGCATGCCCTTTTCGGCTTTTAATATCGCTAACCGATATATCACGAGATTATCCGTTATCTAACCGGCCTCGAAATTTCCTATTGGCCCACCGCGCCGCGCTGTCGAAAGATCATCGATCATCCACTCAACTCGCTCAATTGAGGTATGATGCGCCTCCCTCCCCTCCCGAAATTATCGTTGCTAATAACGCGTTTTTTTAGGGTCGCTTCGATTAATGATTACGAGAGGGGGCAAATAAGTAAGATTTTTCTTTGCGCCAGCCTGTAAGCTAAAGTCGCTTGATTAATTACGTCACATGGCACGCAATTCTTATAATGAATGTATCGTAAACTATGGAAATACAGCGATTCGCGAGAACATGATATAATAATAACGGCTATTGTAGTTCAGGATTTCTTATGGAACGATTATCTTGATTTATTGCGCGCGAGGCAAGAAAGTATGATGTTAAAGAATTTTAAGCAGTTTGCCTAAACGTTTTATCGAGTTTACAGATAAAGTTGCGAGGGATCGACTTCGGTTAAGCCTTCACATCATATCGTTCTACGATTATATTTACACTATTTTGCGATGAAGAATGTGCGTATATGTGCCTCTCAGTGGTATGTTATTGAAATATAAAAGAAGCGTGTCGTGAGATTGTTGCGTCGGCCACTGCGAACCTACTTGATGGATTATAGTTGACGGGGCACGCTAATTCCCCGATAAATCTGACATTAACTAGAGTAATGTATCGCGCTCTCAACGCGACAGAACAATAATAATTACCGTCGAAGAATAATAATGGAATTAATATATCCGCATGCACGAAAATATCGAGATCTGGACAGGATATACATATTCTTAGCAAATCGAAGTCATTCTTTGTTGCCGCGTGTCAGACTTATCTCATTAATTGTAATATAATAAATTAACTACAGAATTATTTATCCACGCGTCAAGATGCACAGAAGAAAGTCAGCTGCGCGGCAACGAAATCTCATTCAATCGTGATTTCCAGGGCGAGCAAAGCACGGCCTATAAATGGACTAAATTACGAACACACTTCGTCCATATCTCACAGATCGTATCAAATTATTTTCTTCCACCGCGCGATTTACATCTCATCGAGTCCGGCGATGGAGGGTGGATGCGCAACGCCCTTACCGATCCGCCTGTCTCCGTGTGCAATGCGCGTACGTTACGAGTGTATATGTACCCTTTTGGAGCCCCACGAGGATAACTCCGCGGATGCTCCTCTGCAACCCCCTCGGCCATCTTTATTCCGGGACGGACAGGTCGAGAGGGTAGGCATCGGACCGTGGTAACTGGCAGCCCTAGAGGGAGCCGTTAAACCTCGTCCCAGACCAGCGTATCTACCCACCTACCCACGTTCTCCATCTGATATACGGCCTTGCACGACTCGACTCGACCGGTCCGCTGATTTCGACGCGAACTTCGGGCGCGGAGCAGCTTGTTTCCCTCCTCGAAAACGGGTGAAAAGTCCAATAAGAGACAAAGGTCGGCTTGGTGGAGTGGAGGAAGATTTAACAGCGGTGTGTATATGGCCGGCCGTCGCGTCGCGTGAAATACGTTGAAGAGGGTGCGAAGAGCAGTTATGCGATACTTTTCGCGTAAAAGAACTCGTTAGTACGTCGACGGGCAGCGAGAGTAGAGAGAGGGGCCCGTACGTGATGCGCGACGAAATTTTATGTAATGGTCCGATCCGAGCCGTAAATATATCGACAACTTTGCACATGTTGCGAAGCACCAATCGACGATATAACAAAAAGAGATATTGCGGTTTTATCGGTCGAGTCGAGCTGATCTTTCGACCGCTGCTGCTCACAAGACGAGAAGAAAACTTTCTTCCTCCGTCACTTCGTCGGTACCTCTCTTCCCCTCTCCATCTTGGATCCGCCAACGCACAACCAGAGAAAATCGGACCCTCCGCGCGCGCGATATATCAAGACAGTTATCACGGGAATGAGATCATTTATTGCATTAAGACGGCACAAACGCCGAGGCCCTCGCGCGAACGGGAAACTGGGGGTTGCTCTCGGTATATTGGAACTCGCAGATAAGAGGGCCGTTCGCTCCTCTCGCGCTCCTCTCTCTTTCCTCTCTCGACCGATTCCCCCGCCCTTTTCTGCGATTTCCTTCTTCGTCGCCTCGGATGGTTCCTTCTCGCTCTCGAGTGTCCCGCGAATACTTCACGCGAGCATGGACGATCTCCGGCGTTTCTTTGCTTTCTCGCTCATCCTCCGCTTCACCTCCTCTCCTCCGTCCCTCACTCCCCGCGCGCCTCCGATGTACTCTAAGCTTAATTGCCGGTATTTATCAAACGTCGAAATAAATAAGCCGCTTACGTTTCTTTGACGTCGAGGAGCGTTCGCGCTTATTCAGCGAGGGTGATAAGTACATTAGACTTTCGTCGTTAAATTAAAGGGCGATGGTAACGTCGACGCGGGATGGTGAAAGGTGCTTTGATCCGACACGGCATCTATCATCCAACGACAGCGACGCGACACTTCCACCGCTAGGCATTTGTCATAACTGGATTCGTCCTCTATTGCGGTCGCGATTATTGGTTTTCGTTACGGTACATGAAAATTTATCGTTTAGCTATATTCGCACGAGTAAAAAATTAATTAAATCAGCGGAATATTCTTCAGAATAACTGCAGTTCATATTTTATCATCGCTCATTACATACCCAAGATATCAATTCCATTACATGCGAAACCTGATACCTATATTGTATTTTCTTCCCTATAACCGCCTTCGTTAAAACGCGCCCACTCGATTCGCGATTGTTACTTTCCATCGTCCCGCGTCGTTTAAGGTATCGACTCGTAATGACGTCTCGGTGGTGAATCGCGTTAAGGTGCGTTGAATGAAACCGGCCACGGTCGCGTGATTCGGCGTAAAATGGAAACGAAGCGGCAATAAAAATTTCCAATTTCCCCGTATCGCCCATGGTACCGTCCCCGTCGTCTTTCTTTCCCTGTTCCTCCCGCCGATCTTTCTTATGCCCCCTCTGTCGTTCCCACCTGCCTCCCGCAACAACATCGGGGAACATCGTTGCGACGCCTCCGGGGGCAAACAGCACTGAATAGAACGGAGGAGAGGGAGCAAAAGCTGGTTCTCTCTGGCCCGGGAGAGAGCAGACAGTTAGCCAACTTTCAGATTTACACCCTTGCAGTTCGTTCACGGGCCGCCTGTTTCGCGGAGACCTCCGCTACGTTTGGCTCTCACGAACGGATCGGAGGGAGGGAAAGGATGAGCTTCGGGTTCTTGCGCCGTGCAATGTCCCGTTTTACTCTCCGCGTGGATGTAAGCACTTTGTGTGTCCGTGAGAACGAACACACTGGCTCGGACAGACCTGTTTTCATGCACGAACAGTTCGGAAGTTCGATCACGGGATTTGTCGTTCGTGCTGCTTCTGCGAGGAGACCGACAACGTCTCCGTCTCTGGGCTCGCTCTCTGCATTTAGAGAGCATATAATGAATACCTATTTACATTAATTTCCAAGTCTAATTGTCGCGGTAACAAAAAACTATCGTGTGTATTGTTTCTTTTCTCTCCTTTTTTTTTTTTAACATAATATGTTAAGGATTACGTTCATATTTTCCCGAAAGCGCACATAGGTAAAAATTGATATCGCCGCTCTCGCCGCGTATGTCACAACATTTATCTACAAAAACGTCGGGAAAAATATTTTCGCAAACGCGCTAATTCTCGAGATAAATATCAACAATTAAATCCACGCGATTTGTCACCGCCGGAAGTCAGCGGGGCGTTATATGTATAGCGCACTGCGCCACGGTAAATCCTCCCTCGGGAACGCGTTGCGTTATCGATCGATCGAAGGCGATCGTGGAAACCCCGCGGTTTCTTAGGAACATGCGCCTGAAGTTCGGAATTATCGCATCGCCAGCGGGTCCGCGTAGTTCAATTGCTCTTAGACGCTCGACTTGAAACGCGTAAAACGCAAACCACATTACATTCCGAAGTAATTATACTTCCGAGCGTGCACGTGCATTCGCGTTAATTAGTAACAGACGATGAGCGCAACCGACTATTAATTTTACTTAATCTTGCATTTAACTAATTTTTCTCATTCATATCGGGACAAACACATGATTCGGAATCAGACCATAATTTTGCCGGTAATTCCAAAGTTGCGCATCTCTTTTCCGATTATCGTTATATTCGTAACGAGATCGCGCGCTGCATGCTGCATGAAATCGTCTTTGTCTTACAAAATACATTGCGTATTGCTTCTTATATATGTAGCGAGTTATATATCGCCGCTTCGGAAGAACAGTGACACAAGTGCAAAATTTTGTCATTCTTATAGTTAAATGCATCACTGGGGGGTTCCAGAAATATCATAGACATCCAATGAAACAAAATTCAATTTAAAAAAATTCAATTGAACAAAATGTTGAATGCCAATTATCCCTTTCAGAAGAACAATGACGTAATTGAAGGGAGAGGGGTAATTCATGGTAAATTTTTACATAATCCCTTTTTTACTACTACTTCTTAAAACCTTAGTACGCTAACAATTGCTTAATAAAAAATAAGTGTACCAATCTTATTGCACACTTATTCTTTGTTTAATCTAATTTTTATTTAAGTAATATTTGTGTTTTCGTTCTTCTGTAAAATTACACTTTTTTGCAGTTGTGTCATCGTTCTTCCGGGAGCGGCGATATGTTAGCGTGTGCCCGCACGATTGCGGTCCCTCCGGATCTCATCCGACTAATTCGCCTGAATTTTGATTTTCAATAAGAGAGATCTGCGCGACGAAGACGAAGGATACGGCAAGAACGAGAGAACACGCTCAATCCGGACAACGGGAACAGGAGGAGGACAGCGAGAGAGAGATGGAAGGAGGGGAGCCATCCGGAGACGCGCGTTGGGATTTAGCTTCCGCGTACAGCTGTACCACGCCGGAGCTTTGAATATGCATGATGCATGGGCATTAAAGCCTGCTGCCGCCTTCCACCGCCGCCTCCATCCTCGTATGTAAATAGCCGCCGACGACCGGGGTCCGCACCTCCCGGCAGAACGAGTTACGCAAGTCGCGGGGACCGATACCTGACCGGACGCTAAAATTGGCCGGTCGCGTACGTGTAAATTTTTCGAGGATAACCGCGTGCGTTCTCGCGGAGCGATTCCGAGGGTCGTCACGACCAGATACACGCGCGAGAATGCCGTTCCTCCTCTCGTTCCGCGTGGATATTTCGCGTGCGGATATTCGCCCGTGAAATTTCACCCGTCCGAAATTTGCCCCGGCGAAGTAAAAGGGGAATATAAAACGGCGCCGCCGGTGACTATGTAAATTGTCGTCGTGGCCCGGAGACTCGGTGGATAAACGAGAAACGTGAAACGAAGGGAGGTGGAGAGAGAGAGATCGCGCTCGATATCGCTTGTTTGCATTGCGAAAATATATAATTCGGTGACATGGATGCCGTCGCTTGTATAAGAACAGTATGGAAAATTGGACTTTTTGTACCTGCGTACAGTAGATTCCTAATTAAACTATTTTACAGTGCAGTTTATAGTCTTGCCATGTAAGCGAGCGTTCGCTCCTTTCTCCCGCGATTTAATCCAAGGTAAGTATATCGTATGTGTGCTCGAGCGAAAATCGCATTTGCCATCAAGCCAATATATTTTCCACGTTTCGCAACAAACGTTCGATTACAATCCAAACACGTCGCCACGATCCAGAGTGATTTTATCGCCATCCCGATGCACAACGCGTTAAGTCGAACAGCGCGGGCGAAGCCAATAATGGCCGCGCTACCTGTTCCCGTCTGGTTTAACGAATGGCGTGCGAAACGAGACTGCCGGCCGATATAGACGATAAACCACGAACCATAGCCGGTAGCCGGTAGCCGGGCCTGTAGTCGTAAATAATAGTCCGACTTGGAAGAAAACGAGGGACGCACGACGGGAGCGGGCGCGGAGGCAGGCCGTGTCTGCCGAAACCGGCCGCGATTTAAAGTTCACTTTGGCAAGGAATGAATAATTGGACGGGAGGGAAGAGGCGTATAAAGAACGGTGCCGCGTAATTGTCGCCAATCACGCCAGCCGGCCTGAGGATCGCGAATCACAATCGTTAGACGCAGGATACGAAAGGTACGGTCGCTGCGATTCAACCCCGCCGTAGGAAATTGACGGCGCAGGAAGAGGCGAAGAGTGCCTCCCCTTCGTGCAATTATCTCGTTTACCATGTGATATAAGTGAGTGGAAAAAGAGAACAATTAAGGGATACGCCTCTCGAAATTAATTGACTGGCGTGATACATCGCGCGATAGTTGAGCGTCGATCATAACAATGAAGTGACACAAAGATTAATTATTAGGGAATTCATCGTTTCTCTATCAATTATTATGGGAAGGGGAAAAAAATGCAAATCTAGCACGTTCGAACAATGATGACATCGAAACGCGATCACTACATTCGCGAGTAAAGTGCACGCGCGAATGCCTTTTAACTGATAGCGCGATTTGCAGATTGCACCGCGCGTTATATAAGCGGTAACAATACGCTAATTGGCTCGTTATCGATACGAAATTACAGGAACCGCGGTACGTTACCCAACAATGCGCGGGAATAATTTATTCCAAATATATGACGCTCCCAACGTAATGTCGATAATCCGGATGCAGTTATATTTTCAGGATGTGCTATCTGTTTGAGGATATATGCGGAAGATACACGGATATATACGGAGTTCGCCATAACCGAGACTATCAATGACCGATTAACTCTTGCTAATGAAAATTGACCACACAAATGGCCTAAAAATAGGATACGTGATTAATTTTATTCGAGAAAATAATCCCAACACTTTCCCTAGTGCTTATATTATCAAGACGATGACGTGGCGATCGAAACGCTCGATATCTAACGTGGCGATCGTAAAATAATTACCTAAATGTTACTACGAGCTGCCACGACAAGGAGGCCGGGCTGCGTTTAATGAAACGTAACCCCAGTTAGGATTTCAAAAACAAAGGCGGCTCGCGCGCAGGAGTGTGCACCACACGCCTAAGCGGAGGATATGAGTAATAGGGGTTGGGAGACTGGTTTGGTATTAGGATTTATTAGAGGCACTCGCCCTCGCCGCTCGCAGAGCACCGCGACATTACGAAGGGCGAGGGTAAGGCCTTATGATTTCTCTTGGGGACCTGTATGTACGACTTGAACTAATGCACCTGCTATCTGTAGTTGTCGACGGATCCTCTTTTTGCACGCACTTGGCCGAAAAAGAGGCACACAACGTCCTATACATTTATTACATTGAGAATATACTACGATACTTTTTTTCGGCGCCTTAATACTCGCGGTGTGACACACAATGACGTATCTCACTGTCGACGTAAACGAGTCATCGCTCGTTTCTTTGTCGCGACTCGCTTTGTCCTTATGACTTCAATAAAAAAAAAACGTAAAATATCTCGCACACATATGTAAATAAAAAGTAATACGCAATGTATTTTGGTAAACTAGGACGATTTCATGCAACGCGCGATCTCGTTACGAATAAAACGATAATCGAAAAGAGATGACGGTAATTTTGGAATTACCGGCAAAATTATGGTCTGATTCCGAATCATGTGTTTGTCCTGATATGAATGAAATTAGTTAAATGCACGATTAAATGAAATTAATAGTCGGTTGCGCTCATCGTCTGTTACTAATTAACGTGGATACATCATATATACATACCGCGCGCAATATTCACTAGGTCATCCATCCGGGCTTGCAACTCACCTGAAACAAAGAAGGAAAGAAAAATATTTAGCAATTACAATGATATACTCGATGCGTTGGCGTCAACGTGAGTGTGGGGCGAGGGGGGGGGGGGGCGAATAGGATAAGAGCTTTCGCTTGCATTAGGGTATGATATCGTAAACAGGCGCGTTTACATAGGGTTCGTTGGAAAGTGATACGTGACACGCATGCCAGTGAGGAGTCGCCGTTGAATTCACGAGCGGACTTAAATTTCCATTAGTTACGCGACAATGGCGCGTCGACTGCTCGAGATGCATAAATTCGGCCCGTTAACGTGCTTATACTAGAATCCCCAAAATGCGATAGTAGCGTCTACGTATGCGTTCATCGCGCGTGTAACGCGCGTAATCCTCGATCAACACTTCTTAATGGCCGGGTAGAGTCTCGTCTCGTCTCCGTTGTTACCTAAATCAAAAAGATACCGTTTCACACACGAGAGATTGCCAGTGCTCTCAAAATACTATTCGTTCTTTAAATTTCCTGTTCAATCGTACGAAGCAAAGACAATAGCGAAAGAATACGAAATCTGAAATTAAATCTGAAAATGTTCAATTATCGTGTTGCTCGCCTCGGCGTAAGAAAAAAGGCAAAAGAGAAGAATTGATTATTTTGTTTCTCCCTACCTTCGTTAGCGCACGTAAACGTGTTTTATAGTTCGATGCATATCTCATCACGAAAAAATATTTAACAATACAACACAATTGCTCCTAATTAAATCGCACACCGTTGACAACTTTCATTGTAAAATATATTCATGATATTTAAACGCAATTTTTTTTCATGCCTCCACAAAGTTAGTACATTTAAATAAGAAGCAATATTTCCCAATAACACTTGGATACAAAAAATAAAACTTATAAGACGTATGATTTTTCCTCAAGAATCGATTATTCAACCGCGAGAAATAGAACGCACAATTGAATGTAAAAACCATTGTTTGAGTTTTTACTTGAATCGCAGTCACGAGCGTAGCGAATATGTTACGAATTGATTCTCAGATTTCTGTTGAAATCTCAAGACTTCTCTTAAGAAGTCTATTGAACCATATTATGTCAAAACGAATTCTCTGCCCCGAGTTTCTCAGTAGAAACGCGATTATAAATACGGGCCTTAGAGCCGCGAGTAATGTCGCATTAATTTTAATTAAAAAGAGAGATAGCGGCTAATGCGCCGGGACGCCGTGGTGAAATGCGGCCGGTTTACGACGTGCTTACGGCTTTCGGCTTTTATCGGCTCGGGCCGAGCCAAGCTTGCGTCTCGGCGCTTGCCGGTGAGGATCGCGACGCCGCCGTCGGTCGTCAACGATGCCATCGCTGACGTTGACGACGCTGTCGACGCTGCTGACGTTTCGTTCTCGCGCAGATAGCAGTAATTTGTGATACAACGCCACTGCCGTCGCTCGTCTCATGTACTCGCATCGGCCGAATAAACAGCGGGTATATACGCGTATGTTGCAAGTAGCGCAAATACAATTTAGTTATCCACGCAAGCATTGGACATAATTAATCGTCAAAATATTGGAAGATTTAATTGGCCAGGATAAATTACAAGTTGCTCATTGGTCCATATTCTTAACTCTCTTTTATCGATAAAAGCGCGCGTTTATTTCTGAGATGCTATAGTTCATGTTACATATACTATAGCATTTCAGAAATAAAAGCGCGCTTTTATCGATAAAAGAGAGTTGAGTGTATGGGCCATTACCTCGCAGACAAAAATGTGAAGAAAATCGGCGAAATGATTGTATCTATATATTCGGTGTAATATTCGTTTCTTATCATAAAATGTTTAATATTACGTGGGAAATATTGTATGCTTGAATAAACTACTAAGAAACACGTGACGCACGCCAACAACACGCACGTATCCCACGAAAGGAGAAAAGAGTGAACTTCGGTTCACTATTCTGGCCAAACAGAATATCGGGCTCAGCACGTGCCAGGGCACGCAACATTCACAGAGTAAGCCCGAGAGCACGGCAGCACGCATCCTTTGGCACGAAGCTCGCTCTCGAGTGTGTACTCGCCCCCCTCACGGATCCACTACTCCTTCGGCAAATCACCCCTCGTCGTCTATCTTCCACGCAGCAGGACGAAAACGCAATGAAACGGATTTCGGCCCGGATGGTGGCATAAGTGCCTCGTATTCATCGTTTAGACACGTGGGTGCGGCCATTCATCAAGTTTCGTTGGCTTGTCGATATCGGCTGCTATACTCAGTAAATAGTAGCGTTCTGCGTAATTTACAAACTGTAATAAGTACTACGTTAATCTTGCAATCACGAAGGAGACGGCATTAACCCAGATCTGCCACACACCAATATTGCATAACGGAAGATTAAGAGATTTTATTACATGTTCGGAAGTAGGAAATTCAACTTGAACGACAGTCTGCCGTGATACTTTAAAAAAAAAAAAAAAAAAAAAAAAAAAAAAAAAAAAAAACCCAGGAAATAACACCGAGTACAAGCGAAGCGATGATAAATAAATCCGGTCTATTTCCGAGCAACGATTTACGTCAATTTACGACGTTGCGAGCGAAACGAGGCCCACCGGCGCGGTAAAAATTATTTATCGATTTACGGACCAACGTGCACATTAGAAACGTATTACCGGCTCGCATTGCAGGCGGAAAGCAATCCGGCCGACAGTTCCTTTTTTAAATGTAGGTCGTTTCCGCGGCAAGACCCGCAATAACCCGGCGAATTATTGCGCTCGTGCGGCCTTTGCACGGCTTTTCGCGACTCGCGACAACGCCCGCCACGTGCTGGTACAAGTCTAAGGAGAATCAGACCGCGAGAATCACCGTGTTTGGTGGCAATATATACCCAAGACCGAGATTATGACCATTGGTAATTCCAGCTGCGGAAAAGCTGCGAAGAAACGCGAGACACGGAGGAAAAGATCGCCGCAAAGTGAGTATAAGCAGCAAAAAAAACGTATTTATGACAGGCGAGAAAACTGAGAAAGTGCTCGAATTACTCGTTTCATAGAACTTATCCTAACGTGAGCATATTCTCGTGCCTGCTTATATCGAAGCAAGGCATTGACAAGGGTTGAACGCGCCGCGATTGTATGCGTGGTCACCCTTATCTCGGTCGTTGCCCTAATTTTCACAGCTTTAAATAAAGGAAGTAAATTGCATATACATTGGACGTATCGCCCACATATGCTCCTTTCGGGCTGTCGTGAAAAGGGAGGTAGGAGTCAACGCGGCAGCGTCGCATAAAGGGGTATACGTCGATATCGAATGACGTTAAACTTCACGTGAATAACGCCAATTTGATTTAATTCGCACGCGGAGCTCGACCGACGTCGGAAACGACCGGATCATGCGCGGTAGTATATTTGAGAGCGTATAATCAAATGTGGCCGCGCGATTTGCCGGGTATAACAACCGAAATATTACGGAAAACGTTTGCCCGTGTCTATCAGTGGATGCGCTTAAGCGTGCAAACAATAAAACTGTGCGGATAATAGAATTCGCAATAACAGTAACACAGTTGAAAATAAACCTACAAAAAGTTAATAACGTGGACCAAAAATTTGTTTAATTTTGGTCGAGCTGGAAATCATATGAACATTAATTTGCTAACCATGTTGACAATTCAATGACATTTTTTAGCAGGTTTATTCTTGTCACATGCGATCCCGTATTTGCTACACAGTAAAAAACATTTTGTATTTTTGTTAAAAAAGGTCCTTGTTAAAATTTTTGTGTTAAAAATGTAACATATTTATGTGTTAATTTAACTAAATGTGATTGTGTTATTTGATTTATTTGTGTTAAATTCATATTTAAGTAAATAAAATGTCAAAATAACACATTTTATATTTAATCGTAAGAGTAACAATCGTAAAAATGACGTAGCTTATCGGACACCACGCATGAGCAGTCTAGCCGCGACATACAAAAATGTTAAATTAACATGTTTTTTTTATTTATATTTAACATTATACAGATGTCTGTTGTACATAAAATTTTCATTCACATAATCATTAAACTTTTATTTATTTTGTGTCAAATTATAGACATAATATTTATGTCATAATTTTAAATATTCATGTTATGTTAAAATTAACACAAAAATTTGAGTGGACCGTTTTGGACATGTGATTTATGTTATATTTAACATAAATTTTCCAACAGTGTACGTCTCATGATGAGATCGAATCACGCGTCACGATGAGCCGAGGAGGGATGCCCTAAGTTACTAAAGGAACTTTAATAAGGGAACTTCGGAAAGATATATACGCATGAGATCGATCGGAGGAGGAAGCCACAGATCACGCAACGACTCGTCTACCGAGTGGCCGACAGAATGGCGGCATCGGGAAGCTTTATCGGGAAGCCAGCACACGCGAGGAACATCACCCCATCCCCGCCTTTCTGTCAGTTATCACGTTGTAAACCTTATCTGCCGCGGAGCACAATGTGGAGCGAGTCGGATCTCGGGTTTGTACACGTGCACGCGTGCAATGTATCGCTATTAGAGACATTGTTATGCGGACAGAGAATGTATCAAAGCATCGAAACGACAAAGCTCATTTCATACTTGCGAATTGGAGCGAAATGCCAGGCCGTCGCGCGGACCTGAGCGCGCGACGGGCTGGCTAAATAAATAAAGCCGCGCGTTGCAATCTATCTACGTGCGTGGGTAGAGGAGACGCGCGCACGGTTTCGCGAATAAAATCGTTCGCCCCGATTCACGGTCTATCGCTACCGGCTGGAAAAATCCGCTATAATCGGATCATTTTTTGTGAAAGCCGCGGATCCGAGTGCGACAAACGCGACGAATTGGCTTGTTTACCCGTACCGCACGCACGGTAATTGCGAAACGCGGTCACAAGTTTCGGAAGCGCCGCGCGTCGCACCTCATCGGCCATGCGTAATGAAGTGTACTTGTTTAGGTATATTTTAAGCGGAAAATACGGCCGGATCTCTATACTACCCTACGTGATTTCGTCCACGCCGCTGGCCGTGGGGTTCCGCGTTCCGCGTCGCGCGCCGCTTACACAAACACCCGTGAATCGCCGCCGTTAAAATGCGCGCCCGCAGCATCGCGAAAATATTTTACCGTGATGAATGTAAACAACGCGTAACGGCCGATCGGCGCTGATGGGTCGCGTGAATTTTTTACTATGCCCGACGCCGTCGAAATGTCCAATATCGTCCAGATGCAAATTCCATAGTGACGGCCGGTAATTTCCAACGGCGCGCGCCGAACGCGAGAAACGACGGCGACACACGGGCCGTTTACACGAACTCTGTAATTTCAGCGTGTCGCGTTTTTTTTTTTTTTCGCACGCATCACGGCCCGTGTGTAAACTCGGAAAAAGCGACGGAGCTCTCGGAGACAGGGCGAATATGACACACCGACTCTTTGAACTCGGAGTAAATAGAACGACGACGTTCTCTGATATAAAAAAGCGGCATTGCCGTTTTTGCGGAGCTAAAAAGAAAAACGCTTCAAGAGCTACGTCTACGGTTAACGATAACCTAATGATATTACCTGTTGATTATCGAAAAAAACTTCGTTATATACGGATGGCAATCACTTTGCTATAACCACGCAATTTTTCAGACGATATAGATTAACGGAGCCTTATCGCTACGAGCTGCGGTAACCTTCAGAATTGATGGCGACCATCAGTTTCGGCTGATCGATGTCCGCAAAAAATCGTATCGATTTGCAAGCAGAGTGCGGCCTGCCAAGAGCCGCGTAATTATCTGCCGCAGTTATGGATGTCGGTATTGCCCAGCACTCTGCCGCGCTTGGCCAGCGCCGTGTGGTGTGATGTGGGTAATTGGCTCTCTTGTTAACTGCGTGCGTGTCGGTCGCACGCATGATTTCGAATAATTAGGCCGTGCGTAATTGATACCGCCGTTTCGGCGGTAAACCGATCATTTCTTTCTGGCGCGGAAAGACAAGGAGTGCAATCACGAGATCATTCCGCGAGCCTTCTTTTTGGCAGACGGTGCAAATTCGAGTGTGGAAATTACACGCCTGTAATTTCCCAAACGACTGGGGTGGAAAATCGCACGGTCGAATTTCGAGAGTCAGCGCGATGCCGTGGAGTCGCATTCGGGTCGCAACATCAGCGATCCTGTTTTAAGAACAGGGGACGCAGCCCTCTCGAGAATACAAATTCCGTTAGAAAGTTACGTTATAAGAGACGCTTCCCGCCTCCTCTTCCTCCTTCTTTTTTTTTCGCGACCGAGCACTTCCTTTACGGCGCATTAGCATAAATCGACGAATATGAATCGACCATTTATGCGCGACCCGCCCGGCTCCTGCCGGTCGAGAGTGTCTTTATGAAAACGTTTAATTAAACGTCTCATAAATCACACCGCGAGAGCGCGGGCGCGATGCGGGCACGGGGACAAATTAATAAGATTAATTGGTTGACAGTTTGGGAAACACTTTCGACCGCGCCGCCCGCGCCGGCCGTTTCTCGTTCGCTTTGACGTCGGATGAATCGTTCGTTGAGGGGAGCGACGCGGGAAAGAATATTAATTTTTAGCCCGAGGCACCCTCGGAAAATATGTTTTCTTTGAGACCTGGCTCCGATGGCTTATCTCGGACCCTCTAACGGAGGGATGAACGTCACCCGCAGGAGATACACCGTCAGATCGATGATTTTCAATGACAACTGACGCGCTCTTGAATTTTATGATTATATCTCCTTCTCGTAGAAACCTTCTAACAAATAAAGTTGATGCAAATATTTAACAAATACTCCTAAAGTGATTATACGAGTATATCTCGTACAACTATTAAACAGAAAGTACGACTATAACGAAAATTCTTCTCTTTAACAAGATGTTCTATTATAACTTCATAATGACGTTGATTTTATTATCTACTGCTATTATCTGTGTATTATGTTACACAGATGATATCGTGCAAGGAAATCGGTAGAGTCTTATCGATCAACGACCTAATTCTGATAAGCAGTTATCGCCTCGTATCATCCCCTCTTCGGATAAAGAAAGATATTATGACGGCTGTCATACCGAGCGTTAAATGAGTGTGGCGATTAGTAATGCGAGATGTTGAAGGTTGACTCATGTATAGGGGCGGCATATCGAACGATCTGTTCTTCGGTGGACGTTTCTATTGAATGTAACGGGCGTGTGCCCACATTAGATGCGACCCGACGCGATATCTGACTGAATAAACCTCGTTGTGTTGCTCATCGACGATATTTTCACAGTCCACACAAGATACACATTCGGTGTATACAAAAACGACTCATCGCAAAGTTGATATACTCTGGCCAGAGCGAAAGAGCGGATATTCCTTCCTCGGGGTGCGCAGTCTGTCTTTGTATTTTCATTGTTTCGCACGCGGTGCCCGCACGGTTTTGCCTGTTCGCTGTACCTTTTCGGCCTTTGGATGCTCGACGATGCAATTCGTTGAAACCGATACGATTCAGACAATCTATTTGCCAAGCATTGTAACCCAAGCCTCATTGTCTCTCGCGCATGTTACCTTTCGCACGTACAAACGCTCTCGCCCATCGAGGAGAAAGAGAGAGAATGGAAACGGTATACGGGTTGTACACCGGCGACACGCGGTATCTGTTATGTATCGCGCGGAAAAAGCGCGATATTCCTAGTTTATTTTCAGTTTTAGTCACGCCACTATAAATCGCAGTCATTCCCGGCTGCAGCGAAATACGATGAAACGAATGTGTTTTGCATGTCGCGCATAATCCGCATATGCATTTTTAATGCTATTACTAAATCATATATTTTTTTTTTTTACACGGATCGATGAATACCCCGCATAAAGAAAAACTAACACAGTAATACATCAATTGTTATGTCTCTATTTAACGATGACATGTATAAAGCATGATAAGATATAAATTTGATATGCTCTTGTTATTATTTGCTTCGGGGCTGGTTATTATTACATGCATTATGATTAAAATTATGTTAAATTAATTTATAATGTGAAGCTATATAAGTATCATCTGTATCGTAACAGTTGTTCTCACCTGTTTCCATTATTTGAAAATTGGCATTGATATAAAATTCATTTAAATAAAATTTCTATTTCAAGTAAACTTGCGCTAAAATGCTAAATCACAGACAAACGTTAAATTGTACATGTAAAATAAATATCGGATGAATAATACTGTATTTGTTACTATCCACAATACAACTGAATATGTAAAATATATTGCGACAAGGATGGAACTGTGCGCGAAACAACGGACAATCAATAATGTATATTGTTAGAACCACAAAGTTTAACAGGAAAGCAATGAATATCGCCAAATGAACGTCAAAGGGTTGATTTAAAACCCATATACATAGGAATTCAAGAGAGTTAAACCCGTTACGGCGGTTCCTTCGATCATATACTTGTACAATAGCCCGCCGATTTCATAACTGGTATGACACCTGACATCAGGAAATAAAGGCCGTTCGTGTGTTTCATTTAGGTATCGTCGGGTCTTCGATAACACGAAAACCCTGGATGATGGACAGCGCATGATACTACTTTAATATGCGCCCCCCATTTTCCCGTCAATTTCGTGACACTTGATACGAAACGTACGATCAGATTGACACGAAATTCGATCGGTAATTCATCTGTAGGTATACGATTAACCATACCCTCGTGGAACACGTACTCGCTAGTTACTCAGGTTTGCTTTATTAATATAATCGATAAACACAAATTGACGAGGGTGAGTATTGTTCTCGGGATTTGCTCGGAACTCTCTGACTGAGATTTTATTCCGAGTCCATGACTTCGATCGGGCAAAACTGATGTTTAACGAACGTTCCACCTCTGCTGCGGTAGACCATAAGTTCTAACAGACGTCATTCCCCGGAGTACTGCAAGTTTTAACGGATCAATTTCCAGGTGACGTCATATAGGGTATTAACCATAGGTCGAGTGAATTATTAATCCGATTACATACGGCAATACCTGCCGCTTAGTACGCATGCAATTCTAATAAGACTTCCGTACTTTGACCTATCGAGGCCGTTGTGCATCTACATCGCATCGACATTTCGCCATCATCCGCGGGATTGACTGAGGGAAATAGACGTTATGACGCACGTTTCGCAACGTCACTTCACATTCACTGCGCCTTGATCTCAATCCTTTCTTATTCGTAATAGATGTTTATCACACATGAAACATGCATACATTGCGTCGTATAGCGATATAGAAGCTGCAGCCTATGACACTTTATGCAAAACCTTAATCCCGTTTAAAACAAAAAATCGTTTTTTAGAGAACTTGCGAAATAGTTGGATTGCTCAAGCTGTATGATTGGACGCGAAGTTGAATGTCCTCGGATCATCCGGATATAATTTGTAGATGATACGCGATATTTTCTCGTTAATGACGCGATCCATATCGCGGCACGATACCTATCTGCCGTGATATGACGTCGTCGGCCTGCCTTTTATAGCGCGTAAAACTTGGAATTGTTCCATCAAAGTTGTACGTCAGCATCAAGGAAGCAGAAACTTTGCGACGCCATAAGGATGTTCTTTAGTGCAACGCGTTAAATTACGAGATGTTCCGCGGGCCGAAAATGACGTAAATAGCCCAAAGAGTACTGCTGCGGCAACCGGACAAAGATTAATTAATATGTATAGCATAATATTACAATCGATCGACACACTGAAAATAGGTACTATTTTCGAATCAAAGTGAATTACTACACCGATCGATACCGCAAGCTACATCACGTAAAACATTCACGCAAACAAAGGCAAATCGATTTAGAACTTTTCAACATTAATCAATGTGATAGAATAGTTTATAAAGATTGCCTCGTAGATACTCAAATGTAACGCGGCGTAATTAATGAATGAGATGTATTAGATAAATTAAGAAACATTTTAATCGCAACGTTTTATTAATGCTATGATTTCAAATCTCGAGTGGAATCTTTCGTACATGCTTTATGCACGAATGATCGCATTTGACACAGAAATTAAACGTATCGCATCGGTGTTGCTATCTCGTAACAAAATGTACCGCAATTACACCTCGCGAGTGTTTAATTACGAGCTTAATTTGAATGCGCTTGTGTTTATTAATCTACTTTAACTCATTGGTATATCTGTTCTATGTGCACGTACATAAATCGGTATTGTAAAACAAGAGGTATCGATTTTCTCACTCACCGATTGCAAATACTATAATACAAAAATCGAGAGATGTAATATATATATTAGTTAAATCCAATAAATAAAAGAAGTAACGCAAGATAGAATCATAAGAATGTGAAAAATAAAATTGTTTTGTACACGTGTATGCCGTATATATTAAAATATTCTGTTAAATGATCGATAAAATTTAGTCTTATTGCACTTGCGAACGATACCTTTGACCTATGAGAGACTGGCAGAATTTTCAAGAATCATTCACAAACTTCAATACTTTTCTTCCACTTCCAGAATTCATTGAAATACGAAGGACTATAGGTACCTTATATTTATTGCACTTTTTTCTGACGCTTTCAACGGTAGTCCTTATGGGTGCAAAAAGGGAACGAAACTTTGGGATCGTGCTAAGACTTGAAGCACAAATCGTTAACCTTTTACGAGATGATGCAGATACGTCATAAAGTTGATCGTGAAAGTTATCGAAATAGTCTATGTCGGGTATCTCGTTACCGATGATTATAATTTATAATCGTAAACACGTTGAAAGTGCTCTCGTTATGTTATTATAAAAGTCGCGTATGCTATATACAAAAATTTGAAATAGATGCAGTTTTTATCTGCTTAATTTCGATATTATAAACATAAAGAAAATCTCTGTTTATTTGTAACAATCGCAATGTACTTTTTGTGTATATGCACTAAAGGCAAAATTAAATTCACCAAATATACAATATCGCTTTCAACGCGTTTTTATTTAGAAAAAATACATAAGCGCATTAAATAATATATTCATGATTTGGATATTGGCAGTTTTAACTTGATGCTTATTACTGTGAATCCTAACACGCAGTACTGCAAAATGTAAATATGATCTCCGCCCTCGCCATCGCCACGGAGAAACTGGAACATTTATTTTTCGCGTAATGATCCGCATTTATTTACATCCTTTGTATATTCATAAACATGTTCACATTTACCAATCGGCACATTTCGTTCTCTGTGTCAATTAGAGATAACGAACGCGACGACTCGCAAATCGTCGCCAACAGTTGTTAAATATCCGCGGTTCTAGAACTCGAGAAGGTTTTGATTTCGTTCTCACGGGATTCACGTGAATAATTAGAATATCTCGCTTGTATTCGCGAGAATCGCGAGTGATATTTTAAAATTTAAATCTTAATTCCGCGCATAATCGCATCACGCGATCCCGAAATGTAGATGAGCTAATCCACCTACGGCGGATGGATTAGCCTAAACTCGAGATCAATCCTATCGAATCTCGTATGTCATTATAAAGCCACAATGTCGTATTCGATATCAGAATGCATTACTGTCACCAGTTATCGCGTCCAGCCAGATTTATTTCACATGAAGCTAAACGCTGAAATAAACAACCACGGTGCAACTCCACTTACAATTAGAAATATGTGTTCTAGAATAGAATGTAACTTAATTGGACATGAGCCAGACTATCGTGACTAATTTACAAGATATTCCGCGTCTAAAGTAGATTAGACTTGTGCAAGTGCGCTCCCTTCAGCGACAGGATAACTATTTTTCCTCCGATGCGATCCACTCGAGCGACAGAACGGAAGAGTCGAAATGAGCCGGCATTGTTACACCGCACTACGCAGACATGGCTGGCTGCATCCACATTCCTGTGGCATTAAATGCAGAAAAAAGTTTACTTCCCTTTCCTGGCCGTATGATCGAAACTCTCGAATCGTGCGGGGAGCGGCTAGGGGAGCTCGAACAACGAGGAGACGGTTCGATATTTTCTACGTGCACGCGGGAAATATTTGAGCGGATATGCGAATTTCGTCCTCACACTACTCTCGTCGTCCGTCCGTTCATGCGAATCCCCTTGCATTCTCTTTTCCTCTCCCTCCCTCCCTCGCTCTTTCTTTCTTTCTCTCTTTCTCTCTTTCGGTCGAATCGTGACGTTGTCCTCGGCGGATTAACGTAGGCCGAGATAAAATCGCGACGTATGGTATTATCGTCCGCGTGATCGAGAACAATACGAAAAGAGTTCACGAGGCGTAACGTAGCGAGGGTACTCGTACGTTGCCACGCTCGATACGCGAGGAAGGAATTATTGAAATTCCGCCGTTAGAGAACCGATATTTCCCGTCCATTATTTCCCGCACGAATCGGCCCTGTCTGGCGTATTCTTCGGTGCCTGTAATCGGGGTCTCAGGTTTCCGAGGATTATATTGAGCTTTGTAACAATAATACCCGCTAGAGCTGCTCTCGCTTGATGAACAACTTCAAATGAACGCAGAGGCACAATATGCGCGACAAAAGTCTTTAATCTTCCTAAAATTGGAAATTTACTAGATTTTATTATATACTGTTTCAATACTGCTCACTCATACTGTTAGACTTTGCTACCGTTACGTTGCGTAAACTTTCACGTGGAAATTTCCATCGCGTGGATAAGGTAATGGGGAAATAATTGTCTCTATTATGAATTCAAGCGCCGAGCAAACGAGCCCGCGTTTTTTCTCATTTTTGTTGGACCAGGATCGTCACGATATTTATCGAATCCGCTATAACACGCTTAAATGAGAAAATAATGGCCTGCGCAGGACTGAGATATTTCAGCGCCGTGAGTAATCCCCACACCTCTACGGAACCGTGCGTCGAGAGGTGTAACACTGAACAGGGAAAATATGATGGGGGGCGCAAACAAAAAAAGCGTGGCCACACAGTGTATTTCATATCTAAAGTCATTCGACACGATACGCGCGAAGCGCGTGTACAAGTCAGTTCGGATTAAAAAATGATGTCATCGCTGGCCACTGAAAAAAAAGCAAGCTGGTACGCTCGTCGATGCTGTTTACCGATCCATCCCTGGAATTCTGCGGACGAAAAAACACCAATACGTTCTCTCTTTCTCCTGCTTTTTTGAAATAGAGAATAACGCGGCAGCTACATGCGCGCGTGGGAAAGTCACAGTGCGAGTTACGAGAGAACGCCCCGGCGTAATTTCGACGACTAACAGCCGTGCACCGATGTATTTAGAGCGTCGCGATTAACACTGCATAAACGCAATACGGCGCTACGGTTAGTTCTGTATCGTGACACGTATCGAGTAAACGAACCATCGACGTAGAATAATATTCGTCGTACGTACGTATCTTCCCGCGAGCGTGCATAACCGACGGTAACTGAATGTCGCTTGGCAGTAACGGCTGCGCACGTGGTGGATTCCGACGATTTTCCGCGATATCTGTGGAACTAGGTTACAGGACAAGCTCGATCTTACCGACGTACCAGTGCATAATTGCGCATACTGGTGTCCGAAATGATCCCGGGGCCATATACGATGGAAAGCGCTCTAGCTAGGCCGGAGATGAGAGACAAACTCCGAAGCTATATTATTCTCGGAGATAAGAGACACACGTTAATGTTTTGCGAAGCCGCTGCATTTAGGTCAACATTATGTCATTGATGACAGAAGCGTAGTGCTTACGGCACATTGAGATACTTTTCTGTGAGAAATTGTACACGAGAAAAGCATAGATACGCAGTAAATCTTCCATGCGACATATACGTGCACGTCAATAATTTATAAATAATTTATAGAATTTAATTGGATATTAATTTTTTTTATTAATTTATTACTAATAATTTTAAACGACGAGAGACGCTACTCCGCGATAGTAAGTGTAATAGGAAAAAAGTATTGATTTTCAGAAAGTAACATTAAACATTATTATCCGTGGATATAGACTACGTGTGACGCAAAAGGCTTGCCGCGGATAATACCACTATTGTAAACTAAACCTATCCATCATTTTTACGACACCGTTTATTCTTCAGTCTGTAAAAAAAAGTCGAGACCGGTTCACAAACGTGACAGCGATCTCAAGCGTATACGTACAGAGGAAAGCTTTCCAACATAGTTAATGACATCCATGAAAGTCACTGTGAAGATGTCATTTTTACACCATGTACAGAAGAATACAACAAAAGAAAAGAAGCTATAGAACGAAGGAAGATTCATATTTCAATACAGTAAAACTAGGGCAATCATTATTTTATAACTTAAAAGTAGAAAAAAAGACGTGTGACGCAGGCTAAAATATAATCCGCGTCACCTACAAACTATATGAAATAATATCAATTGACGAGGCACTAATTTCAGCGGCACGATCTCTTTATCGCCTGCAATGCAAAGCATGCAGCAGACATGCGTTATTAATAGATACTTATTATTATAGGTTTCACGCACTTTCTCATGTGCGTATAGATATTTAATATACATGCAAACATTGCATAATTACGCGAATGAAAAGCGCGCATATGTACCGAGGATGCGGCGGTGGCAGATTTGAATCCGGAAACAGAAACGAAGGATGAAGCTGCGTAACGGTCACATGTGTGGTCATTACGCAAGTGTGCCGTAGACGCAAGCCCCGTGATCATTTTGTCGCCGTATACTCCGCCTCGGCGTATGTTAAGCGGTTTGCGGATTGCCAAGCTGATCTAACGAGCGACACGCAGCACAAAGTGTGCCGACAACCTCGAGATTATGCAAAACGTTTGAAAAAAGAAAATTTGCCACACGCGTTATTACCTCAGAAGAAGAGCGTCATCTCGTCGCGCGGCCTCGTCGCCCCGCGCCTCGTTCACATTCTTCCGAAATGAAACGATGTCGCCGATCCACGTCCGCATTTCGCTTCGGAATTGGCGTTGTTTCAAGTCCTTTTTCGCGGATATTTTCTCGAATTATTTTGCATACGTTGAATAAACCTCTTGCATCTCAATCAGAGAATATTGGTCGGTCGACGGATGAGATTCTGTCGCCGATACTCCTTTGAGCAATATGTGAAACGAATCGTTCGTCGCGAAAGCCCGAAGACTTGCGAGCATAATTCCGATACGGCGAAAGAACAGATGAATAGAAGCGTTCCACTTGCACTTTGAAGGTATCTTTTCACTTAAGAAGTTAATTATCGTGTGTTACGAAAACTCGCAAATGCAAGCGCGATTACATGGATAAATGAAGATATATAATGTTGCGTTTGCATGGATGCTCTAATTTCCGATATACCTACTAATGAAATGGACCGCGCGGCATCGATGGCTGAATCGTGTGTGGATTAAATAGCCATACAACTGTGCCTTTCGCTGCGAATGATTCGTTTACATGGCGCGGAATAGGTACATGATATGGTAAGTGGGTTAAAGCTATATAGAAACAGGTGCGTTGGGATTGCAGTCGATCGTGTGTGACGATGCGCCGCAATTGCCCATGCTTCTAGAATCGTAATTCGATAATATCGCCAAACCGACAATACGCATAATATAATTAAACCCGTCCGTTTTAAAATGCAATCACGACATATTCATTTTCCACGGTATTTCGCAAAGTAATAGGTATATCGAATCACTTTTATATAAAACCCGATATTTATTTTCCCCCCTGCGCTGCTACGATCAATAACTGTAAAATAATAAAAATTACTTATTGTTAGACAAATTTGCGCTTTAAAATTATATAAGTTGTATTCTTCAAAAATAAAATAAGAAAAAAAAACAAGTAAATTTTTAATCAACTAATTAATTTCATAAATATAAGCTTACGTGGCGTCTAGCTTACTCGTGTGTGCTTGCGCTAAAAAAATATTTGACTGAATAATATCACAACGGAGATGCGCGTCGTAACGATAAATAAAGTAGTAATAGTAATTTATTGTCAGCCATAGCGCATGCTGTTTTATCGGCGCCTATGTACGCCATTTACTGACGATCTTGCCACACGGTTATAGGTGTTCACAGGTGCTGGAAAATATGATACTAATAAAAATAATGGGGAACGATATTACGGCGACGCAAGGGGTGGCGGAATGGCTCCTGCAAGTCGCACAGGCGCTTGCTTGCCACATGAAACTAAGCCAAGATAACACACCGCGAAATTTTCATCGGGCTAGCGCTTATTAAAATTGGAGAAAAATGTGAATATCAAGTCTGTCAATATATTTTTCATTGACCTAATTCTCTAATATTAAAAACATTAAATTGTAATCTATATACACGGCTATCGGTTTATAGACTTTGTAATCCGAGTTCCGTCCCTCGTTAATTTTTTGATACTTAGTTTCCGGTTCTTTCTTTCCGAAATTAGTAATTAATGATCTGGATCAAGAAATAGTCTTATGAAAGGAAGTCGTATTTAAAGTCCGCGGGTCTCTAAATAAACGTTGATATACTCACTCCTACGTATCACCTTCATTCAGAATCCAATACGACCTTACGAGTAGATTTATATTGTAATTTATTATACATCGCGTCACACACAAATTGATTTACAGTGTTTTCAATAGGATCAGCGTGGGTCGTACTTCCTGTAGCTTCATTAATTATTTGAGGAACACGGAATAACTCGATAACCAGTTTAATTCCGAAAATTGTTGCAAGTATTCTTAACGCTTCAGAAAACGTAGGTTTCAAGCACCGCCCACTTAAATCAATTCGGGAAACGTGAATTTGCGGTGTAAATACGATTGAACAGATATCGATCTAAATGGATATATTTCGGTCTGAAACACCACTTTAGAAATATCAGTTCTTGCGTGAAATAATGAAAATCGTACAATATACATCAAATTCTCGTTATCTTTTTAAAGTTTGAAGCATACGCAGGAAACGTAGTTTCAAATCATTGCACTGTTACATCTTTCCATGGCGTGATTTGCTCTACAAGAACACGTGTGCAAAAGTAAATGTCAAACAACATCATCTGCTCAGTCTGCTCTCCGTGCGCGCTCTGGTTTCGCCATAATCATAAAATCGTCCGCTGAAAGCACTTGCGGTCGCCTCTCTCTTTGCCACGAGCTCTCGGAGGAGCTGCAGGAACGACGGTAGCTCGAATAATTCGAAAAAAAAAAAAATCGTATATCGCCGAGCGGAAGTCATCGTGGAGGGCGTTGTATTCGAGATTTCCGCGGATAGCCACGTTCGCCGGATACGATTACGCAACGCTCCAGGCAGCGCTTATGCGAGCCCATCCGCGTATATATCAGACATTGTGCATAGCTGCCCTCACCTCGGTTATCTTAATTACATCTGTAATGCATACCGCGATGCCGTCGGCACGGAATACGTAGGCTTCGCACATGCGCTGCGGCCGCGGCATCGGCGTCGTCGTCGTCGTCGTCGTCGACGTCGTGGAGGCACCACGTACGCGTATGTACGTTTACTCATCGGTGAAACGCACGTCCATATGTACTCACGTGCTTTCAACGAACACACGCGAACGCACCCACACGTGGGGGTGTACGTGTGTCGACGATCCCTCCGCACCGGTGCTATCGAGCTTCGCGTGTGCACGAGATTGCACACGTATATGCGTACGCGCACGCAAGTGCGAGTATGTCACAACAGGCTGCGCCCCGTAATCGCATTGCATACAGGCGTCATATCTGCCTCCCTTTCCCCTCCCACCATGTAAACCACGGTGCGCTACAGTAACCTATATTCGCGACTCGCGGCGCGTAAGAATGTTGTGAAAGGACGTACGCATATGCGTATATGGGCGGATGCATCGAAACGATGCCGCAGCGAGCGACGCTGTCAATGACCAATAACATAGGGAAACAAGAACGCGCGACACCGAACGATTTTACGCTGCCTGCCACGAATGTCGACCGTCAACGCGTTCTCCTTTCCCTTTTTTTTTTTTTGTCTCTCTTTGTGGTGCATTTTTTCCCCCGATATGACGAACACGCGTGACACGAGCAGCCGTGCGACGTGACACGCGAGTCGGAGGACAAGAGAAAATCTCGCTCGTTACACACTCCTGTACCATACTTTTGTCATGCAACTCACGTGCTCGGTGAAGTTGGAATAAAAAATTCTCTCCGTTGAAGATTCGCCAATTCCATGCTCAAATTGCGATTCCTGAGCAGTGACCAGTGATTACGCTTGGTTTTTCGTGATTTATGGCGATATGCATGCTCATTATTCGCGAATGCGATGTTCGAGACGAGAGATCAAGCGCGGACTGCTCTCGGACGTTCGCTGCGTATACCACAAGCTGGCAGAGTCGATAATATGAGAACGGTAATGCGTTTAATCACGATCAGACGAATCAAGTGGCAACCGCAGACATATTTTAGTAACATAAAGAGGGCTGTTATCCGAGAAATTGGATATTATCATGATATAAGATACGTCTGCTAGACGGCAACATTAATAAAACGGTAAGACAAAGTGTTCTCACTTGTCCCGGAGGGTAATAATGTTCGTTCACATGCCACATGCAGAACAATCTGAGGCAGAATAACGTGGTAAACGATCGAAAATTCTATATTTTAAACATTACGGAAATAGAGAGACAGACGCTCTCTGATCACGAGAAGATATGCGGGATATGCGAAATGTCCAACTCAACGGAGAACACTTGATAGCTTCCTATCGGTTCACTGACCTGTCCAGGAGGCAATGAATCTAATTAGAATTACCACGCAACAAGTATATTATCGCGGTGAGTCGTACGATAGTTAAATAAAACGCGGTTTTCCGTGCTCGGCTGCGGGCGCTTTTTAACAATTTAAGCGCGCTAAGCAACGGAAACGGGCCGAAAGTTTTAATCAAAGGAACCGCGTATTATTATTTGCGTCGACACTGCAACGCTTTTGTACTTCGCAGAAATTAACGCGAACATATTTGTATAATTTGACGTCGATGTTACCCTTTGTTCTACGTTTCGACGTGGTGTAATTACAGGACAATTTCAACCGCGCGGAAAAAATGTGCTCCGGACAGACTTATTTCTTTTTTCGTTGGAATTATATTTCCCAGTTTTCCGGTCTTTTGTAGGTGCCATATATAAAATAAAATTAACGTATCTGGGTCAGCAGCACGAATACCACAATAAATTACATAATAGACTTCATCAGTTACACGAAACTTTTTACGACTCTTTCTTTCAGAATAATGAAAAATTCACTGTTGTTTCACATTTTTTTCCGGCATAATTATCTTAATGATATCTAAATGTATTATATTAATCGACGGCTAAATTAATTCCTGTTAATAATTTCTTACAAAATTAGATATTCTTACCACGTAGTAATTCGATCGATGTTCATTCATCAACGGCAACTCGCTTCATTATACATAACTAAGATTTTACAACGAATGAGATACTGTCAGAGTCAGATGGTGCATTAAAAAGAGATCAACGAATCGTTCCAGGCATGTGCCAAGATAATTAGCAAGGCCCCCATAGGGTGTTTCTTATGTGAGAGATGAGGCACCCTAACGTCTCGTGTGAGAGACACCCTATATTTAAGGTATGATTAATTATTTACTGGACGTCCTAGTAACGCAACAATAATTCTCCCCTGCGAGCGCGTGCGTGTGTGTGTGTACGTTCGTAATTACTTCGTTCCCATCGCGGCCGGGTGCAGTTACATGTGAAAAGGAGAACGAAGTCCACGAACCGGCCGTGTAACAAATAATCAGTTCAGTCGCGTTGCCATGAACGAACGATGCTTCATTTGTCGAGAAACGTGACCAACTACCGGCCTGTAAGTCCTGTAACCACAAATTACGTCATTCTAAATTTTTCCGTCGTTAAGTACGGTAACTCGGTACGTTACGTCCCAATATCGGGGCTAGGCAAACGCGACCGCAATCGGGAGGAAAAAAGCCCAAAGCGAAATTAAATAGTAATATAATCTCGTTTCGGATTGCCGACGAATGGAAACCCGAAAATGGCCTGATAGGAAAACTTCCAAATAGCCATCACGCAAAATTTCATTGCAGCATCGCAAATACAGTCTTTTTTTTTTTTCGATTTTAATACATTACGTTATGAAATTGCGTTTGATCAACCGTGAGAATATTATCAAAACAAATGTAGAAAAAAAATAAATAAATGTATCACGCGTCTGTCTGCGGCTCTCTGGGTCTTGACTAACAAAATTGCTTTAAAAACTTGTGCCGTGCAAAACCCAAAAATAAACCGGCTCATATCTCATCGCGGGATATTCAGCTCAATTCCAGCCCTCCCGCACTTTTACTTCCTTTGTGCCCGCTTCATTGTCTCACGGCACACGTAGGGGCGAGGGGACGGGCGATCCAAATGTACCTACGTAAGGTCGATTATAAATATCGCGCGACGCCTGCATTTCGGGCGTGGTTAGCCGAATACATAAATCACCTTGTAACCGGATGGAGGGCACCCATTGTGGTGGACGGTACGCGCAAGTAACAAAACTAATCTCCCACCCGAAATTATCCGACTTCCCACCGGAGAGTTGCGCGTGTTACGGAAAATTCACGCGGCATCACAACGACTGGCACGAGCTCTCGTGCCCTGTGACAATCGTCGCGAGCAATTATAGGCACGTGGAGGGCGCGCGCCTATCGAATTGCTGCGCGCACCACAGTTCGAGTATTATCCGGGAAATATTGATGTCGCGGCCAATATATGTTCGGCACGATGATAATACCCGCGATGCAACCGGGATCGAACGTCAGAATTGTTAACTTCGTCGGGGAAAGGTCGATAGCCGCGCGATAGTCGCGTTATATAGCGAAAGAGCGATAATGTTTATCAAATCGATAAAAGTCTAGCGTCTTGAAAAGTTCTCGCAAACTTGTCATCGCCCAAGCCTGAAGGGATGTTAGCCGACTCGACATGTTATGGCACGTGAAACAAAGATGAGTCAGCTCTCCTCCGCTTCTCCTGAAAACACACCTCATAATCGGTCACGGATCTCTGTGTTGAATCATGCGAACTTAATTTTCAATAAATCAAGTAGCCGCCCCCGAGCACGTTCCTAAGGGGGTGGCGCACTCGGGTCCTTTCTCCTCGCTCTTAGCTCGTGGCGGAAGTTAGTGGCGTACGGCTTCCTTTCACGCTCCCGAACAATATGTAGGCAAAGTTGGCGCAAAGTTTCGCCGATCCGTGGTGCAAGGTCGGGTTCCTCGGCCGGCGAGCGGGGAAGAGGTTGAAAGAGGACGGTTCTGCTCGACGCGAGTTTCAGGTTCTTGCGGGCCTCGAGTCGAGCGGTTTAAGCAAGGCGTTAAATAGCTCGCAAGTTTCCTCTCCGGCGAAACAATGTGGTTCAAGTGCGAACCTGCTAGGCGCGCGCGTCGCGGAAAGTCGCCCTTAAACCGAGGTCCGGAGACTCCCGCTCGCCCTACCGTACCGCCTATGCTATGCGCCTATCACGATAGCCTGGGTCGGATCAGCGCAAACTCTACATACTAACATCATGCATACGTTCGGCGCTCGCATGCACACGGATGTACCGCGGAGTTCGTACCCCTCGGGGTTAAAACATCGCGTGTCTGTCGCTCTTTCCAACGTGACGTGCGCCAGCTGACGATCGAACGTCGCGGAAGATTTCTCGTGGACGCGAACGGCGCGTCCGCGAGGCAGAGAAAAATGGCCCCTTCGGAAGATACGATAATTTTAGTTTTTTTATAGGTATAGTAGATATCGCGAAAATCGATACCATTCTTCGACGTTTCAAAGAAGATTAGCATCGGACAGCCGTTCCGCGTAATAAAGAGCGTACGAATATCGAACGTTTCGAGCAGCGCATATGCGGATACTCGTATTATTATTGTTAGATAGATGCAAACTCGAGCTTTCCGGCCAGGTAATCGGCAAATGCGAGATGGATGCGCCGCATAAGCCGTCCTACGGGAAACATTCCTACTGACGACGTTATCTCGTTAACTGGCACACGACACCAAAGACACGACGGATTTACACGCGCCAGCCCGACGCGACGCGACGCGACACGCGGATTAATTTGCAGTCGCGTAATACCGGTAGATGCCACACGCGCATTAACGGCATCGGATCACAAGGCGGCCGTACGAGAGCTCGCCGACAGGTAAACGCATGCGTTACAATCGTCAAAGGACACAGGGATGCACTTGGCGCGTCCGCGCGGGCCGCAGCTACTTCTCTCCGGACGTTACCGGCTTCCCGACAAAATTATGATCCCGTTCGGTTTGCGCTGTCGGCCGGCCGTGATTGCATAACAATGAGGGGGATTCCGGGAATTGCTTTTACGTGTCTGGAATTGCTCAGAGGGCCACAATAGCTTCGCGGTGCTGCATACCTGCAGCCAGCTGACGGGCGGAGGGTGGTGGGACAGGAGGGGGATGGCGGTGGTGGATAGAGGTGGTCGGTCGGAGTGCGGCCGGAGGGTTTGGAGAGCGCGGGCCGGGCATTATGCGTCATTGGGTAATCTGGCGAACGATTCAATCGAAGCGGCTGGCATGTCGAGCATGTGGACATAATGGAGCATCCGTCTCTGCACGATAAGCGTGTGTAACCAACGCGCTCATAGAACCCTCCGGATAGATCCCGCTGCCCGTCCTCACGCTGGAGCGTACATATCGCGAAACTGACGACGATTCCCGACCCCTCGACCCCGGGTAACAGCATTCACTGCGATCGTACCTAACCCGCGTTGCGTCCTTCGTACTAGCGATCCTTCATGAACTCAAATAGAATCACGGGGCTGCTTAACCGAACTGATCGATCGTAGCTTGCAGTGTTCGGCAGTCAGATAGGAGATTAAAGCTTCACGCATCAACGACAAGCATGTCGTATATCGTAACAAAAAGCAATATCGTCACTGGACTTCCATTTAGTCATCTTTAATGGAATTGCGGCCATTTCAATCGCGCGTATTTTTCGCGCGCAAAAAAAGAAAATGGAAAAAAAGGACGAAACCATATGTTGAGGGAAGTTTTGCAAAATTTATTTCGCCGTGACGAGCCGCGGACGCGCGGTACTTAACGTAGAAAAGATTAAAGCGCGTGCATAAAAAACGGGAGGGAAACGCAGTTTCAACTCTCGCGAAATTAGCGGGTCAGCTCGGTGTGCATAGAAAAAGCGAATGCAGGAAATTGCATCGTCGTGGCAACGTAGAGCCATACGTAACGGAAATACCGTTGAATATATTCGTATACGAGGCAGCGTCGGTGGAGATAAACATGACACAGCGGCATTAGGACGAGTAATTGCCATTTCTCTTGCAAAACTTAGCTTCTAACATCGTTAATTATTTTGATGCACAGATAATCCCGTGGCCAATATCCAGCAATTTCGCGTTTACCGATACGCGAGTTACGATCCTATTGTCTATTGTCGGCTACATTTTCCTTCGTGTGCGTGTGCGAGAAGTCCGCGCGATTCGATATATCCAAACACGGCCTCTATGACAGTGAAAAAACTTCATTTATCTCACGATTGATTTACCGAGGGATTTTGATTAATCGGGTCCCCAACCTGGACAGTCTCGAGAATTGGGTTTCCGGACACCGGGCGAGGTGGTCGACGCCCCGAAAGTTAAGGACGGCGAGTTACCGGCGATTTATCCTACGTGTGCGTAGGCATGTGTTGTACGCGCGTGACTATCGTGTGTATGCGTGTTCAATTTCCGATAGTTACAACGGTAGCGCGAAAGGGTCGGTAAAGTTCAATTTCAACGATGTAACTTCGGGCCGCCGCGCCTCGGCGAATAGCTTCGGCGCGCAAGTCGTCTCTTTGTTGGCGGTGCAGCGAATTTTCCCCAAGTTTTCTCGGAGCGGAGGTGTGCGCGCGATACGCGAGGAAAACGAATGAAACGTCGCTGAAAAATCCCGTCGACGCGTTGCGTGACAGCTCGAACGACGGACGGAGAAGAAATCCCATTTTCCAATTTCGAACGAACGTCGCGAACGAACGTCGCCGGTTCGAGATCGGCGGACTGACTTTGTTTCATATTCACCCGCGAGATTTTACTGGCGACACGCGCGAGCGAGTCGTCTTGAGACATTGACGGAACGTATATATGTGCCTCGTGTCGTCAATGACAAAACTGGAACGATCCGAGAAAACGTACGGAAACAACTTCTCGCGTTATTGCATCGGCGAGGTCCGTAAATAGATTAGCTTGGTCGCTTTGCCCTCGTAAATCCGCGAACCTTACTATTCGCAGAATAGTTACGAGCGAACTGCTTTTACTACTCCGGTGGTGCACACGTTTTTTACGTAGTTTCGCGGAAAACGAAGTGAATAGCTTCGGGAAAATACTAATGTACTAACCGACAATTCCTGCCGCGCGGTCGCCGGGTCTGAGCAGGAAGCTCAGAAATCACCTAGATTTCAATCAGAGGCCATTACGGCGGCCGGTTATACTGCTGTGTCCGAGAGTTTCAGCTTTCTGTAGTTTAACGTATGAAGTATGGTTTGCGCCGTCGACAACAACGGGTAGGCAAAGTATCGTACGTTATTTCCTACCTGTTATAACCACCGGAAACCCTGACAATCTCGACCGAATGCATATATGTATACATATACATATATACCTGTAGAGTGTAATTTATAAAAGTGACTATCTCAAAAAACAAACTTTACGCGACGAAGCTATCTGAAAATATGATACAATTCGCTAACTTGCAAACTCGCCGGCTGAAAAGAGCTTTACAATTATATGGTATCCGAGTAATTTAGGTACCACGAAACTCGTTACACATCCAGTCGACTCAATGGTAGAGTAGTCAACCATAGTAGTCGTTGAATGCCAAGCGATCTGCGGCGGTGTCTCAAGTGGTTCTAGGAACTTCCCTATAGAATACGTTTCTAGAGTAGTAGATGGCTTTGAAGGGTGTACTTTACGAAGTACAAATTACTCGAGAAACACAGGAGAAGCGTGGATATTCTTCAAGTCAAACTTCTGGATCTTGTATTATGAAATATTGCAATATTATCGAATATTCGACACAGAATGATAAGTGTGAGAAATACAATATAAAGAAATTCCTGTTTTTATTAATTGATTGCGCTATTTGTTTGTCGGTTGAAGTGACGGATATCAAGCGGATATTATCAACGTCGTCGACTTATAAAAAATGAAGATTCGCGACCAATTAGCGAGCACGGGAGGAGAAAACCGGAATTCTAATAATTTTGATATACCATAAGTCCCCTTAGAAGAGGCAGGAAAAAGAACACAAAGGCAAGATTTCGATAGTAAGGGATGTCTTTGTTAACGCGAATTCGGTTGACGTTTACAACGGCGTATCAGCGTTCCAAGGCGACGGAAGAATTCAATATGGCCTAGGTCCGAAATCGCCTCCGCGGAGAATGGAATTACATTTCCATTGTGTTTCAGGCATTCGCATTCGAATCATACGGACGACTCCGCATCGCCGTGTCACGACGACCCACACCTAAGGCATCCGAAGACCCTTTTCGTGTGGTGTGCGTTGATGCTCACCCCTTGTCGTAAAGCCAGTCGAGAGTCGGCCCACGAGAGAGCGGTCAAGAGGTCCCGCGGAACGTAGAAGCTCGCCCATAAGTCATCCGCCTTCGATATTAGCGACCCGGACACACCCCCATACGACCCTTCGCCAACATATCCTTCTGTTCCCTCTAGTCCCCGAAGTCCAGTTTCCCATATTGATATCGACTAACTTTATACGCGTATATAGAGTCGCACACGCGGACCGCCATAGACGGCCGTGCCACGAACGCGAGGATGGCCGATACGAGCCGGGTATTAGTTGGTGTCGTCGGGACCCCGGAGAGCCATTCATCTCGCATTTGCGAGAGAGAATAGCGCGAAAAGAACGCGGCGAACGAACGTTGACTTTTATGGATAGACCGGCGTTTACGGGATACAACGTATACGTACATATAGCGCGTACATGCACACGATCACAGTCGGTACACCGTTACTAGATGGCGAGAGAAAGAATAGGAGAGTGTATTTTTCTTTGTTTACCGTCGCGACGTTTTCGGCCTCCATCGTTCCGAGCCAAGCCAGGGAAAGAAACGCGCACCGGTCACCAGGGAACGATTTCTCCGCTCGCAACCAGCGTCCCGCGGTGTACGACCACACCGCCATCGACCGCTGCATTTACGCGTCCCGGTAGTAATATCGCGGCAAAGTTTGTTTTTATGAATGTTTAAGCCACCGCGGAGCTTGTATAAATATACCTGCGGATAAACCGAGCACGCGGAGTTGTTTATTTGTCGAGTAATAAACTAATGAAAATTAATAAATGCATATAAGAGAAGTATTTTTTATCTACATATGGAGCATACACGTGCGCACACGTGGATTCCTTTTACGTATGACTAAGTACGGTAAAAGTAGCATTATGATGACCTATATTTTGCTCCTGCAAGAGAAATTGCTTATCTTCCTCGAGACAAAAGCGCTTCGATGCGCGTCCTATATTCACTTATTATGATATTTTTCTTCCGATTTAAAGCTATCGGTAAGTTACATTTATCCTTGGCTTCCTTAGAACCACGTCACGTCGGAAAGAACGGAAAAGAACGTACCGAGTGCTAAACGCTATAATTAAAAGAGTAATTACAGGAATTTGTGTTAACGACTTTTCCGGAGCATCCGAATGACGACGCTCTGTTCGTCTTCGTTGTTTTACGACGCGATTAAAAACTTCTCATCCCGATAGCTTCTTTCACTCCAATTATCGGCGCATCGTCTACGATTTTATAGCCGATTGGTTTAATAAAAAGAAATCATTTCTTAAGAAATCCAGTGAGATAAGCAAAAAGAACTTTTATAAATGTAGACCGTCAAACGAATAGTTTACATGTTTGTTCCCCATTTCGTCAACACAGTACAAAAAGTAACTTTAAGCAAGAATCGATAAGACCGGCGTAGATCTCAGCCACAGAAATTACGCTGCTGCTTCCCAGCATGAGTCGCGCACGAACAACGCATCAAAGCCGAATACCGAAGGAAAACTGGAGTATGCACGACAGCCGCGCCTCGGGCTGCCGCAGGATATGACGCGATTTCGCGTACCCACGGTAACGTAATAAACTGATGGATTAGGACGAGGCTTGGTTGGTACGTCGACGTGACGGCACTCGAGCCCATTAATTCCACTTTACCTTAATTCCGAGACGTAACGTTCGATCCCCGTGCCCCGTCATGCAGCAATCACGGTATTCTCATAATAGGACGGAGTTATCCTGTAATTATCCGGTAGCTGAGTAATCGACGAGGCGAGAGATGACAGAGTTAAAAAGGCGATCAATTGTGACAATCATGAGATACAATCATTTTCAAAAACAAACGCGTTCGTGAAAGTGGCGAATTATAAACTTCGGTCGGACTGCCGAACGTGTGCAGAGATAGAAATAGAGGGAGAGGGAGAGGAAGAGAGAGAGAGAGAGGAAAATTCGTGGTTGACAAACCTCGCGGTCATGCCGAACTGGACAGAATTGTCCGATGCGACCTTTAAAGGTTAATTAGATTTCGATCGCGATAATGGCACGGACATTAACATTTTGTGTACCATTACTAACGCGACTGAAACGCGATATATTTGGAATCCGGCGTGTCGTAGAAAACAATGAGCGAATTAAAGCGCGTGGCTCAGTAGTGCGCGAGTAATGTGACGTAAATTAATCCTTTTGAAACGGAAAATGGGCGGTGACGATCAGTCGACAACTCATTCATTCTCTTGAAGCTTCGCGTGTCATTTTAAATGCAATAACTCTGCAAAGATATTCGCCGTATACAAATTCGTTAAATGGTCAATCCGGAAGGGGCCCGGTTATTCCTACACGTTTCGATATTAATACATCTTCATGTATTTTTCCTTCCACTTCGACCGAGTGTCCGCTTTAATTATCCCGTCAGTTTGCCCGTATCCTCCTATGCCGTGAAGCTCGTTCATCTCGCTCTCTGCAGGCTTCCTCCTAACTTTACGCGCTGAGCCGAGTAGATGAAAACGGATTGCCTTTCGTCCGACTGTATTTCCACTTACCAAAGTGATATTAATGGGCCGCAAACGACAGTCTGTGTGCCTTCTCCAAAATCGGCCGTTTCTACGAAGCGAGATAAGAGTAATCGCGACGAAAACTAACTGAAAACGAGCCAGCGTTACACCGTTCACGCATTCATTCGAAAGAAGCGAACGAACATCACGTAACCACGTGGAATATATGTTCGAGGAACATAATCTTTGCGCCCTAATGCTTTATGATTCCGGAGTATAATAAAGTTTTCTCTATCTACCTCTCGGTGCTCTCGCTTCACCAAAACGGCGAAACGTACGCTCGCGGCTAAGTAGCTTACCGCCGTAACTGCGATCCAAATTAGCATGCGCCACTACCTCTACGGTGCGATGTCTTGAGCGTTAGTAAGTGGGGCAAACTCTCGGAGGACGTATTCCCGCGAAGTAACGCGAGACTTCCTCCTTTGCGTTGTTATTACGTTCGATAAATCCGACTTGCTTCCGCGCACCGTGAGAAATATGCTGTACCCGTTTAGTTTGAAGCCAATCGGCTAATCGATTGTTTTACGCCCCAGTAGGTATACGTATTATGTATGTGGCATTATTTATGGCGAGTATATATATGTATACATATATTAATACAATATAATAATATGTGGAAAGAAATAGGGAAGGCGAGTGTACACAAAGTTAAACACATAAGCAATACCATGATCTTATTTCTTCGATCAACTTAGAGCCGGTTGTTCCAATCTGTTGGTAAACTAACTAATAGTTAAATCATATGTCTATCTTTGTCTAATTCAAAGGAAAAACAAAGACACATATATGATTTAACTATTAGTTGGAACAACCGGCCCTTAAAGAAGAAAAAATATCAAGTATCTCAAAATAAACATTCAATATTCACATATAATTCCTCAGTTTGCATTTGTAAATAATTAATTATTGTAACATTATACAGTACCTAATCATATCTCTATATTTAAAAATGGAAGTGACAAAATCGCCGCTAGATGAAAAATAAATGATGAGGCGTAAAAACACTCATCAGCCGATGTCATCCTGTCGGTCTGCTCCTTCCCCGCCGACGGGAATCACTCACACTATCGGATCCGAAAAACATGACTAATTACCGCGCGCGTTAATTAGCCGCAACTCGGTACTTTATTCACGATGCACTTCGAGCGTGTAAATAACGCGAGGTACGCGATACTCCGTCCGTCAATTCGCCCAGCACTCCCGATTCTCCTGAAATATAATATGCATGTCGCGACGTATTATATTTCGCGTTATTGAAAAAAACGGAAAAGACATCGCACAAAATGGCGGCGCAACCACTAATCTACGTACCGTAAATTATGCGCTACGGTAATTTCGAAGGTTCTTGATCCCTTTCGGCACTCGCTCGCGCGCGACCTTACGCAGAACTGTGCCCGCATATGCCCGTACGTAGCGCGAAGTTAGGTAGCAGTGATGGGGAAGAAGGCGACTTTTCGGAATCGACTTGAGGCTCAACTGCGCGATTCAAACAAACATGAAACATCTCAACCCTCAACCCACCCCACCCCTCTCGCACGTGCGAGAATACCAAATATCAAAATAAGATTGTTAGAATTCTTAAATCTGTTTCTTAACTGTCTCGTTATTTTCTCGCGTAACATTTTGACCACATTAATAATTATCTAGTTTACGATTCTAGCGGCGATTTTGTCTCTCACTTCCATTTTTAAATATAAAGATATGATTACTGTATAATGTTACAATAATTATTTACAAATGCAAATTGAGGAATTATATGTCATGAATATCGTCGTGTGGATTAATTAATAATCAACTTACCGAAATAAAAATCGCTCTCTTTCTCGATGTAATAAAATATGTATGGAGCACAATTCGCTTACCTGAAACAAAAAACAAATAAAAAACAATCAATATAACATGTCACTGCTTTGGCGAAATTAGCACACACCATCGTTATATAAAAGATTATCATGATGAGAAGCGAGAGTGCGTCAACATAGTATGTTATTACGAGAAACGTTTTCGCATTGAAACTTTTAATTACAAAACACCCCATATACGCAGAATAAAACACGAATATATTTAGGCTTTAGGGACAGAGAGAGAGGGGAAGGTGCGACAGATATAAATAAATTTTTTAAATAAGAAAAAGACCCCCGACTGCTGCCTAAAGTAAGTTAAATAATAATAAAAAATAAAAAAAAATAAAAAATAACTGATAAAAAAGGCAGTTTAAGATACAGGTTAAAAAAGTTTAAAATAATAGATGATAATAATAAAACAAAACAAAAAGTCTTAAAAATTAATTGATAAAAAAAGCAGTTTTCAAAAAGTTTAAAATAAAGAAATATGAAAAGGTAATAATTTTCTAAGTACTTAGGTAATACATATATAATAAAAAATACTTTTTTACTTTTACACTATAATAAACTGAACATTTAAGAAGAGCACAGTCGGGAGATGCCACGCCAAATCTAATATTTCGCCAACGTTCGGTTTGCAGCAGTCGGGAGTAAAAAATAGCATTATACAATATACATACGTAGATTGTTTATCATAATATACCAATTTCTGAATTTGAAATCATTTATTCTAATATCATTAACTATACGACCAAATGGTTAAGCCTTTCTTCATAACTACAGTCCCACATGCAATATCTATCGAAATCGGTATTCATTCTCCACTCGACTCACTCCAGCCGGAACTATTGTAATGCCTCGACGGTCACGATACAAAAGTCATCATCGATCCATGGCCGGAGCCAGCCCGTGCATACGCGTCGGCCGGACGGACGGACGACGCGGGGACACAAAAGTGGGACAATATTGGCAAATGAGACGGTACATTTGCCGGGCATTGTCGAGAGGCGTCGGGGGATGACCGGGAGCGGATGGACGGCTGGAATGCATCGTAATTGCGCGCATTGTTTGATGCGTGCCAGACGACTCTGAATCGACGTCGGGTCTACCAGCCTCGTGCCTTAACTTCGTTTCGAGCGCATCGCCACGACGCGACGCGCGACGTACCACACCGCCGCGCCGCGGGAGGAAGCGAGCGTCGATGATTTACCGGCTCTTTTCCCGTGACACGCGTACGGTATCTTCCGCCGTTTCATCTTCCACGACGGATGAGTCACTCGTCGTAATGGACCGTGAATGATTATTAGTAAGAGGCAATCCCTCTTTTCGTCGTTTCTCTCCTTCCTTCTCTCCATTGCCTTTTTCTTTTTTATCTTTTATGGGCTCCCTTGGTCGCTACTATGCCGCCCGCGTAGCAGTGATTTCTGAGAAGTCGACAGTAAGACGGGGATTAATCTCACTGGAATAAGATCTGTTTTAACTGAGCGAAGCTCTCGATTGCAGCTACGATGGAAAGCTGAAGACATGGCCGAGCAAGTTTCCGCAGACGGATATTCTGAACGTTGATTTAACGTCGTTCGGCGAAAATAAACACTTTGATATTAATGAGGGATTTTTACTAATTTCTCTATTTGCAAAATCTATGTTACGAACAACCCAAATGTTTATTAAACTGTTCAAAACTTCCGTACGTGAAGAAATTGAAAAGTTACCTCAAATCGTTCACGCGCTGTCGCGAAAAGAAATTTTAAAAATAAATTTTTGTCTCGATATCCCTTAATCCGGATTCAGGTCATCTCTATAAAGTTTCATTACATTCAATGACTCTTTCAACGTCTTTGCCGTAACCGTGGCTGACCCGCACATTTCCACTGAAACCATCTTACCACGAATCACTCCAACTATTCGCCGCAGTAAACGTCAACAGCGGGGCATGAAGATACCGTCTCTAGAAATGGAATTCCACGAGACCTCTCGTTGCTCCGAGTCGCTCGATTTATCCGCACGATTATCAGCTTTGCTATTCGCATTTAATTCCTAGTTATATAGGTATATTTATATATAGGTATATTTAAATAAGAAATTCACGTCGATTGGTGCATTTCGTCGATCATAAACGTGATTTTTTTAACATGATTTTTTTGCAAGTCCGGCAATCGATGTTTAGGGATCGTTAATCGTTTAAACGATTCACGTTGAAAACGCCGCAATTTGTTCCTTATCAAAGCGCGTTGCTCGCAACTGCAAAGGCTCGTCTCGAATACGAAAGAAGCGGGTATATACGGCTCCGACAGGCAAAAGCGAAACTGCCCGGGATCGGTGGCGTAACGCGACAGGACGATGCGAAAGAGACAGTCCATAAAGCAAACGAGCCACGGCCTTATCGCCTGGTCCATCTGTATTCACGGCATTTCTGGCTCTATCTCGCGAGAATCGTCCTCCTTGTCGTGCTTCTCTCCTTCTCTCATGTACCTTCGTCGTTATAGCTCGCCTCCGTTGAACAAGCGATTTATATCTTGCCTGTCTGTCCTTTTCTGCGTTTCTTCCCTCTAGCTTCCTCAGGAGATCGCTTGCCGGCTTACCCGCTCGCCCGTACCGTCACTCCATCGCATCAGCATCTCTGTTTTCCACTCTATCGCCCCGTCACATCTCTCTGCTCTCCCTACGCGCCGCGTCCCTATCCTTCCTCGTTGTGTGTCGCGGACTTTCCACTCCCCTCCTGCATCTATCCTCTCTCTCCTGTTATCCCACCCGCTCTCCCTCTCTGTGCACGAGAAAAAGGACGGAGAGAAACGATCGTGGCTCGAGATGGAAAGTCTCGCCGACGCCCATCTCTCCGCACGGCTAATCCCTCTTTTTTCTCGAAAGTCATCGGTTGCACCGGGCAGTGAATCTCCCTCGGCGCACGGTACTCGGAGCAAATGCGGCTGGATAAAAATCCCGAGCTTCAACGAATGATCGGACAATCTTTCACTCGCTTACGTCCTTTTTTTTCCCCTCGGCATGCTCGTTGGCACGCCCGCGGAAATACCCGTGGCGGACATCGGTATGACAAATATCACGGCACGTTGGTGCATTTCTAATGTCGCGCATTCATTCCCCAGTGGTGTGACCGTAACCGGAAGATGGATGACCCGGAAACACGGAACAGTCGCTAGAGTTTGTCTGTATTTATCGCCGGGTTCTCGCGCGCTGGAGAAGACCAACGTTGTGCGCAACGTTCCGACCCGCGATATAGCGAAGTTTGGCGATACCGCGCTTATACGCCTGCCAACGCGCGTGTAACGCCTGCATGCTCCCAGTGGGACTTTCGGTCGAACGTATCACCAAGATCGTGAAAGGATCCGAAGTGGATGGAATGGCGCCGCGAGTTATCGCGGCGGAAACTATTGCGGCAATTTCATACTCCGCGAACTCTTTGTCGAGCCATCCACGACGCTTCGGAACGGCTGGCACTCCAGGGAATGTTCATCCCGGTAATTTCGGTGTCGTTCTTCTAGTTCCCTCTCTTCCCTCCCCCCTCCCCCCCGCCGGTCCCTCCTTCAGCAGTTCCTATCGTAGAAGTGGAGCGTTGTCCCACTTTCCGATGAAAGGCGCTCTTAAGAGATCGAGAATCCCTCACACATTGAAGACATTTTACGATTAGGTCCGCTATAGATTCGTAGTCAATCGTGGTCGACCTCTCGACAACGACCCTCGGGACCGGAAGAAGGCCCATGAAAATTGCCGAGCATAGAGCAGCATAGAGAAAAACCGATTTTCCCGCGTTCGACCGGCTAATGCACGGATTTAACGCACGATTCGTTGACTCCCCCGACGGCGTAAACCGGAGTTGAGAGCGTTCATCAAGAAGAAAGACGGAGCATCGATTTCTTTGTTGCTGTTGGCCATAGTGAACGCTTACGAGAAAGAGAAGTAACAGACAGAGAGAAGAGAGGAGAGAAAGGGAGTTTCTTCTTGCGCGTCAAGACCTCCCGTATGCGGCATCCCAAGCCGGTCAGACCGGTACTCGACGATCGTTGTCTGGCGTACCTGCGGGCGATCGTTCGCTCACGCATTCTCCGTACCCGGTCCATTCGTAAATTCACTCCCGAGACAGCTTTCTTTTGAACGCGGCGCACCGAAAGCGCGTTTCGAATACAAAGCCCGCTTTCTAAATTCGAAGAATGTTCGAATCAGTTTAATTTGCCTCCTATTGAAAGCATGCAGTTAACACTTCTGTACATATATGAGATAAGTTTTCATATAGAGTGGAAATCAATATGAATGTTTTATCATATAAACAACCGTAAACCGCCGAATTATTATTTTATGGGTACTTGTATAGATATATCTTGGTGTTATTTTATTTTATAGTTTCACGCTAAATTTATTTTATGGATTAGTTATCATCCGGTTTCAGATTTAATTTACGGTCCACACAAAGCTCGCCACACGTGTTGTGTGCAGCGGTATAAATATTACGGAATATTATTTTGTTTTAATAAATCCTTTTCGTTCATGAATCATGATACATCACGCATCCGCAGCGGTGGCACGCGGAACCTCAAAGGATAAATTATTGCCGCCGTAATGCCTCACGTATTACGATCTGAAATCGCGATTTTACGAGGCATGACCATGAAAGAGGCATTACTTTTTCATTCGCTCTATGTTCGCTTTCTGTACCAGTACTTCATGCACGCCCATTTCGCACGATTGCACTCACCGTACAAATCACTGTCCATTCCAAAAACGGATTTAAGCGAGATTGAGTTATTAATTTAAAGTTGGTCGCCAATTGCCGTCCATTTACGGAACGTGCAAAACGTCCCACGAGCAAGTGGGATAACCAGTTTTGTCACTTTCCTCAGTCGATATGTGTTGTCTCTGTCAAACGCGGCAAACGAGTAGGATTCAACGAGGCCAGTCAGTCCACATTTTGATGTCCTTATCCTGCCGTTCACGTAACATCAACGATGCGTCAGGCTGTAATCTACGATAATCACAAAAGTCGAATTCAACGAGCTGCGTATTAAATGGCTAATTATAGCATGGAATCATCGAAGATGTCATTTCTTTTTTACATACATAATAAGAGAGAGAATTTCTCTTAAAAAATGTCCTTAAATAACAATTTTAATTTACTTGGATTTATAAATTAATTTGAATGAAAGCAGATCAGTTTGATATCTCAATTTAGATTTTTTAACTTGCTTAGTATATGACAACGCTACGCGTATTTAACAAAGTAGTTGGTCGTTGATGAATTAGTAAAAGATATCATGGGGTCGGTGCATGCATGTCGGTTAAAAACATGAGTAATTACTTGTGCATATCAACATCCAACGATATGGGATTAATTAATAAAGCGTGGATAATCCCAGATGTCGAGAAATTAACTTTTCCATACGGTGGTCTACGCGCATATGCACTAATAGTAACGGATATTCCGTCATACTCGCAAATGTTATCTCGATGTAACTCTCGACCTCGATTACATATAATTCGTGGAAAGCGTTTATAATTAGAAGAAGAACATTAAATAGCGACAAGTAAATTATTGTAAGTGTAAGGAGAAGTGGATGACCTACTTTAGTGGTATTTAAATATAAAGTACGTTGCATATTTAGCTGGCGGACATAGAGTGCCGCCGTTTAGAATATCGATTGGCATAGTCCTCGTTCAGCAACGTCAATTCCAAAGGCGTTCCATATGTGTTTTCCAGGAAAAATCCGTGCCATTTGAGGTTGATAAGAATGCAGCGTTAGAGGAGATACGTTTCACAAAATAATCCCGCTAGATTCGACGAGAGACGGTAATCTAGCAGTTTCGCCCGTATTCGCTGCCGCTGAATGAAGAAAAAAAGAGATTTGGTACATGACCCTTGCGATGCGCGGGAATCGTATCGATGCCGGCGTGAATAGAACGGATTCTACACGAGATGCCAGAATCCGCGAAAATTGCGATTCACTTCGGCGCGTAATAATATCGCGGCCGTATTACCTCCTCACGCTCTTTCACTGAATATCTTTCACTAGGTCAATCGCTTGAAAGAGCTCCATTTCCTAGAGTGCACGCGTCTCCCGTATTAGTAGCGTTTCGCTCGTATGTATCGCGCGTGCTCTCGAGCCGACCAGCTGTTCGCTCGAAAAAGTTCAACTTTTTTGTCTGATAAATAAAACAGCTGCACGGGGCTCATCCATTCTGGTTAGCGCGGGACAGCCGCCATTAGATTTGTAAACGTACATAACGAAGAGTAGCAATTACCAACGAACCCGACGTGGACTCCTCCACATGCATAATACAGATCGTCGATCGGCACAGATTATTTCGCCTCTCATGCCGCGCCGACAGATAAGTCCACGGGACGGATCGGAAAAGGCTGAGATAGACGATACCGTGAGTTACCTGAATCTATTATTCAGGAACGTCGTCGGTTCGTCGTCGGGCTGCTTTTCAGGTTGCGCAGCTGGTTCTAGGTTGTTCATGGATAAGCGGATAACTCGCTTGCCAGAGGTTCGCACGTTTATACCTTGGAAGTGGCAGACGTACGAGAAACGTTGCTAGTGAACTCTCTTTCTCTCTCCCTTCCCTCCCTACCGCCCTCCCGTTTGCCGACAGTAACGACTACAACGAGGACGACATCGTCCTCCTTGCTCTCAATCGATGGTCGGAGAAAACGGTAGATATCGGCTCGGCCGTGGTACCGTGCGTCCGAATGCGCGTTGAAAATTCATGGCTCCCGATGGTAAAGCCCGTCGAAGAACAGAATCGATAGACGCGAACGAGTTGGCGACAATTTTTCCGATACGGCGCCGCGCCGATCGATGTCGAAATCGATTTTAACGATAACGCCACCCCCGAGTGCAGCTCTGAACACAACTTCGCCACGGTCCTTTATCTACCGCGAGATTTTATAGTAACAAACTGTCGATATGTCCCGCGTTAACCGTACGGTCATTCATCGTTAGCAAATGTACCTATATTTTACATTGTTCCATGCAACTTAATTCAATGAATTTCATCAATAATTTGTCCGATATTAAATACTATTTTGTGATGACCTAAAGAATAAAAAAAAACAAAGACTGAAAATACATGAATGATCGATACTAAACATTAAACATTACATTTTTAAAATTCATTATTAATTATTCTGTTGACTAAGATAATATACGTATCGTAACGGAGAATAACGCTCATCGTGGTATCGGGTTTAGTTAACATCGCGAAACGCTGCATGCATAATTAAAAAGATTTGCACGGATTGATATCCATTTCTGTTCAGAGATCGTATCTACGGCACTATGGAAAAGCTACTGGTGTTAATGCAGTGTGTGTGTGGTTTCATTGATCCACATAACAGCGGCGAAACACATTGTGGAACGATGCAAAACTACGACGGCTGCAGTAACATTAATAAAGAGAAAGATTCATCGACGCGAATAGGGAGGCAGTCAATTTCGCGATGTAAGAATGAAATTACGAATTAGGTAGACGAAACATGGGCGCGGCATATTTCTCGCCCGATGCAGTCGACGAGGCCGCGTGTTCGCCACCTCGACTGTCGCCGTTCCGCTTCTCGTCGAGACGTGGCGCGCTCGCGACCGATTGTCGTCGAACAGGCGGTGGGAGGATTTAATTAAGATGTTAATTGGAAAATGGCGAGGCTTAATTCCTCCCCGTGAAAAGCTGCGACGATAACGACCGGCTTCCCGCCGACGATGATCCCTGACCTATAGCACGCTCGTTTGTTCGCCCGGGCCATCCATAAGTCGCGTTACCGCGATTACGACTTTTCGAAGGAAGAAAAGGAAGGAAGAATTGCATTCCCCGCGACGGTGGCGTTCTCTACGGTCCTCCGTCCGATATCCTTGGTCGGACCCGTCCTTTAATCCTCCGTCCTACTCGCGCTCATCGCCCTTTGCAAGGCCGTAACCCTCGGCGCGCCCTTATCTGTCGCCGTCCCTCATTTCCGCCGCTCACCGTACCGCTGCTGTTTTCCTGTGCCTTCTTTTTCGCGTCGACGCTTCCCACATCCCGCGCTTGAAGATTTTTTTATCTCGTTCACCACCGCCGTATATCTATATAGTATGTACGATGCGATGGCCGGTAACGATATGCCTGATATATTTGCGTGCACAATTCGTCGGACAACAAATGGGAGAACAGTTTGAAAATTTTCACCTACCACGTCGCGCACACGGCGGAAAAGTAATTTCCTCTTTCACGAGAAAACGTCACGTCTTTCCGCAGCACATGTCACACAGATGTTACATCTGACGTATAATTTCTTGGCGAAAATACTTACTGAAGGATAAAAAAGATGCAGATAAATTAATGTAAAAAAGAAAGGAAGACTTAGCAAGTATCTTTAATGTATTAAATCTGTCGTGATTGTGATTGTGTTAAATCTGATCGAGAAAAAGGAAAGTCTACAGAACGAGAAGTTCTATGAGCACGATACAATATAAAGAAGGCACATCTAACTTGTGTAACGAGATAAAAACTCCGAGGGGAAACTTCGTATACCTCCTCCGTATGCTCAGGGACATCGCCGAACACGTGACAACATTTTTTTCCCTCGCTATCGCGATTAGCGAGGGCCGATTCGGAGCGTATTCTATTTTGCCGTCCGGAGACTACTGCAGGGGCAGGAGATCACCCTTTCTTATCACTGATTGACACGGATTTCGTCGACAAAAAGCTCGCGCCACCGATATACTCTCTAGCGGGGCTGTGCGGACATCGCAACGTCCGATAGCGTCGCGCAGTGATTGATACACGTGTGTTGAACACACGGCGTGATTGATGCTACCAATCGACGTCAATATGCTACCCAGTTATCTCTCTTTGGTATCTCGCGCAGGGGCGCTTACTTAGCTTTAAGCGATGCATCGTAATATTGCAATATCGGTTACGTATCGGACGTGAAGAAGATTGTAGTTTCATACAAAATCGATGTTACATACGATCACTGGGGAGTTGCGGAAACATAAAACTGTACATATATCATCTATTTCGAAAAAATATCAATATTTATATTCAAAAACACATTATACACGTATCGCGTGTTGTTTTACATTAAAATTAAGATCTATAGGAAATTTACATTAACTACGTGCCGTTAAAAATAGCGTTGCGCTTGTTATGCAAGTAAATTTATATGCAACAATAACACATATTGAACTAAAAGTGTACGTAGTTAAATTTAATTGAATATTCTAGCATCTCATAAGAACGTATGATAGAAATGTTTTGTAAAGGCAAATAAACTGGCCTTAACAAAGACAAAAAACATCTGCGAGTAAAATATCATTTGTGAGTAAAATGTTATGCAGCAAAACCAGCCGCGCGTTATATATTTTGTTCATTCCAGAATATCGCGGATTACACAACATAGAAAATGCCCCTTTTGTATCGGTATTTTGAAATATGCAGATATACAATGTAAAATATGCGAGTAATATTTGCCACATCAATTTTATGCAAATTCACGTTTCTCGTGTGTATTCTTGCTCGCATATGTAATGTTCCATTAAATGTTATTATAATATTGAAAAACTTTCGAATAATTAGATATGCATTCGTGATTGATATTCGATTGATCGCAATATTTCTCATTATTTTATTTCTTTATTTCCAGTTACTCTTATATCAAGTGCCAAAATTTATAATTTAAACATTACATTGAACAAACTGCAATAAAAAAATGTGCCACAAGAAACGCGTTTTACAGAAATTATTGGGGTATTTAAACGTTTAAAGATATAATCATAATCCTTTTCTGCAAACAGAATAGATTTTCTCAAGAATGGACCGTAGTAGAGCACCGTTAATCTATTGCCATAAGATCGAACGATATGTCGTTCCCGGTGCAGCAAGCCTCGGAGTGACCCAGGCGATGCGCTCGCGTTCCGGCATACCTAATTGCCAATTATAATCCCAATTAATTAGAACAATCCCGAAATGGAAGTGCACGCCTATTAACGAGAACCCGCGCGCGGTGCCGTTGGTCTTGGCCGTTTACGCGGATGGCTGCGTAATAATTCGGGCTCTCCTGCACCCGGATTATGGCGGGCACGGCTATTTTCGCGATAAAGCTCATTTCGTTTATAATTGCTTCGACGCGCGGAAAACAGCTGCGCTTCCGAACGAATGGCGAACTCGTTTCGCCGACCACTTTTTCGCCCAAGCTTTCCACAAGTGAAGTCTCGTCTTGACAAACGTCGCTATGGCATTTTATCGTATCACAGAAACTTGATGAAGATTATTTCGGCAATACGACAGAGAATCCTCGTTCAAGTCACGTCCATAGAGTTTTCTCCGACCTCACATATAGGCCGGTATTCATAGTCGGATCTTATTTCAAAATCGTCTTAAGTATATAGGTAATATCTTAAGATGCTAATACGATCATTTCATTGGCTGGATGGAGTCTTAAGACTGCCTTTGACCAGACTTAAGACGATCTTAAATATAAGATCTGACTATGAATACCGGCCGTAGTTGCATCGTCAAAGTAATGAAGAGAGAAAAACGCGGCGGAAACACAAGTTGCGACGACGCTGCAAACAACAAATGCAGGCATAATCTTTCTAAAGTATAATTTAGCTCGCCGCAAATTGAATTTCCCGATAATGAGCTTCAAAGTTAGCGATCTGTGCGATTTTGCATTTTTCGACGTTCCTATTATTATGTAGATATTGTGTTATTACTTCCTCACTGTCAATCTATATTATTCAAGTGGTTCGCTCGATGGCCTACTTCCGCTTGAGCTCCACCGTCAATCGATCGTCTTCCAATAAAGCGAATTAATCGGAAACGTTAATCATTCTATCCGTTTGTCGGAACGAGCGAGCGATCAAAGGAACAGCAGCTTGAAAAAGAGCGGTCCTTCGCATTCTACTGCCTCGTCCCGCCTAAATCCTCTTAATATCGTTCTAAATTCCGCTCAACAGTTCCGAACTGGAGAGCCAATATATAATATCCCTTTGATTCGCCCTGCGCGTCAGGGAGCGAAAGAATCTTTGCGCAATTTTTCACGAACGATTGACCATGTGGATTTTTTATTACCCGATCCTCTTGCAGATCCTATCAAACAATCTACACAGAGACGCGAGGGAACTGTACTTCATGCCCTTGAGACCTATTTATTTTCTCAGAACTTCGACAAGGATGTACTTCGAGCGTTCTTCTATCGATAAATGTCGCGATTTTCCCTCATATATTTCGGACAGATGAATGTACTTCTTGCGCCCGGATGGGAAAAGCGTGCGAGGCAAGATGCATGCGGCTGCAGGAGATTTCTCTCTCCAAGTTACTGCGATGGCTCGAAGTCGAGAAGGATCGATACGTATACAAAGCAACAGACGTGAAGCGGTTGGCGGTGCCCGACGTGTCCTGACCGCGCAAAGGAAAACGGAAACACGCCGCGAACGCTGAGTCTTGCAACAGCCGATCGTAGACTTTTTCTTCTGCACTCTTCGTCGCGTTCCGTTCTCGCGGAAGACGGGAAGTCGTCGAGCGAGAGCGAGAAAGAGAAGGAAGTTTTCTGCTCCGTTAAATATAGACGCCGCACCCAAGCCGCCGCTTTTTTTTTTATACCGCGAAAGAAGCTTTAGGGAGAAAAGGCAGACGACGATGTCGGTGTTACGTTTTCAATAAACCTGCCCGTAAATAAATCTCTCGCGGTGGAGACGCACAGCGTTCTCCTAGGATTTCGAGGACGGATGTTATTCGGTAATGACTCGTTCTTGGCTTCGAAATAAAGATTTGTTAAAATTAGACATTCATTTAACCTCAGAGAAAAGGCTAAATAAAGAAATAAAAAAAAATTATAAAAATAATTATATATTTTAATTTGATAAATTAACTCATGAATGCGACGTCAACCCAGATGCAGCGTCAATCTGTTGTCAATAGTCATAGCATTTACCTTAATTTTGCCTGACGAAAAGAAGACGTTTTAAATCCAGTAGACTAAAAATGTCAATTAAGATCATTAATTTCGGACATGCAGATAAAGCGCATTTTCAGGTTCTGCTATATTACGGGTGAATATTTCAGTATAAAGAATTTCTTTCTGAAGCAATATCAGAGCGAGCTCGCCAACAATTGACGTTGGCCTGTCCGTTATTCCGTACTATGACAAAAGAAGCCATTTTATCGGACAGAGAAAACAGAGATAGAGAGCACTGCAATAGAGAGCATCGCCCTATCTATGTTTATAGGCGCTCAGCAGCGGGTCGTGAAGTGGACAAGCGTCGCACGAAATGGAACGCTATCAATTCGGGTATCAAGCGACGCGCGTGATAGCGGATGGTAGAGCAAATATTTAATTCCAACGGCGTGCCGTGCCACATCGTCGACCGTCGCCTCGGCGGATCGGTCGCCACATCGTCATCGCGCAGGTTCCCCGCTGTTCGCTCTTATTTGGGTCCGCGGATCGCAAATCATGCCGATAATCGCGCTTTGAATATGTAACGCTCGTGATGCATCACATTGTGCTCGTAGCGCCATGATTATGGTGATCGAAACCTGATCGAAACTTAAAATACTCGGCTTTCTCTCTATTTTCCCGTTTTAATCGTTATCCTATATAGGCATTGAAACAAATTCGCAGATAATCTCGCACTTTCAATTATTTACTCCGCTATCGTAATCGGAATCTGGGAACTAAACGTTGCCAAGTGATTCCAGTCAATTCGAATGTGCATAATTTTATTAAACTTGGTCTTAGGATTATAAATAAACTTCGTCGTACAATTATAAGCTTTTCACGAAATAAACACGAGGTAATAATTCTGGAAAATCTAATAAAATAACAAAGTTATTTCGATTAGATTTACTCTAGCTTCTAAAAACAATCCAATCGCCGCGCATGCCGAAAGTGCTTCGCACCATGACGAATTATTAGGATTTGATTGGTGGGACCTTCCGCGAGCGCTAACTAATAGGTTGTCGCCCGCACCGCGCCGAACGGAATTGGAATTAATGATTTAATAATGCCGCCCGATGTAATTATTTATATGAATGCACTTTGATGGAGTGCTTGTCAACCGAGGCTGAATAATTCGCGATTGAAATGTGGTCGAGCCGCATGGTCGCATAAATTGTCGCGGAATCAACAATATATTCATCGCACTCGGTATAGTCGTACTGTTTGCACAATAACGTCAATATGCACACGCCAGAGAGAGCCGCGTGCTTGCACGATGAAAAAATCTATAAGTGGACACGTTAAAATTTTACGCATGAATGCCCGCCGGATACATATTACACGGTCGTTAAATATTTAAGCGGACGTTTTTCATCGTCGCTCACTTCACATTTTTTATCACTTTTCATCAAATTTGCGAAGCATCCACGGGCCTGTTCTTGATTATGTAAAAGGTGTTTGGCTGCCCGCATACCGAAAACCATTCATTGTCAAATTACTCTAATTGCATCGAGTGTTGTGTGCAATTACACGATTTTTGCACTCTTACAACGAAGAGTTTTAACAAATTTGCAAGCATTAGCCCGTCGTTGAACACCGGAGACGGCGGAGTCTCGCTATTATTAATAGAATTAATGGCCGCAACGCTGCCTGGGCGTATACAAGCAGACACAGACTAATCTACTGTCGGATGCGAGGTGTGCTAATCTAGTACGGGCGGGCTCTCCGAGTACTGTGATAAGACGCAGGACGAATAGCCCACGGATATTCTATTAGTGAACACGGATCAATCGCATCCTACGCTTTCAGCCAACTTCCGGTAAGAGCCCATCGGGATAATTATTGACTAACCTAATTATTCGCGAGAGAGAAACGCGAGTTTCTTGTCGGGACGGCACTTCATTGTTTCCCCCTCTGACCACAGACGAAATACCGCTTGACAAAAGGCCGGCCGGGCAGCGCCGCATCGACGAAGCGAGCCCGTAGTTCCGCAGTAACCTGGATTTGCGAAAAGATTGCACAGCCCAGTGGCCTGGAAAGAACAAACGGCGTCTGCTGAACCGTGCTTCATCCAGTTTTCCCCTCTCCCGACTGCGCACCATCCTTCAGCCTCCATCGGATCGCACATCGATGCGCTGACTCTCCATTCTGACTTCCCTTCAGACACTCTGATTTTCGCCTCACCTGCAGCATCCTTCCGGATCGCAGGACCGTCCCCTCCTTCGGGACTTTAACGCGAAACTGATTCACTTCCCTTTAGAACTCCTGGCAAGGGTAGTAAGGCGACTACGATTGAAATATCGCTTGGGGCCAAAGAACCTCGTCTTGTCATATATAAATTTCGACCCTAATTTTTTCTTGTTACAATAATCTGATTATTATCGAGTTACTGAATAATTCACGCTGTAATGAATGCTAATTATATAGAAAGTCCGTGAAACGTTACAAAAGAAGAAATGAATAGAAACCGGACGTTCCGCGTAAATCATGTCGTGAGAATTTCCGCGAACTTACAGATACGATCGCTCTTTGCGTTGGTCGTCCATTACATTCAGTATTACATATTCTTTGTGAGCAAGATAAAAATCGCTTCATTCATAAGAATATTGCTTAATAAATCCCGCTTATATTCACGTAAACTTTGTGAACACAATCCAGAAACTCTATCAAATTATGATACGATCGGTAATCAGGTGGAAAATAGAAAGGATAATATTACATAAATTTAACGCATCGCTTCAGCCGCCCGTGCAATTTCAATTTATTCATCGAATGCGGCTAATATTAAACATTATATCTCGCCAATGCATAATTCACGGATGACTGTGCAATGCTAATGACACGCCCCGAAATTCGAGAGCGCGATTCTGATCGGGCAACGAAAAATACGAACACGGCGTTAAAGAGGGCACATCGTTTTTCCTTCCAGTACGTAACTCGGACTACTCGGAGGTGAAACGAAGTCATCGGCGCTTCTCCTTTTGCTACGAGGAACACGGGAACATGGAAAGGAGAGTCTACGTCGGTATACACGATCGAGTAGAGCCGCCGCGAGTATCCTGTAATCGTGGCGAGGCGAACGAACATTCCCTCGGGAGTCCTTCGTCAGGACTTTCCTCTTTCGTAGCGTGAAGACTGAAGGAGTCTCTGCTCGATTCTCAGATCGCATTTCAGGGAGATTCGAACGGGCTAAGCGTAGTCGATCGCCGTGTGAACCGATGGTCCGTTCAGTTTGAGAAGCGAAAGAGGAGACGGATCAGCTCCCCAGGAAAGAATTAAAGGCCGTTGTGCAACGGTGATCATTATAAAGAGACCGTGCTAGACTGTAATTAATCAGGACACCGCTTCCTGAAACGTATATCGCCGCTTGAAACACTCAGTTCATTTTAAGTTTATATTACCAGCCACGTGAATCTTGAATTATATGAAATTATTAAAAAGTTGCGCAACATTTCCCATTTGTTTAGCTTACACGAAAAATTCGCTATTTGATAAACTAATTAATTAATACGAGAGGCGCTTTTTAACGTCATGTAAATAATGCATCGGTTTGTTGATGATGTCTTATTATTATGCCTTGCTGCTTGACACATTGAGTAAATATTCGATGGCATATATATGATTATATATTACTCAAGTCATGCTCCGAGACATGCCTGCAGCGTCATTTACATATATCGATCACACGAAACGGCGTATTCTATAATAAACGTGCCACAACGTACTAGATTCATTATTTTTGCATGAAAATCTAGACGTTCTTTTATAACGTACGTAGCATTCGGATAAAAATGTAAAAATTAAATAACTTTCACGGACATAAAATATTGCAAATAAAACAAATACAACACACATTTAGAAAAAAACCATTATAAAACAAAACTGATATCGTAGCCCGATTAATTTTAATTTAAACTGGCTGTGGCCCAGTTTGATATCCGCGAGTTGTGCATCTCTGTTCTACATCAATTTTCGATGACGTTGATAAATAGCGTAAAAATGTATGAAAGTTCTTTTTGTAAAATGGGGGACATAAAATACACATATTAGGTACATATGCTATATTATATTAGTTCCGATTAAGTCAATTACGGATATACAATTCGATCTCTTGATATTTGAAAACTCTCATCCGAAATGAAATATAAATAGATTTACTTTATTCTCGTTTGACATTCTTACACAGTTACACCTACATTTTTATAAATTACAAACAGAAACCACAGCACGCGAACTGTCTTCCGGTTGATCCTATCGGGAATAATATTACAACATGCCAGCTCACGAGTCATTTCCTTACATAATTCGTGTAATTCGTAAAGAATAAGGCTGGAGAAAAGCACGAATCAAAATACATACGCGTCTAATACCATAATTTCGAAAACTGACACGTGAGAATTTGTACATTTTTGCTATTTTTCCCTATTCAGAGCTGCAGGCTATTATCTCCATCTGAAGCTGCATACGATGAATATATTAATTCGCAACGACGTCCGGTAACCGGCCATGCATGTAATATTTTAAATCTGCGTATCTTCCGCCCCGAAAGCGCAAAACGCAGCGGCGCGAAAAAGTTTATTCAAATCGAATGTATCCAAACCGGCGCGACGGCGGACCTGATCAGCGAGATCGCTATACGCGCTCGTCACTCCGAATATGAAATCGTTTTTATGCGCGCGTTATATGCACGACTGCGTATATATTTATCGAGCTACAGATCGCGCGTGCAGCCCCGGCCGGCTTTCCGGGATTTTTGAAAAATCCGGCAAAAACTATCGCTTGCGGACGGCACGGAGGACTGTTCAAACGCCCGCTGGCAATCTCGATAAATGGCGCTCGAACGATTCTCGACCTGCCGACTTGCTGGCGGAGCGAGCGCGCGATCGCGCCCTTCTCCCCGCCGTGATAAAAAAAAGTTTCGCGATCAAACAGCCGAGCGTGGCGCGATTGACATGCGCCAGCATTTCAGCTGCAAACAGATTTTTTTTATTCTAAGCGATAGTTCGCTCCGCTGACTGTGGACGCAATAAACGACGCGTAATCCGGACCGCGAACGTGGCAGTCCCACACTAATGCTGTCGGCTTTACGATTTTTGGAAGAGCTATAAGTTGGTGATTCAATAATCGTATATTCTTCCATTCATCGAAAACTGTGATTCTGCGAGATAAAGCTGTGTTCGTATTAAATTTCGGATAAAGCAATAATCGATGGCGTTTAAATCACAACGACAAGATAACAATGACGTCAAAAGCTTATATTAAACAATGATTTCATATTATGCCGCAACAAAATACCTGTAACATCGTTACAGGGCAAAGCAAGAAATGTTATTCTTGGATCGGTTAAAACTCTTCGATTAACTTTCTCGCGGTCTGTTTTCAGAACGAGCGTCCTCTGGCAGCGAACCAAAAATGTGCTGCCGCGCACGCCCTGAGATCCACAGCTCGACTACTACCTTTGATACTCTGGACCGACCGAGGCTCACAGCATCCTTCCTTTGAGAAGCAAAGGGAGGAAAAGAACATCGAATCCGAGATGCGTTCGACCGCGTGAATTCATCTTGCTGGTCTAAAGAGAAATTCTCCGCGTCATCTGATTCAAAGCCAAAGCATTTCTACCCAATACTTGATATACGAATAGTCTTTAAATTAAATCAGAATTTATCGGTAAAGAAATAATATAATTATAGAAAATATATATGTACTTTTTTATCGTTACAGTTCAACAGTATAGAAGAAATAAAATAGAACACTTCTATTTCATGAATTTTTCGTGCTGAAATATAAGAAAAATATCTTCTTTTAAACTACTCAGGTCAAAGTTCGTTGCGCTTTTATAATTACATTCAGAGATATACAGTATAGAAACGTATACAATATACATTCTAACCGATGCATAATTAAAACAAAACAGAACATGCGTGGAAATTAGCAAACATGAAATTGTGTCGGACTATATATCCGTTGTTTATAAAAGTAACATGTTGCCACGTTCCATTTGTTCAAAAATAGCTATGTTTCTCGCGTGACAATTTTTATGTGTCTCTAACTTTGACGACGAATAATATAAAACGCTGGCGCGCTGGTATTGTGGAAAAGTTATTGTTGCAAATAAAGAAAGAAAAGTTCTATATGTAATATTTAGTATTTTTCTTTCAATGTTTAAATTAAGTTGAGTGTATTCTGAATATACAAGTTATTTAAACTTTTAGTCGCTATGGGCAATAAAGTTTTAAGACTAAATAAGAAAACGTTGCTTTTGATACTGATAAAGCCGCTTCCGATTTAAAGAGAAGAGAAGAATTGAGCATCTTATTATCGTATTAGAATCTATTGTTAACGAGTTAAGATAAATTTATCTAAAAGCGATCGCGCATCGGAAAAAAGCGTTTCGGACTCGCGGTATAGAAGGAAAAAGATATGGAGTAGCAAGTGCATGAAGTATACCACCGATCGCTAGACAGAAATACTCATTTACACGGCGGAAGTAACCGACACCCATTATGATATCTAACACTCGCTGTCGAGCGGCCAGCAGTCGTCAATGATATCTCGTTTCCCTGTTGGAAGGGAAATTTGCGAATGCGCTTGCACGCGAGCACGACGATGCATGACGTCGTTCAGTCAAGCCGTCGAAACGTATATCGATAATGTGGACCAGTCAAAGATAGCGAAGGGTGAAATCGCGGAAGTAGAGAGAGAGACACGTCGCTCTTTTCAGTAACGCCTCCGGAGATTTCTTTCGTTCGGCCTCTCGTCGGGATAAACATTTATCAGCTAACGCGACGTCGATTTCCAGAGAGCAGCTAGTCCCGACGTCTCTCTTTTCCTCTGTTCCCTACGCAGTCGGAAAAATGTAGGAGAATAGGCCAAAGCCATCGCAGTGACAGCGAATTCATAAATTTTATCCCCTTCCTCCTCCTCGCTCCTTCTTGCATACTCGAGATTCTCCGTCCTTCCTATTTACTCTTTCAACCGCCACTTCTGCTCACGGCAAAAACGAGTTTCTTCGAGGAGGAGGGCGCTCGCAAGAGGGAGAGAAGGGAGTGAGGAAGGGCGAAAAGGAGAAAATGAGAAATCCGTAGAGACGTGGGGATGGAGTAGCGCTCTCCCGACCAGGAAGGGAGAGAGAGAAAGAGGATAGGATAGGCAGCTTTTTATATAAACGCTCATCCGTTATTACGTCGCGGAGGTCTCCGTCAGACTTTGTTCCTCGCAATATACAATTATACAATAATTTAAAAGCAAAGGCCGGGGTCGGGCTCGACCGTATTTCATTCTTACCTCGCCCTACCCGCCACCATCGTTTCTTCCGCAAAAGCTTCATCTCTTTCCTCGAGTGTCGCTTCTTCTTCGGGAAACACCGACCGTGCTACGACTACGCTTCCTTTCCCCGAGATGCACGGAACGGAATACGCTAACGTTTAAATCGCGTAGGGAACGAAAGGGATGTCGAAAAACATTCAAGTATTGTAATCTAAGTGGTGCTGAGATATTTCGCCGTTTGATATTTCGCCCCATCGGTCTTAATAAGGAGGCCTATAATTTGCTTCCATGATTAATCACATATCTTTGTCCATATCACTTCACGTTACATCAAAACGACGTTGGAACCGTTGCTCTTCGAATCGACCCTTCTGTATCCTTCTATATCGTTTATATCCGTACTACAAGTGTTCAATGGGATCCCTTCGTTTGGTGGGACCATATCCTCGCCATTCATCCCCATAGAAACGCGAATTAAGTATTTCCGATAAGAAGACGTCGAGGGTAAAGCATGAATCCAGCCACGCGATTTAATGGCGTGTATGTGAAATCTCAAACATTGAGAAATAATAATAGGTAACAATGGTTGCGTCAAACGGAAGAAAGATTGTATCATATTTACGTATAAAGATTATAAAAATAAAGACTATAATAAAATAAAGCTATAGAATATATACGTATATCCGCACATTGTATGCGGCATATTACATTTTATGTATACGTATGTATTTGTGCAAATGAGATAGTATCACCCCCATAATTAACCAATCGTGGTCGTACGCAAAAATGTTATTATTATAATTGTTACGAAAGAGAAGTCAATTACTACAAAAACAAGTTTTATCGCCAAAGCAGGCGTTAGCCATTAACCCGCACATTAGCGGCACACCGAGTTTTACTTGAATACTTTTTTCCTATACCCCCCAAGCTTTCAGAAAATGAAAGAGAAGATGGTATCACAGCTGGGGCTGACTTTCGCGCGCGCGCACACACGTACATACGTACGAACGATAATTGGTACGTTTCCCCGATCAGAAAAACCATGCGTGTGGTTTGCCTCCCTTTGCTGGAATGCGTATAGCCCAAAGCTGAGTAATGGCAGTAATTAGTTGACGATTAACGTCACTATCGTATCGTTTGCGCAAAGTGCACGATTCGACGTGTCAGACTAAAATTGATTAAGCTGAATAAAGCTCGACCCCTCAATGAGTTTCCTCATGCGAGAGAACAAGAGATATGTATAGCTCGTTACAGATTTATTAAATAAAATATATTTTAAGATAGCGCTGTTTATTTATTTGTCCAACATCAGTTGTGCGAAAAATCTCCGCGCTCTTTCAGGAAAAAATCAGCGAAACCATCGGTCGTGATTTCGAGCCATTAGGTCGCGCTCACGACACGCTCGTCGTGAGGATGGATGACTCTATCTGTCGCGCATTAATCTTCCCGACTGATCCGCACCGTAGTCGGAGTCTCTTCCCCGTAAACGTCGATTGAATAACGTGTCGTCCGGAATGACGAAGAGTTCGAATCGTGATTTCAAGTCGAGTTTCACGTCGCAACTAAATCGTGTCGCTAAGAATCGCGTTTATCTTGAGACCGGAAATATCTCGGGTGACGTTCACTTGTGTCAGTTAAAAAAGAACGCCGCTCGAGGTAGATTGAAACACGTGTTCGCGTGTCAGACGAAGTAAAGAGACTCGAGTATCTTAAAGCACCCTCGAAGGTATTCGAGTGGAACGTTGGTTAAATAGTTTTAATGCGGAAAATAAACGCGCATACAAGAAGAGTCCTTCTCAATAATTTAGAGCCCGCAAAGTTTTGTCGGCGGTAAATTCTTAAAAGACTATAACTATGAGTTGGTACGGAGCCCGTAATTAAGAATTAATTGGAGTTTTCCGACGTGCCGTGGCAGCTCGTACGATTATCATCGTCATATATGCGGAAAGCTCGCGGAGATACGCAGGCAGTAATTACGATGCTGATTGATCGAAAAACTTTTAGAAAGTTCGCAATTATTCATCGGAATTGTTCGAGCCATCGTTTAAACGTCTACGAGCATATTTAACACATAATGTGGAAACTCATCTGGATTTTCTGCACGTGTATACGCATTACATAATCTATCTTCTCTTTTTAGTTGTGAATCAGGGAGAAGACATTAATTAAACTTCAAAACATTGATATTACTTGTAAAAATATTAAAAACGGTGTAATCAAGCGTGCAATTAAAGATCGCGCAAGCTCGTATTATCCGCTCTTCTTTTACTATAAGTAACGTACGCGAAAGCGTTCCAAGACGGCGTTTCTCCCGATTGTAATCAGCGTTTAATACATCTGCCGGCGCGGTGCGGCGCCGCCCGCTGGAACATTATCGTATTTTGTTCGCGCATCGAAAGGAACGGTTTCTCTTCGAGCCGACCTTTAGTAGCCGGTCGCCGGCGAGAAGGAGCGCCGATAAATAAGCGCTGCCTTCGATAAATTAACCACCGTCGGCGAATTGGCTGCCTCCGAGAACGGGGGCCGGTGGGAAGCCCAGGAACAGGAGAATTTCGCTGCCGATCCGCCCTTCTCACTTTCGCGCCCCCTTTCACGTCCCGATTGCACGCAATATTTATAGCACGCGCGTAATCGAGCGTTCTCGCATCGAACTATCGGCTCGCGCGGGCTTATATTGCCGCCTGCTGATTTGTGACAGCCACGATTCTTTCCGGCCAATCCAAGGGAGGCGACTATATTGCGCCGGAACTCTTAAATCAGAGAAACTTTGAAGGTATTTCAAGTGCCCTTACTAATTATTTCGACTCCGTCGAGTGTCGCGGCTGTTCTAAACGATGTAGCCGCCTCGATATTAGCCTCCGGATTGTCGTACCTTGCAAGTTCCAACCAACGAAGTCATTCATATGTAAAGATTTAATTATAACAAACGCGTATATATACATATATATAGATTTGACCCTCCTCCCTTTCCATATCTAAATTAATCGTATTTTAATTAATTATAATTAAAATTGTAATATCGCCTGATTAATACTGCTCAGCTATTTGTGCGCTTTAGTCAGAAAAAAATGTAATCAAATAGCTGCTACCTCGAATTAAAACCCCTCGCGGATATTCGTGAAAGATCTTCAGACATGCGAGACGCTGCGCGATTAATTAAACAGTAGGTATATCTTAATAATAAACCATCTAGCTTCTATTTGCGGCACATTTCGCGGAGAATTTCTCGCGAACTGTCGGATGACCCGCCTTTCCCTCAGGCCGATTCATTTGCAGGCTGTTCCCGTCGCACTCTCGTCTCGCTTCTGCTTCTCCGGTCTCTCCCTTATATACAGCAGTTATCGCCGAGGATACTAAGGACCCTCTTAATACTCTTTTAAGAGATGGCGCCGTGCAAAATGGAAATTGCCCGTCCGTCGGACGACGTGCATCCGTCCGCGCATCTACTCCACAAATCTTCTAAGAGATTCGAATTACCTTCGGGTAAATTGCGGCCCTTCGTCACTGACGTACTAGCAGTCGTCGCTTCTTCATTAAAATCGTATGACTCATCTAAAGATATCGCCAAATTTGTAGTTTGCATCGTGATGCGATTTCTATTACGACACTGCTATTACCAATTCGTTTCTAATCTTAAATCGAACAAAGCGACTTCAAAAGAAATTCATGTCAAACTATGGCTCCAGAGATACTCCCATACTTTTGTCATATTACAGTTCGCATGTCGAGTGGCTTGCCTGACATAGGCGGTTTATTGATTTTTATAGAATCGTAGAGAGATTGCAAATCTGTCAGACTCTTTGAACGGCATTCCGCGCCTCGTTGGAATCAAAGATTTAAATTTCACAAGTTTTCAAAAATTCCCTTTTAAAACTAGATTCTAAGAAATTTTTAATATTCTATCGCCCCTACGACATGAAAACTCATTGATTATTTAAACAAAATTAATATTTACGCGCGATTCACGAAACGCAACACACGAGTGTGCGTACGTTGGCGGTCGAGAGAAAAATTTGCAAGTGTTGATAATTAAAAAAAGACGAAGAGCTCTGAAACGCGATAGACACGGGATGTGCACGTTGGGCCGTAATCGCTTTTTTCCTTTTTCTCTTTTCTTTTGCTCGTCGTGGAAACGCGAGAGAGCAACCGCGCGGGAACTAAAGGAACCACGGTGAATAAGCTATGTACACAAGGCACGTAGATGTACATATGTACGTCGTTGCCTACGTGAGATCGATGGGGCGTGGGATGAAAGGGTATCCTCGTTACAGAAAAACCCTCGCGCACCCTTCGCCAGAAATTTGGCGAGCCTGCAGGGGGTGTCGGCTATACTAATTATGCGTGCGTCGGATACGCGCTGTTTACTCACCGTGAATGCACAGCACGATTCACTTTGAGGGGTATGACTGGTATGAGCTTACCTGCAATACAAAAGAGACACTATATTATCAAAACTGCTCAATTAATGGCATTTATTATACGTTAGATGTACGCGCCGTCACTTCCAGTAGGATTTTTTAATTAGAAAGTTTAAACGCGTTGGTTAAACTCTCTCACCTCTGTAATAATATCTATAATAATTTACTAATAATTAATAATAGTAGAAAATAGATTCGAACAATTGTCAAAACTCGCCGATGTTCTTGACCCGCCGATTACGCGCTCGGGATTTTATTGCGACATAAATTTTAAATTGGCGACACCGTACCAGAGATGTATTAGATGTCGATGATCAGTATGTTGTTAATAGTTTTTCAACAGCCAACGTAAGTCGTATAACAACGGTATATTCGGGGCTCTAATAAAAGAAAATGGAATGTCATATTGATTTCCGTTTTTCCAGGCCCCCGAAGCAGCTCTTGCGCGTCTTCCTTGCGTTCATTCGTTTCCTCTCTCTTTGCCTTTCCAGCGTAATTGCGATCCTACCGAGTATACGTAAAACGTTCAATCTCGCCCCATTGAGTACAAGCGACATTAAATCATATTCCATTGTACGCGCGGAAGAGTGGGTAAAGACGGTTAATAATCCTTTACGATTCTCTTCTAGGACAAAAAGGAAATCGGAGCAGGAAGTGGAGCGAATGAGATCAGGAGAGACGTATCAGGTCAAACGATCGAATAGCAGTCGTATCGGGAGATTTTTTCCGTTTGCCTATTCGTCGGCGGGCATTAGTTGGTTTCGTAAAAAGAGACAAGCCTGCATCTGCCTTCGACAGTACGAATTCGCTTTAATTTCTTTCTCCTCGGTCGACCGAACGCTGTGTCCCGACACAAGTTTAATCACAACGCTATCTAGATATATCTTACGTTTAAATTTAGTTATTTTCTAGTTGAGATCTTCGCACCATAAATAATTATTTGTTTAACTTACGTGTCGTTCAGTCTCGCAAGAATTGTTTGCTTACGAAAACAGAATTTTCGTCTCGCTTAAATTACTTGGATAGTTTCTATGCATCTTGCACACAACAAAAAGTATCATATTATTATTTTGCCTGCTGGTTCGAGTTTCCAAGCAAGAACAACTAACGATGCTATGATACACCTAATTATGCCGATATCTAAACAGAAACAGCAACGAAAGTTATTATTATCCTAATGCATCGTTAAATACTGTCATTTCACATTTTTCCACAATTATACATATATAATAATGTCGAAAACAGCTTTTTATTTTCGTTAATAATTGCACTCAAAGTTTGATGTGCGTACAACCAGACATAATTACTTTCAAAGTAAAGAACATGTATACGCCTTGTTACTTGGATCTGTAAACAATGGAAAACCGGCTGGTAACTCGGCAAACTTTGACAACGAATAATTAAATAAACGTAGCGGTTGTCGAGAGAAAAAGCTGTTCTTGTGAATCAACTTATCTCATAACGGGGAGAGAGAGGAGGGGAGACGGATCGTCTATTTTCCGCTTGCACCCCCAATTAACAAACACCTTGCACATAAACAGGATATCTCTCCTGTTATAACGGCACGGCTAATTCACTTCATCAAACTCGACGAATCCATTTTCATTTCGCCGTGAAACGCACAATACACCGACGGCTATGAATTCGCAAGAATTATGGCTACGTACGGGTCGAATAATTGCGAGAGGTGTCCGAAGTGCTGTCTGGTGGTCTCTATCTATCGTATATCGTCTTGTGTGAACTATCGGTGCTTCCGCATTCACGACAGCTCGCGCTGAAAGCGCGGCCGAGGAAACGAGGGCGGAATATTAAGGCGCGCACAATGCCGGATTATACTGATCATAAATAAATGAGGTGGACGAAACTTGCGACCGAGTTTTGCATCCGTGGCGGAGGAAGCCACTAATCCACCATCGAGTTTTCTCCACGATAGGATATTAATTTAGAATGTTGGCGGGTGAATGGAATTTATTATGCTCATACCGTAGCGATACTGCACGAAGGATTAAAAGTTAATAAACTGAGATGAGAAAACAATTACATTCCTGAGAATTTATCGCAAAATTTCAAAAATTAAAATTTTCAATATGCAAATTACAGTACTCGCACTAATCGATGAAATTTTAAGGGTTTTAAGTGTAGCTCGAAATAAAGCATAAATCTCTGTCTACGTAAGCTTCTGACGACTACATAATTGAGTCCTCATCGGCTCTTGAATCGAGCGAGTTTTACGCTTCGAAAATACGGTTTTATAATGGAGTTAATGCTCTTGAGCTACCTCTCGTGTGTCTAGCTTAACACATGACGTTTTGCTCCTGATTCTATCTGAGAATTTCCAGCATCCTTGCAATGCACGATCGATACGTCGCTTATGAGCTGCTGCCTACAATCTATGTCACTGTTTCGAGACTGGTGGAGAACTAGTTAGCGGGCCCGTGCGCATAAACATAAACCCTAGTTAGCGCCCGAGTATAAGCTCTGGTTAAGCCACGAGTTAATCGTTTGTTTAGCCGTGAACGCTCTATATTTAACACTTTACCCTCGGCGCGTCGCCCTTACGTAAACAACACCATGTAATCAAAACGTGGAGGTCCTCCCACGTCTCCCAAACACCCACTCTTCCTCCCACTTTCTATAAAGTCAACTTAACCGGACATCCTAAAAGTAGGTCGCCGCAGATGCACCGACACAGACTGTATATGCACGTAGTATCATAATACGTGTGCACTACGATTATTTCAATATTCCAAGGACAATTATAACTAAAGTTTTCGAACCACCTTGGCATCTGCTATACAGTTGGTGATATCACACTCTTCTAAGCTCATTTCCTTTCTTGACGAGGCGTACGACGCCTACATGCCCAAGACTGCTTGCGACTAAAGTGGTTGCCGACATTAGGAGAATGGCGACACTCTGACCGCAAGGGACCAAAGTTAGCCACGTTGCCGCTAATGAACTTCCTTGAGCACAAAGAAAACACCAGTGGCTATACTAACGAAGGGAACTCAAGCCTCCGACATTACCTGAAGGAAAGAAGTTTCGCAAGATACAACAACGACGAGCGTTGCTTTCTAACGCGCGCGCGTTTAGCGCCAGAAGGTTTTGGCCAACTTTGTGCTGCCGTCGACAATTCGCGCGATATAAGAAATGATTAATAGCCACGAAAGATCCGCCCATCCTAGGAAATATTATCAATGCGTGCTGATATTGGCAAAAAATATCATCGATGTCGTGGAACCTTTTATTACTACTTTTCGGGCGTGATTAAGTGCCGCTTAAAAAGAATAATGTTTCCGCGCGGAATTGTGAAATCGGAACGTCTTAATTTTCAGGATGTTGAAGATATAAATAATTCGTCAGGCCACCTTCATTAAGCGTTACATAATGACTCATGGCCGTTTATTATCGATGCGCATAATTTAATGATTTACAAACAAATTAGATTTTACAAGAAAGCTGCAAACTCTCGGTTGAAACTGCAAGTTGAATCAGCACCGAGGAAAATCAATTAGAAGAAAGTTTCGTCGCTGTTTCACTAATAAAGTTACGGAATAGCCACTCGGAGAATACGGCCTGAAAATTCTCGTTAGCTCCCGCGACGAAATTCGAGCGCGGGCGCGTTGTTTTATTCTGAAATACCGGAGACTTACTAAACCCGCACACGTAGCTCGGCAGGAAGCGTAGCATCGCGAATCGACATTCGATATTGCTAGATGGCCCGTGAGACATCGCCGCATATACGTATCCGTGCAAGTACTATCGGTTCGCTCCAGCTACGGTTCCGGCGACGCGTGAGACTCCTCCATAAATATCGTGTTAAACGGTCTCGGTTTACTGTCCAATAATGGTCGAATATCGGCGTCTGCGTACCGCTTGATAGTCGCGCTATTATACAAGCTGAAGTGGGCCAGTCGCAACTCATCGCATAAGAAGGGCCTCATTGTACGGCATAGATAGCGCAGTGACGTAACGCGCGTATTTTACGAGCTTGAGGGATGCGGAGGGGGAAGGGATGCGCAGCGTCCATCTTTTCGTATCGGAAATTGATCGTGCATCCGTGACAGACGTCAATACGTGCGAACAACGATCGTCCTTCCGATACGCGACGTTTCTTCTTGCGACTCGTTGATTCCCACGAACTTTTCCAGCCCCCTGTTCGATAAAAGTGGACTGCTTCACGGGACTTCTCGCGGAAAAGTCTTGACGAAAATTCAGATTAATATCTGGACAGCGCATATATGCCAAGAATCACGGACAAATGAAAGGATTTCTTGCAGAAGACACATAATGAACTTGACTAACACTGCACGAGGTCCTCAATTTAATTCTTATCTTATAATGCGCTGACGATATATTTTATCAGTTCGCAAAAAATTCTGTATATTCATCTGTCACGTCTGTACATTAATCAAGTGAGAACGAAAAGACTATATCCGTACGATCCCTGAAATCTTAGTCACAACCGCACGAATCTACCTGGATGCGTGAAGCAGGTAGCGTGCAACATCCGCTTAACGACGGGTGGTTTTACGATATATTACGGTCGTCGGTCTCTTTGAATCGCCGGCGAACGCAAATAAACCCATGTGACGCATCTCATCGCGACAACGATGGCTCGCCGAGGGACTAAGCAAATAAGACATCAAACAATTTAGAGCGGTCCGAGGCGCGGATAGTCGACGACAACGGGTTGCGCGAGAGACCGCAGCGCGGTTGACGAAGTTGACGAGGTTGCGGGCGAAGAAGGTGAGCGAGGAGGCGGCTTGGTCGAGAGATCTAAGAAGGGGCACGGCGAACGCGACGAAGAGGTGCGGGAAGAGAGATGATATACGAAGGAGAAAGGGAGCCCAAAGCCACCGCGGCTCGCCCTGTTTTCCAAGAAGACAACAACTTCATTAGGCCGATCCTCTCCGCCCGTTTCGACTCTATCTAGCCTCATGAATATGTATGCCAGCCGCCGAGTCTCGATATATGGTGGCCTTACGTCGCGTCGTGCAAAAGGCCCGCAGATACCGGTTGCGAGATGATCGTCGATTTAAAGCCGTGAATCACGCGCGCAGTTATTAAAAAAGACGTGGGTTGCGCGCGAAACGAACACCGCGATCAAAGAACAATGGTGCGATTGTAATAAACGCGGAACAATAGTATATTTAGTGACTATTATTGTACACTTTTATCGTTAAAAGTATCGATTATTATTTCACGCTTATGAGCAACACAATTGAGCAGCACAAAATATAATAACATGAATAAAAATGAAATAATCCGTTATTGTTCTGTCATAATTAATAATTACACGGAGAGAATTTTCTCTAAAAATTTACCCTGAAATTCATGGTAATCGTAGGGCAACATGGTATTTCAAAGATTTTTATGCAAGTTTCTCTGATTAATTTCTACCACAATAAAAAATATTAATATCTACTACAATAAATATAAAATATATTTGATTAATTTTACTAAAATACATAGTAAAATCTCCATAATTTCAAAATATATTAAAATCTTATGATTCTTTATTGTTTTAAATAGAATAAATGCCAAGTAGCGCTAAACATATAAAATATCTTATATAAATTTTACAATGCAGCATAATACATATTTTTAATCTGACTTATTGTTAGTTGCTCATGATAATTTTACCATGCAGCATGGTAATTTATCGGCTATATTTGATGATTTTCGATTATTTTCATTGTCGGGTGTGTCTAGCTACGTATTATAGATAAACTTGTATAAATAAGAACGAGAAAGAAAGGACCGTAGCTCAGAGGGATGTGCGCTGGGCTCGTGAGCCGAGGATCCGAGTGTTCCGAGTTCGAATCCGACCTCCGACCAAACTAAAAATCGTTTTTATTTGATCGCCACCTCTCGGAATAAGGTGATGGCAACCCACCGAGAGTATCTTGCTTGCCACGTGAATTCTCCTCTTTGGAGATCCCTCAGTTTGGGGGTGTTTAATTAGAATGTTAGCAATCATGCTATACCAAATATACATTTTAAAAAATTTTACATAAAAATATGTAAATTTTACGAAGCGCATTGTAAAATTATTGCCTTGGAACACTTTACAATCTGCTTGGTAATTTTTATTATGTTGTTTATATAATGTCTTTTTCATATTTAAAAAATTTCTTTTATTACCAATAATATTTGACAGATTGTCAAGTTGTCCCAAGCTTATTACCAAACATAGCAAAATTTGTAGTGAATTTTGCGTTAAAATATAACGAAAAATTCTCTCCGTGTAGACTTTGAGAATTTCACGTTATTTTAACGTGCAGATCTTCACGTGAAATTTCAACGTTCGAACGAAATAACATTATACCATTCGCGCGTATGAGCTTCTACCAATTACTGGTGAATGTTTCATAATCGGATTTTCATAACCGCTAGAGGTAGATTTGGTCAAATCAGTTGAAATGACTAGTAATTCCTTCCTATTTCCCTTCCGAATACAATTGGATCTATTCGCGCAGCGATTTATTTGATATACCCCTACACTGCCATTCTACAATTCCGCGTGAAGCGGTGTTTAATATCGCGCGATATCCTCGCGCATTTCATGTAACTTCCGATGCAGTTTCTTCACTCGCTTGTGCCGATTGTACATACCCGCGATATCGCCCCGACGAGTGCGATTAATGGAATTTACGAGCGACCGCAAATGACGCGTGAGGAGCGAGCGAAGCGTTAGGAGACCGATTTCCTCATCGAACGATAAATAACGAGGGAAAAGACTTCCACCCGCGCCGGGATTTTGCCATATAAAAATCCCATACTTCTCTCACGGGCGCGGTCGCGTGCGCTAAGTTCGAGAGAACGTTGTTTCGCAGCGGATCGAAAGTTTTGCGAGCGATCGACAATCTACGAATAGGACCCCGGCCGGAGAAGCTCGAAATGCAGCCCGACTCGTAAGTATCGTCCCACGGGAGGCGGCCGAAGTTTCTCGGATCGCCCCAGCGGAGTTCAGCTAATCACATCGCGATCCATTCGCGTCACTCCGTTCGTCGTGCTGTCTCCTAGGAGCGATAAGAAAGCCCGATAAGGAACCTAGAGCGAAATCTATCACGGCCACTGACAGCTTTCGATTGACCCATATTGCGCGTGGGCGACAGAAATATAATAAACGCCGGCTGCTGCTGTTTCTCCGTTTCGGGGCGAAATAGAGTGCAAATATCGCGTCAACGTTTCAATACGACATCCGGCCGCACATTTCGACGAGATTACTTCGTGGTGCGCGCACGACGGAAACGAAGTGCGGCGGACTCGTAGCAGTCTAATGGGACGAAATCAGCGCTAGTTCCACTATGTTACATCCGGAAAGTTACGGAACTGCGTCCATCGCAAATTAGGCGTAAAGTTTGTCCGGCAATTTCGGAGTCTCTCGCATATACATATATGCACGTCCCAATATTTTCGCTCGTCGTTCGCCCTGTAACGTCTAACCTACATCCCCTACATCGAATATCGAATTTTCTCAACCGCGGTCAGTGGCTTCGTACCCCGGCTGTTCCGTGAAGGCAAAGTACAGCACTCGTACCAGAAATCCATAATTCAGAGCCGGGCAGGCTAGAAAACCAGCAGTTTATCTTGTCCGTGGAGAAGATTGTGCACTCGATGTGTACGATGTGCATTACAATATTAGGTTGGTAAATATACATACCGCGACACGCGACGCGCTGGTGTGAAAAACGTCCCCAATTCTTCGCTTGCGGTAGGGTTTAACGAGATGCCATTTTTCTTTCGAAACTGCACATAACGCTTTTCTACGGTAAAAATATTCGACAAAATTCTAAATTCTATCTTTTTGCATGAACAATCGACGCCTCACTCATGAGATTCGCTGGTTTCTAGATCGTCGCCAAAATGCGGACCGGATGAGTCATTAAAAGACCTCCGGTGCTACCTTCGCGCCCGGTTATTTCTGGAGATGGAAAATATCTGCTCTGTTCCTCCCTTCCCCAACAGCAGCACACGCTTTTCATGGCGTATGGCGGCAGCATATGGCGTTAGACTTAGAGCCAGATGGAACACGCGCCACGTTTAGCCTTAACATAAGGAGAGAAGTGAAACAAACGAATAATAAATAATACTTTGTATTGGGAAACGAATAACACAGATTTCCAGAATTGTTTCGTTTCTAATGATTATTTGAAACAGTTCCGCATTTTCCAATTTTAGAATACCGTTTCGCCCTATTCATTATCATCTCGTTTTTCACCCCGCTGTAAACTAAAATAAAGAAACAAAGTCTAGTGACATTAAACGGTTTCTAAAAGAGGCGGAAAGTATCACTTTTGCAGAAGACGACGCGCCGCAATGGATGGTTAGAGTGGACGAAAATTTCTACGTTCTTTTTTTGAGGGCAGAGAAAAAAGGATGAATAATGAAAGAGAAAGGGAGAGGAAAAAAAACTTTTGCGAGGCATATAGAGGTGCACGGTGTGACGCACGAATATCTCTCCTCTATTCCCTTTGCGATGACGGTGCCAGTGTTAAGTACGTCTATTTAATGGAATTTTAATGTCGGTTTTTAAAGAGTCGACGCACAAAACAGCGGCCCTCGACGTTACGCACGTACGGCCGAGTGCTCGACGCGTGTTACGCGCCCAGTATCCGGCTGAAGCTTGCGGCGGCGCGGCTCCAAAAAACATTTTAATTGCTGTCGCGGAGCGGCAAATTTCTATACATACATTTCCCACATTCGGCCGGAGTCCCGTTGTTATTTTTAATTAATGCGGGCTATCGGGCCTGTTTTCGTGGCTCGTCCGTAAAAATAATATCGTCAGCGAGACGTTAATGGCGAGGAATTTATTCACGTCACTCGCATGCCTAATTAATTCGCGTTTTTGCATCTTATTCATCATATTCTAAATGTGAAAAGTGAAAATCGGGAATGTGAACGAGACGATATAACCTAGCGATATGTAACTAGACGTTTCTATTTATAATTGTCCTGATATAATGTCTTGATATTAAGTTATAGAATGTTAATATCGATAAAAGTAACGAAAATAGCCTATATGAGATTAAAATATTATTACATCATATTTATCTTCCCAAAACTAATCATATACATATTTTTCTCTTTTGCATCGCTCGTAAATAGCATATTATAGCTATAATTACCACTCAGGTTGTCGTGAATTTATTTTGAAAACATTCAAGTGTCACTTTTAATAAAAGCGCGTTGCTATTTCTCTTTATCACTTTTAATCCATCTTGCCGTCGAGCAGCCGGCACGTGCAGACGCAGACGTTGGAGCGTCTACCAGATCCGCGAATCGCACTGAATTACCAGCATCAACAGCACCATTTATCCCGTTACTTTTTGCCGAGATCCCTCTTCGCGCGCGCTCGTAAATCCGACGTCGCGGTGCACGTCGACGATTTCGCACTTCGTACGACGCGGCCCCGTTACAACTGCGCGTATACGCGGACGACGTAACCATAGCTAGAGCGCCAAGACGAGATAGCGAGTTTATGTGCCGGCGAAATGTTCGCCGTGGGATCGTGTGTAATTCACCGGTCGGAGGAGCGGCCCCGAAACAGAGTGCGAGATCGTTCGTCATGCCGAGCAGTCTGCGGGTCGTTCCACTCGCTCGCTCGCTGCGCTATATCGCCGTTAGCGTTCGGATGTAACTACCAAATTCATACGTTTCACTGGCATGCTTTCAGTTATTCGTGCGATATAGACTTACGTTTGAATTTGCAATACCCGGATATTGTAATTTTGACGAGAAACGCTTCATCCTTTCTCGATAAGATATTTGCAGTTTCAATAATATTCACATAACTTGGCAATTCCAACCCCTTTTAAATGAGATTATAAAAACGTAAATGTGAGAGAACGTTTACATTATGAACTTCAAAGTGAGTAAAGTAATTAAATAAATTAGAAGTTTTCGAAGTAAGAAATTACTCAGATACTTAATAATTTATGTATTCTGCTAATAATATTCAGATAAAATTATATATCGTTTCGCTGTTATATTTCATCTCCACTGTTATGTTGTTTTGCTTAGGTAATTTTAAAGTTCTAAGTAACAATAAAATAGCTTTAAAGTACATGGATTTATTTTGAAAGTATTTATAGCGTCGTTTTAATAAAAACTTTGCTTTCTCTTGATCGCTTTTTCATCTCGCTGTACTATCCCAGCAGCTGGCACGTGCAGTCAGAACGTTTACCATATTCGCGAATCGCACCGAATTACCAGCATCAACGGCACCATTTATTACATAATTTATTTACACTACGATAGGTATTCATGGCACTTCGAGCATGCAATTCGCGCAGTTTCACTGCGTCTTTCGCGAAGACTACGGAAGCACCCATCGAGATATTTAAAATAAATTCAGTGAATTAGTTTCGATAGCGAAATGAAGATAAACCGCTACTAGTTTACCGGCAATGGATGAAATTACATCATGCCGAGATCGATTAAGATGAGGAGTAGTTTCGAAGTATCGGAAAAGAGAATCGAAGGCAATCGTTAAAATAATCAAATAACTCGATATTCACTTTCAGTAGTTCAGTTCGATAATCATCGAACGTTCAAAGAAAGTTAGGTATTCCCTGGCAATAAGGCGAAAGTTTAACGAGCACCCGCTCGTTTCACGTTCACGCCCAGGGGTCAGAAAGACTATTCAAAAGTTTGATACCAATAAAATAATTTTAGCTCTTCCAATGGTAATCATAATTATTCTTTTTTTCTATATTATTCGACGATAATTCCGTAATGCATAATACATAAATTTACTTTACATATTTAATCGCAAGATTAAACAAATTTTTTTTCTTAAAGTTTCTTATTATATACATATATCACAAGTACTCGCACCATTTAATAAATATTTCAATAACATTGTAGTACTTACTTGGGTGTAAAATTACACATATAATAAATAGTATTGGAATATATTGTGATCCATTCATAATTTTCTAGGCGAATAGATAAAAATTTTATATAATGGAATGGAAGCGTCCAACCAGAGAGGACTGCTCTCTTCAATGCGACGAGATGGGGGTTTCGGGAAATAATTTGAAATTTAATTAAAACTGCTATTTACCCGGCGGATCAACGGGGGCGACAGTACGAACGATGGGAACGGGAAATGGTACGAGAGAAAACTCTTTTTTCCCGCCAAGAGTCTCCAGGCAAAATAGCTGTATGATTACCAGTAAACAGCGCGGAGAATAAAGTAATTTGCTAGCACAGGGGGAATAAAATTTTTCGATTATTCCAATTTATCATTCGCAATTTTTGCTATTCCTTATTTCAAGGCTATATTCAGCTCTTCAAAAACGTGCTGTAATCTATTGTATATTAAACATGACACTATTCCCTTAGGATTTCATAACAATCTTTCTGTACATATAATACAATGAAATGCTATTATTAAAATAATTATTTGTGAGTTTTAAATAACGACACGAGCTAACGATTGTTCCGCCTGAGCAGGCGTTAATGCACACGGGAGAAAGAGAGAAACACAGTATCCTATTATCGTCCCGGGCTTTGAGCGCGTACGTGCCTTTTCCGAAGATTTACCGAAGCTTGCGCCAGCTAAACTCGCAGAGGCTGCCGGCGTTTTCTCGGCACGATGCACGGGATTCGTGTTTTCAGAGCGTGGCGTCGTGCGAGAGAGTTCGGACGACGAGCACACGCGAAGGAGCGCAGCCGGAACAGCGAGGCGACGTCTCGTAGGTACCCCGGCTTACAATTAAATGCCGACTTCACGGCTGCTTACGGACAAAATTTATTTCCATCGCGGGGAACGGCCGGCGGCAGTCTGCTAATTACCCGCTCGCCATTTAACCGTCTCGTAGCACGTAAGGAAACGAAATGCTCGCGCGCGACGACAGAATGCGAGCGAGGTAGACATCGCCGGCGAAAACTTATTAGCAATGACGTTTACAATTTTCCCCTCTGCCCTTAAAACAATGTGTCTCTACTCGCTGCTACGCAGCCTTTACGGTCAACAAGAGTCAAGTTTAGGCGCAGCCTTCGTACACGCCTTTTGTGATCTCCGCCGTGTGATTTTGCTAATAACGCAGTTTCGGTGTCGCAATTCCACAGAAATGCGCCAGCCGCGTAATTCTCATATGATTTTCATGTCGAGAGATTATCGCGCGAGCGAACGCGACGTTTAACGAGATGCCGCGGCGTATTTGCAACGCAAAATTTCGATAATTCGAGTTTCACGCGAGTTCGCTTTTCTGAAAATGCTCTGCTATATTACGTTACGAACTTATCCAGCAACAAGCACGTTATAAATAATTATTACCGTCAGCGTGCGGCTTATCATAATTTTACCATCTATATTCCTCTTCGTGGTAATCAACACGTGTCCCCGCGCCGCTGTTTCCGACACGACAGGACGGCATGTATCGTCTTAGTACTTGAGCCTCGTTTCACGCTCGCCGGAACAACCACCCGCGAATTTATAAGGGCGACCGATCGAAATAACCGCTTTAGCGCCATCGTCGACAGCGTCGGCTGCACAGGGTCGAAATCATTCCCACGAGCATCCTTCGTTCCGGCGGTGGGATAATCAAGCGCGTTGGAGAAGGCCAGGCCGCGCACTCCCACCGATGAAACGAGAATCATGTTGGTTGCGACCGCGAAAGCTCCGCTGTCCGCGCAAGGGAGAAGGTAAACGGATGGGCGCTAAAAAGGATTCATCCACGCATGTATAATTTCCGAGCAGAGCACAAGAGCACCTCGCAAGGAACGTCTTTGATAGGCTTTGGAAAGATCAAGGGTGCGACCCGTCACCGGTATTATACTTGGATTCTTTTAATATTTTGTTATATGTTACGCTGTATGACTAAATATAAAGCTGTATAAACTTGATACCATCGCGATTAAATAAAGATACGTAGTAAACAAAGATACGCCAAGATGCGTAAGTATAATAGTTTATATTATAAAGAAGAGAGAGAGAGGGTTCACGGTTTCAACAATCAAAGAATCTATATCCCGAAGTCCAGTTTTAAATATCTGGACTCGCAAAATCACAGTTCCGAATGTTCGTAACTATTTTCCTTAAAATTATATTGGCATGTCGCAGTGTGTCGCGGTATCCTCCATAATTACCCCGAAGTGGTCTCCACTAGATATCCCAGAGCGATCGATCGCGCTTCAAAGTTCCGAAGAAGAGGATTGGGAAGGCGAAATGCAGCTGCAGCTGCAAACCCAGCGCAACATTAAGGACATACCGCAGCGAGAGCGAACCTGGCAGTATTACTCGACTAATCACTTTGTAACATGGTCGAGCTAGACTCCTTCGGGGTTGAGCAAGACGAACAAGAAGAACGGGGCGTGGTAGTGGTGGTGTTTCTTGGGAGTGGGTCGAGAGAGTGTTGGAAAGAGGTGAGACAGGCCAACAAACCGTGCCAAGTGCCAACTTCTCTTGTTAGAGAACAATTAAGAAATGCAGTGTTGCAAGTACAGGTCGGAAAGATAAGAAGAAGCTTGGTGTTTTCACGCGTGCCAACACGTATACGTTACCTAGCAAACTTGCAATAAAACTGGGTCTCTTTTTATGTGTTTCGTGGATAAATTAAAACCTTTGTGCTATTTCTGGAAAATTGGAAGTGAAAAGTGGAAATGAGAAAAACGTATGAGAATGCTAGTGGAAGAGAAGTTGCTTGTAATGTCTGAGATGATATTATATCGTATAAACCGCGCGGACACGTTGCAATTTTCGTATTATGCAATTTATTTTCATTATACTTGCTAATTTTCGCCAATTTTAAACTCGCCCGTACGTGCGGATTTATATACCTACTTTAATTATCGCACAGCCTACAGACGTCTCTGCTATATTTCAACTATCCGCAAATGATCAGAATTTTAATTAGAATAATTTATTAATAACAATTTGTCCGTATATTGCGAAACAATTAATTTGCATCCAAATGGATCACCCCCAATTCGGCTGTGTTGTGTTTTAATTAAGCGCGCAAAATATTCTCGAATCTATATTTGCCATGTCAATAATTGCGATCGTATCGTTTCCACCGTCCTACTATTAATAATTATACGTTTCTTTCTTTCATGACAATTACGTATCAAACAGACATTAATTTGGTAACAACATTGCGAGATTACCTGTTTTATTTAAATCGTATGAGAATGCCCATAGGTACATCAAAAGGTTTACAATTATTTGTACAATATTCCCTGAATGGCCTAAGATAATTTTACGAGAGGGAGATCATCATTGCGGTAAAAGACAAAACGTTACTTAATTTGTGGAAACGAATTCCATGCATATTTGTACGAATCCAAGAAGATTGCCCCCAGAATATATACCTACATAATTTTTACAACGAGCTTACGAAGAGGGTATTATCCAAGGTCCTGTGCGACAATGCGGTTCCGGTATTGTACACATCGGTATCGGATTTGATGGTGCCATGCGGTCGTGTTACGCACGTTGGTGCAGGTCGTTAGGAGGGGCGATCCCCGGTCTTTTCGTCCGGCCATTACGAAGCATTAACTGGCCCTGTCGACTATCACCCCCATGGCAACGGTTATAATACTTTTTTTTTTTCGCTTCAGCGATAGCGCGCGGTTTCCAAGCGAAGCCAGTTTCCAATTCCCCTTTGTTGCTACGAGCTTCATCACCCTCGCCCTCGCAAACGCACATTCCCAAAAACTTCCTCGCCTTCGATCAACACGTTGGTCACGAAGCACAAGAGCTGAAAAAGTTTGCGCGCTTTACCTTTAGGGAACCCTAATCATTATCATTCGTCGCTGAACGAGTTGTCACGAAACTTTTTGAGGCGGAATGTTAGTTTCTGTAATTTCCCAGGCATCATCAGTCTGGAAATTACAATCTCGCGTAATGCACAGCCACTGTTGACAAAGACAGAACGCGCGGCCAACGCAAACATTTGGCACGGGTTGGAGATCGTAATACGTACCTACAGCTGGACGCGGCTGTAAAGTAATTAGCTCCACTGGTCGGACATTTCGTGCCTTGAAGGCCAGACTGTGCCCTCTACGATTTTATGCCCCGTCTGGTCGTCTCAAAGTAATAATAAACTTTAAAGTAATTAAGATATATCGGGCTCCAATTACGGCTAGCTCCAAGAGAAGGGCGCGATATTCCCCCCCCCTCCCCTCGCACTTTTCGCAAGATATACTTTACGGCTGGCGGCGCCGACTTTTCAACGACTTCGATCAAAGTCACTGCGATTAATTTCGCGTCGAATAAATTAGCAAGCTCGGGCTGTTAAGTAATCCAAAGTCGCGCAATGTCAATATTCACTAAATAATATATAAATGATATTATTAAGTTCTGCGAAGGGAGAAAAGGCAAAGTTCGGCAATTTGTATTTTAAAATACCCTAAAAAGACGTAATAATAAAAAGACGAATATATCTTATCGAATATATGCTTTGTGCATGTGTATCACGACAAACGTAAAACTTGTATAGCTAAAAGCCTCTAATTTACGTGCCGTCGCGCAATTATACCTTTTTTTCGTTCGTATTCTTGAATCACAATCGCAGCTTGATGTCTTTTCAACCGGATGTACGGTCTGCAGGACCGGAGCGAGTACGTAAACGGTGCACGAAATGCACGCATTCGAGATAAGTTCGCACGCGATTACTCACGGTGGTTTGTGCGTACGTCGCCGACGGACGCACGAGCGAACTATCGCCTGCAAAAGTCCGAAGTACTCTGCAAGTGTACCTGACCCTCGAGATCGCGGTAATTGCGTGCGAATTCCGCGACGACGGCGCGTCGGCTGCTTTTTATTGCCGGTCGTTAGTGTAATTAAATCCTCGCTGCTCACGAACGAGAGTCGGGTTGAATGTGATCGTGAATTTATACGCGAAAGTGAAAGACGCGGCTAGACGAATCGAAACGATCTTTACACATCTGTTTTACTTCCTACTGCGCGTCCTTCTCAAAAGAAATATCTATGCAAACTTATTTTATTAACGTAAGTACATCCTTGGAAAAGTTAAAAATGATTAACAAACCGTTAAATAAATTTGATTGCTTGATATGTATAGAGGAATATTGCAAAGTTTTAAAATAAACAAAATAAAATTTCCTTCTGCGTTCGCGCAGAATTGCAGGATACAATTCGCAGATTAGAGAGAAGTAACTTGAGGGGAAGAGAAAAAGTAACCTGACGTGTCGATCAGAGAACAGCGACAAGAGGCAAACGGCGGCGGCCGAGGTAGTTCTTGTATCGCGGATGTGTTGATATCGGTGGTAACAATTTATTCGGTCGGTGGAGAACACGAAGGGAGAGCGCGGCTGCTCTCGGCGTGGGGTCTCGTCATCTTTTTCTTTCTTTTCTTTTCAATATCGCCGTTCGAGATAAAGCGAGATTCAATTTCCTGTTTCTGTCTCTCTATTTCTCTCTCTTTCTCTCTCTTTCTCTACAGCCTGTCACCTGCTCTCTTCTTCTCGCGCCATGATCTGCGAACGGTTGAGACCGTGCGGTCTGAAATTCCTGTGACGAACAGATATCGTCCCCGACTACTCGAGAGGGTAGAGTTGAGATAACTTCGAATACGTGGAAAGGTTCCGAGGGTTCATGGAGTACTACGCGACTTATATCGGGGGATTTGGTACGTGCGTGCGCTCCGAGGGTAGAAGAGGGGTCGGGCGATTAGGTGACTAACCCTCTGTTTGCACGGTGAAGTATTCCGATAACAGTGGGTTCCCCTATCAACGATATCTCTGCGCCTCGTTTATTGATACAGGACAATTAGCCTGTCTGCCATCGAAGCGCAACAGAGATCTTATTGAAGCGCACTTGAGATTATTGAAACGCAGTGGGGATATGATAACTTTGCCTTCCATTTAAATTTGCAATTGTCATATAGTATAACAGCTTCACACTGCAAACAGCTTCGTAATAGATTCATGTTATTCCACTCCATTTTCCTATCAATTTCACAGCACGCTTCAACGTCCGTTTATTTAGCTTCATTTCTTTTTATTCGCGGATAAAACACGTGAAACGCAAAACATTATGCTTTTTTTGGAGCAAATAGCTATTAAAATAAACAGATAGAATCGTCTAATCTAAACATAGCAAATGTGATTTTTCACAGACAAGGATAATAAACAAGTATAATCAAATTTCGCCATTTCAGTGTCACTATCTTTCTCTTTTTAAATTTACTTTCTCGAAAGAGAATATTGAAAAAACTGACATCCCAACAGTGAATCCCTGGACATATTTCTAAAACAGGAATTTTAATATTAGAAAAAGATGCTATTTAAAAGAAACAGATAAAATTTTGTTCTAATATCCTGTCTTAAAAATATGTCCAGGCTTACATACGAGTAAATAACTATAGAGAATGATATGCCAGTCCATTAGTCATGGCAGTAAGTAAAAGAAATAATAATTGACAATCACTATCTCTACTCCTGTAAGATCGTGCATTTACTTCCGAGAGTTTCCGTTTCTTACGTTTGAGTCTGCTACTTCCTGAAGTACCTGTCGTTAAGAGCCTTCGGGACCGAGCTGCAACGACAAAAAAGCCGCGGTAGCGTACATGCATTTGACTGCGCGTGCGAAAGTTTCGATTGGATGAGAACGCAACGGCACGTACACTCGCAACATACACGGATGTCTCGGCCGAAGGTAATTGCCTCAATGTAGAATCTCGTTAAGCAACGTGAAAGAACTTAAGGCGCCGTTAAGATCCACCGCTCGAGAGGCCTCGTAGTACTCGAAGTGCAAGAATGTAATATCCGCGTGTGGTTTACAGCGCGACGGCCAACGACTTACCTAACTGTAAAACTAAGACGCCAGATTCCGCGTCGACGAGATTTCGAGCTATCTCAGAGGGGCGAAATAATACGCCCACGCTTCGGCAAATAATATTAATTTTGCTAGAAACGGCAAGGATCCCCCATGTGCGGGGACCTCATAACGGCAAACTTACGACAGTTATTACCGGCGCTGATCATACTCTTCGTCGAGCGTAATTACCAGTATGGCATCGTAATCCCTCCCGAATCACATAAATGATGATGGAAGTATTCTCATTTCTGGTTTAATGTCCGCCTCATGAAGGTCATAAGCATTATAGAACATGCGGAAAACATTTCTAACTTTTTTATTATTTGATCGATACATATAGATCAGAAGTATCGGAAAGCAAAAAAAAATAGCGTAAATTTTTAGGGATTATGTAATCTGCTTCTCTCTCTTCGTTACGCATAACCATTGCGAAAATTTCAAGCGTCCAAACGGACTATCGTCGAAACATCCGAGACACCGCGCGGCGCGTTATATCCTCATTATCCCTTTTATCCGTGAAAAGATATTCACAGCGACAAAATCGTCTTGTCTCACGAGCGCAGGTACTATACTTTCGCGCGTTTACACCGCCAAGTACAAAGTGTTTTCTACAGCTATAAAAGAGCAAAAAAGAATGAATAAGGGAGAGAGCGGAAGAAGGAAAGATCTACCCGTACTCTTGTCCCTTCTCGCTATCTCGTTCAGAGTACACGACACGTAATCCTGTCGTTGTAATATCCAACCAACGTCCCTCGACACGCTCGCATCTTCGTCGTGCTCCGCGTACTCTTTGTTTCGCGTTTCGTGAGTGCCATGTAGGACGCCGCTCTAGCCGGAGTTTACATCGCGAGCGGATTTCGCTCTAAATAAAGAAAAGAAAAAACTAAAAGCTAATGCTACTAAAACTGCTCCTTTCGGATGAGAAACGTGTAAACTGTCAAACATACGTGGGCCCGGCCGCGGACGCAAAAATAAGGAAAGAAAAGAGAGAACGTCTGTTTAGTTTAATTCGCACTTGCAAAACTCTTTGTATGTGGATGAGAATTAAAGTTCGTACGAGCTCCTCGAATCCGATTAAAGCGGCGATTAAAGCAAAGCTCACGCGACGGGCTTAGGTTAAACGGCCGAAAACTCATCGTTCTTCGTTTTCTACCCGCTGCTGTAATACTCGGCAAGCCGCTGTGCGTTCGAGAACGCTATGCGATTACGTGAAAGCGACGAAGAAGAAGTTGCGAACTATTCCTCGCGCTCGCGGAATCGATCGTAGGCGGCTATCTTAGTCGTTTGGGCACAGATTTGCACTAACACTTCGCTCATGACCCCGAGCTTCGCAACAAAGTTCTCACTTTTGTGTGCACGCCCACAACGATCGCGCGAACTTGGATCTCGTGTCTTCGCGCTACGCGCGTCGTCCTCGACCTCCGCACTGCCATCGCCCTCCACTCGCCCACTACTATATCTACCGCTTCTCACCCCCGTCGCCACGTCTCGCGTGCTTTTTACCTCCGAGAGAGAACTTCCAGAGCATCGACTCGCGGAGAAGAAAAGGAAAATAAAAAAAACTGGAAGCGCAGCTAAGAACGGCACGAATAATGCATAGTAGGAATTAATCGAATCCCCCGGCGCTTTTTTGCCACGGCGTCGCGTCGTCCAGCGTCGCGCTCGCAACTCGCGACGCCTTGCTCGTCCGAATCGGTAGATATATTACTCCTCCACGCGCGTCAGCAAATCAAAAGGGAAACTTGGGAGAATAATTTTCAAGAGTCCGGCAAGGGTTATGCTTCGCTCTTTCACTCGGTGTAAACTCGAGCAAGACGCGCGGGCCTTTTCAAAGGGAATAATTCGACCGCGGTGTACCTACCCGCGCGCCGCGTACGAAAGCTCACGGCTGATTCCGATGGTCCAACTTCGCTGGCTTTCCAGCAAAGGCAATGTCTCGGCATTCATGCTGACCCTCGACCACAGGAATGCGCGGCTCCGAATACCGCGTGCCGGATGAGTCTTAGCTGCGGTCGCTCATTACGCAGCTTTAGCGGAAGCGATAGCGGGACGAGAAAGGGAGAAGACAGACAGCCGGACCAAGGCGGAAATCGGACGACCGGTATAGCGACGCAGTTGACTCGTGAAGCTTTTAATCTCGAAAATCTTTAGGACCTTCGGGCGACTAAAGGAAAACTTTCGCAATCCGTCCGGCACTCACGACCGGCCGAACGACCGCGGTCTCCCTTCGCTTTTCCCTCTTCTCTTTGCCCAGCTACTTCCGCAAACATCACTCGCAAATCTCTATGTAGCGCAAAGAGAGCATTGCCACTCGAACTTCTCGGATTTACCAACGAATTAAGGATCCGTATGGTATACTCTGCCGCGAAAAGATCGGCGAATAAGGAAAAACGGCAAATCGAAAAAAAAATTAAAGTATCGTTGCGCTAAAGTTATCTGCTTTACTTAATCCGCTGGGTTTAGGAGGCAGTAAATAGCGATCGATAATCGAGATTAAAAATAGACTCGTTCGTCGTGAAGTCTATTGCCCTATTGGTGTCCTCGCAGAGGCATAGTTTAATACAACGGGACATAGTCGCACGGAGTTTCGTATGCAACTTCGTTATATGTGCACATGTACAACGGGTTACACGTCAAATATGCGTGCAAATTGGATCAGCAGATCGGTTTGAGAAGCCCGTCGAAATTAATATCCGTTCCGTTAGTTACCAGAGATCCGATACGAAGGGCTTAGAATGCATGATCGTTTCGTGGTGTAGACGCCTGCCCGCAAGTACAGATTAGATCAATGCGATGTGTTGTGCTTGAATACAGTGTACACTAGGTACATGTATCGGGCATTAGTGCAGTATATTCACGACGCTATCAATCAACGCACTACCGGATGACGAATCTTGGTGAATGAGTTTCAGTGCGTGCCTTAACTCCTGACGGTCATCGATATTTCAAGTGACTGCAAGAACTGTTTGAGAAATTCGAGTATCTCATCGCGAGTACAGCATGGAGGACGATCAAATAACGACTACGGATCAACGATGAAAGTTTGCGGTGTCCACATAATACCCGCGTGCCTACTCCGCGTGTGCGTTATATCTTACACCGGAATTTACGTCATACTCCAAACACATCGTCGCGTAAAATAAGATTAGACACACATTCGTTTCGCAGAAGCTCGCAACAATTGTTGATTTTCCTTCAGCATTCGCGGAACGCACGGCGACAAAATTAGCCGGCGATAACTCCGAAACAAGTGTCGCAGAGCGCTATATACCAGTTGCGGCTACGCCGCGCTTCACGAAGCCCCAAAACTTCGTGCCAAATATTCGCGCAAACGCGAAACTGGCATTCCGCGTACACACCCGCGTATGTACATCCAACCGGAAACGCGATGCACTACAAGGACAATAACCGCGCCATTGTAATGAAAATTCCGCCATTGGCGCGATAGGAAAACAGACCGGCGCGCGGCGGAGTCCGGCCGCAAATCCTCCAAAAAGTTTCCCGCCCAGAAAATGCTACGCTCGTAAAGAACACTCTGGAACGCGTAGGTTACTCGCGTAAGCGTATCTACATATGTGTGCCCGCGTGCGCGTGTGTGCTGTGTGTGTGTGATACGCGCTCGTAAGCAGCGCGTCTCCCCAGCATGCGGTCTCTTGCTTATACGTATAACACACGCGAGAGCCGAGAGCCGGCACGCACCGGCGATGCTCTCCACACTCGGCTTTCCACGGCCCAAGCCGAGCCGGCAAGCCAGCCAGCCAGCCAGCCAGCCAACCAGCCAACCAAGCAGGCAACCGTCCGACCAACCAACCGACCAACCGACCATTCCACATTCCATTCGACGGTTCTCTCTCCCCCGACACCATAATGAAGTCAGCCCGGCGTTTTAAGCCCCGGTAATATCGCGTGGCAGGACACTCCCCGAGATAATATTGGTGATGTATGCTAACGGGCATTTCGTTGCCCGGGGTACGTACGTTTTTGCGTTCCGCTCGTACCGTCCGTTCTCTTAAACGATTTAACGCGAGGCGAGAAAAGAGAGACGGGATAAAGAGGGGGGTCAGCATCCCCAAAGAAAAACGCCGGGGAATTTAATCCCCGGTGTATACCGCGGAGGAAAGTGTTTTTCGCACGTATGACAAGCGAGCCGTAAAACATCGGCGGTTTTGTCAATTTTTATCAGACACGGGTCACATCTTAAATCTATCGAGATAACACAGAATAATTAAAATTTACATTTTGAATTATTTGAGGAAATTAATGTCATTAGTAAAACTCGTAATTTAGAAAAAAAAAGACGAATAAAGCTCCCTGTGATTAATTTCTGTGAAGTCCGTCTACCTGCATCAAATACGCTGATTGTATTTCATTAAACGTAGGTGTGAACGATTGAGTTTGCTCGTTCGCACAATTTGTACTGCAAATGGCTGGTCGACGCGATAAAACGATCCCGGAAGTCACAATATTTAATTTGGAGGATTGTAAATTAATCACGATCAATATCCTGATATAAAAGTTGCACAGCAATTGCCCATCGGTGTTGTCGCAAATGAAACGCGTTACAATCGCTGTTATAAATAAATAAAAAAAACAGCAAATAGCGCAAATAGAATGCACTCCATCGTTACATAAAATCTCAAAAAATACATTCTAGTAATTATTGCCTGCTTTACATTCAAAATATCGTAGCAACGTCAAACTACTTTTACACTTTGCGTATATCTCTTCCGGCTGATATCAGTATTGCGACCGTAACAAACATTGCGTAATTTATTCCAGCGCGGATTACAACGTGTCGTTGAAATTTCTGGAATTTCCTGCGTATAATTTTTGCCAAACGTATATACACGGCTAGGTGTAAAACCCGCTTCTGTCATCGCTGCGCGAACGACAACATTCGAAACGGTCGATGAGAAAACGAAAAAAATCACGATACCACGTGGCACCGTTATCGCCTCGCTCTTCCGTTTCCGCTTCCGCCCGAGCCTGGCCTACCGTAACCAAAATGAACTATACTAGGCTTGGTTCACCATTCGAGTATATCGTTCACGCGAATATTGCTATGCGAATATTGCCACGCGATTATTGATTCGTGCAGCTCATTGACAATAAGTATCTACCAATAAATAATCACACGATAATTCTACAGTCACTGAGGACTCGAAAACGATCGCCGATCGAATTAATGGCACTTTTTACGACACGACCACCAGCCGCGAATAACGGGAAGCACTTAGGGATATCTGACCTTTGTGATGCCTGAGATGAGAACGTCCGCAGCACGGTTGCTCGAAGTACGCGTGTCCGGGGTGGACGCCGGCGGGCCTGCCGGCCGTGCTGGGGCCCAGAAGTTGTCCCAGGACAGCTGCGAGAACAGCTGCCCTAACCATCGTTGTCATGGCGTCCGGTAGTAACCTCTGCCTCTGCATCGTCACAGGAAAATAAAAACACCTTTTCACTATCCTTCGTGCTCCTTTTTCTTTCCTTCACTCTTCTTTCTCTCGATCTGACGAGAAACGATCCTCCACGGTTCTGTTCTATCTCCGCCAATTTCGGAGCATTTCGCGCACGACAGCTGTCACTCCGATCCGGGCTTTAACGAAGCTTATACAAAGGACCGCGTGGGCCGCGACGCCCTTGAGTAGAAGGTGGTAGAGTCTCCGGCCGCAGCGTGGTTGTTGCCCTTTGCCGCTGGCTACGACAATGACGGCCGTTCACCGGCGTGTAAAGCGTTCTCTCTTCTCTCTCTCTCTCACTCTCTCCTTCTCGATTCACTCGCCGTCCTTGTCCTGTTCCTGCGGCAGGTACACTCCAAGATAGAAACTCGACCGCGTGTTGCTCCGTTCCCCGTTCGCTCTCTCTCTCTTTCTCTCTCTCAGCTCCTCGCGCTCCTTCTTCGTTTTTCGCACTGCTTTTAGAGGACAAAGGAATTCTCTTTCCTTCGCCTTTGTATAATCCGGTGCCCTTAAGTCGCAGGTAAGTCTTTAGAACGATGAACGATTTTCATTGATGACGCAAACTCAGATTCTACAAGATTCCTCACATTTCCTGAACACCTGGTCAATATTATCTAACGGAGTTGGCCATTTAAACCCTTTCTTGTCTCCCGTTAGTAGAATCCGAGGTACACGTTCGTCGCGCGTTGTAATTATTATTATTACGACGCTTCTTGGTAGAGGACACAACACTGCGGATGTTCGGAGCGTCGTGTGCGCGAGTTACCAACTGAGAAAATCTTGGTTAACTAAATATAAAGAACGAGACGCGTACGATGGTCACATCTGTTGCTCGGAGTCGACGGAGCCGCGTTCTCGGAGTCCACGGGTATGCCGTTCCCTATCGCGCGTACATCCTCGCGGTGTCGGAGAGTAGACGCGACGCGTTGGCGACACACGTCCGTGCCATCCGTCACAACATGATCGAGCCGTTGGTTGAGCGCTAGATCGCTGAAGGCAAAAGGGCGCGCGTCGACCGGACTGGGTTTACTGGAGCGGCGACGAACGACGATTGCATAGACCTCCCTCATCGGAGGCCGCGGCACGACTGTTACCCTCTGACGCGCGTTGCCGCGTTCAGTCGCGCTCGGCGCCGCTCGGCCGACGTCGGCTCCACTCGGCCGGAGCTGCTCCAAAGTCGTGCCGCACGCCGCACGACTCCTATACTCCTATATGATCCATCCAGCGGCCGCCGGCCGCTCTCTTTCTCCTCGCAATCTGCGTTAAGGTGCGCCTACATTTATCGTAAGCTCCTTACGACCACTTACGACGATCGCAATGCTCGTCGTGACAGTTATCGTAACCTCATCGATGAGTTTATTCAACTTGAACTCTGACGATTACAATTCGCTTGTCTAGCGTTACAACAGTAACCTAATCTGTCAGCCTTTTCGACGCGCGAAGAAAAGTGTGTTTATATGATATATTAACATAGATATATTGTTTACGAGAGTTTCTTTCCTTACGACCACGATCGCAGCGTTACGATATATGTAGGCGCACCTTTACATACTCGCCCGCCACGAAGAAGCGAGGAAGCGTCAGTCCCCGATATTTCTTTCTCGTAACCCTGACGCGCCACCCGCTTCCTTTATGGCGGCTATGAAAAATTTTTAGGCCGCGCGACAGAGCAGGCCCGGAGGGAGAAAGATGCTCCAAGTCGGACTTTACGGCACTTTCGCAGAGGCACCGTCTGAATTATGAAGAAGCTCCGCCCTTTTTCCTTTTTTTTTTTTGAAACGTCAAACGAAAAGCACCGCCTTACTCAACGTACCTTTCGATAAAGCCGATAAGCTTCTTCGACTCACGGCAGATCTACGGATTTCTCACGCGATTATTGAGCTCCTTGCTCCGCTTATCAATGAGTATGATATTAATAAAAAGTATGTCAGACTCGTAACATTCGTATAATTCCTTTTATAAAGAGATGCGATACTGAAATTGTCATCGTATATACTCGAAATATCGAAATTAATTATTAATTCAAACTATATTTCTAGAAAATAATTTATAAATGTTATAAAACATTTAAGAAGAATATAAAAAGTATCTAAGGAGTTATAAGAAACTTTAGTCTTGACAAATTAATTTCAAGATCTTTCAACTTATTTAAATATTCCAATACATAAGATATATTTTTCATAACTGTCCGTAACATTTCTTAATCTTAGATTCTATGAATATTACGGACAAATCTGCCTTGCAAAATGAAACTAAGGCATAATAAAATTTTTAAAAAATTAAGAAATTTTATGACAGAAAGCCGATGAAATAAAAATCATATATATGTACAGATGAAATCCACCCACACACACATAAGTACAATACTTAAAAATAAGAATTTATAATTAAGCTCCGATATATATGCATTATACATTTCGGTTTGATAGTTGACGCAAACGAACGCTAATTGAAGTAAAACGGTTAACATGATTATTCCGACTAAATCATTTGGTTAGCGAAAATTCAGTTAGCGGTCTACTGAGTGCATGCAAATGTAATTACGATGCGAAAGCGAAATCTTGTTATTCTAGGTGACTATTCATATTATTTGTACGAACTGAACGAGATGAAGAACGCCAGACGCGATTGTGCAAGTCAAATTATCGTTTTTCTTGTCGCGTACCATCTACTTTCAATATCAGATCTCCTACAGGTATCTATTGTGGAATCTATAGAGTGGCAAGCAAGCGCTAAGTGTCGTTCCCTGTCTCGGACGAAACAAAAATAAAAAAATAATGACGTCAGATTATCAAAATTCATTTTGCAGCTGCGCTGTATCGCTCCGTCGTCCACGTTACAAAATCAATTCGCATAGACATACCGCAGAGAATTTCTGAGGGGTCGAGATACACGTTCGACGCCGCCAACGTTCGCTACATCATGCGCACCGATGCAGCCCGAAGGATGCCGCGAGAACGAAGTCAAGCGGGGTGTATGAATAAGTCGATATGCTAATGCGAAAATCCTGCGAAGTTAGCTGAGCCCAGGCTGAGCTGCAAAGAAAGTTGCGCGGCATCCAGGCCACGGTACAAAGTGTCTCTCGGTAACGCGGAAGGGGGAGACAATTTTGTACCCCCCGTACAGACGCAGCGGTACCGGGTATTACGGCCTTAGTGGGTACAGGCCACTTTCCTTTGTTGCTCGCGGGGTGAGACTTGTGGAGGTGCTGCAGTCTATGGAGGTAAGGGAAGTCGTAAGAATTTTAGAACAAAGGGGAAACCAGTCGGGAGGAGCCGTAGTGGAAGCCGTGGCTTTTCTTAGCTTTTCCTCCTCCTCCTCCTCTCTCTCTCTCTATTTCTCTTGTGATACAAGAGGGTCGACCGGTCGGGTGCTGCGACCAACAAATCCACCGGCCGCTCTGTTCCATTTCATTGAAATAGTTTAGAATTGCATGAGGCTACTCGGTCGTCCTTTCCCATCATTGCGGCGCTTCTTACGACTTGCCTTTACACTTCGCCGCGGTCCATTCGAGACGCCACCTTTTCGGGAGAATGCGTAAGAGAGCGGTGAGAGCGAGCAAATCGCCGGAAAAACCGTAAAATGCATCTCGCCGGTACCGTCCGCGTTTAATGTTTGAGATATAGAGCGTCGGTGCATGCGACACGGGCAGGCGCACATGTGTCTACGAAATCGCGTCTGTCGCGGAACACTCGAAGGTAAGAACTGTTCCGCGGTGAATGCGCTGAAGAAACTGCGAGACGTCTGATGCGTTTTATGGAAAATTCTATAAAGTCACGTGAATTCTATGACAAATGTCTATTCGCTCGCGACATCGAAATTGCACATTCCGCTCAAGTAACAATTCGATAAAGACTGTCGTATGTTCAATATGAGTCACGTAAGAAGAGAGATAACTTATAATAGGATAGTCAAGGAAACATTCTATTTTTACATTTCGCAGAAAATGTCTTTACATTAGAAAACGATCAATCAATCATGCAAAACTCGATGTTACTTCGCGGGGAGCACGATCTTTCGTTAGTTCTATTTCAATAGTGACAAACGTCTGAACCGTCGTAGGACGCGGGTGATGAGACGGGCTTCAGCGCGAGCGATATTAAATATTCAAAGACGTCAAATCGAGTCCACATTATCCTCTTATTCCACGGAGGCGCTTCGCGCGTCTTTGAAGCTCCCACGCCTCGTTGCACGCGAGTCGCGAATCCGACAGATCCCTTTTTCGTACGAACGAATCGAAAATATTTGTCGCCACGAGGGTCAACAAAATCCGTATCCTTAGTCGAGCGTCGCTCCATACGTTCTGCGATTCTGTATAGACTTTTCGCCTTTTCATTTTCATACAGTCATTCTTTCATCCTCACTCTCATATGAAAACACGGCACAGGTACACAAACTCAAATTACTTTCGATATATAAGATAAACAAAAATATCGAAAATCGATATAAGAAATAAGTTACGTTGCGTGCGGGAGATCCACAATCTTACATAAATTTTATGGCAAGAATCGTGACAGATAATGATATATTATCGTTATAAACTTTCACGCTTACGGAATAATCGCCGCAATTATCGTCTAATACGTGTCGGCGGCTGAGAGGCATCGTTCAACCATATTGCACGCAAAGCCCCAAATAGCGCCGTAATTGCCTAGCTGTCTCATTCTTATTATTCAGTGCTTCCTTCCGCCGAAAGACACGACAGCGGCGGTATCCAAGTATAATCGAGACTCGCATACAACCTTATAACCACAACGCGTTCCTTATAAGGAGATACCATTTCTTCCTTCTTCGATTGCCCTTCTCCACCTTTACGTCGGTCGAAAGGTGCGTCCGGAGAAGGGCAATCCGTTTAATTATACTTAATATCTATGCGGCACGGTTCTCACTTATCCCTCATCCAAAACACACGGTACGCATCGAGATCTCATCATCTCGTTTGAGGGGAACGAAACGTATGGCCCGTCGCCTCCTCCATATGGGATCCGACTAACATCTCACTTCGCCATAAAAATCCGTATGTTCTTTTGTTCCATGAAATCCGCTTAACTACAGCTTTATCCCGTATAAAACAGCGAGTGGAAACGTCAAAGAAAAATGTTGAATTTACAAAGACTACGCATATGGCTCTGCTGATTTCACTTCGAAAGGAGACATTATATTTTAATGTAAGTGGGGTTTCTCCAAAACATGTATATGTAATTTAAGAGAGAATATTAAGTGAAAGATTTTAGACATATATACATATATCTCTCACTCATTTGCTACATATATGTATATATCAAGACAACTGAAAATAAAGAAAATAAACTTTGCATACAGGTAGTAAGACGTAACAGAAAAATTCAACTATTGTAGAAAAAATCTGACAATCGTTTCTCATTAACTGAAAGATTAAACGATATTGCAAAGTAGCACTATGCTTAATGACGCTCTTCTGATTTCTCATCCATGATTAATGGATTTGACTTCGTAAGCATCTTGTGTGCGTACAACTTTAGCTGATTCCTTAGTCGATTATGAACCCGGCGCAATTCTCGCATTCTCGCCCAATTACTCTCGCAGCTTAGATCGCATTCCGTTCTAATCCGAGGAATACTTGCTCGGTTAAAGCGTCTTTGATAAACGATTGCGGTGCAAGAGCATCTATACTATTCGAGAAATGAAATTTAGAGAAATAGAAATGGCACAATACCATTGTCATTGTTTAATTTTACTTTCTCTTCTGTTAATGAATTTAGCATTGTAATTTTGAAACATAGAATTTGTAGAGTGTCATATGTTCTGAATGTGCAAATTTTTCGGAAACTTCAATGTAATATAAAAGTTAATAAAACGACATAACAAAATATTACGTTGTTTATTTTTTTAATTTGTATATTCCATTCTTTAATTAACGTATGCGTCAATTAATTCGTCGATGATTAAGTATATATTCGTTGTTATTCATTAATAGTAAATCTATACATTGCTCCTCCAAGAAATCGTTCGCAAGTAGCGATAGGAAAACAAAGCGTCGTTCATGTCCGCTAATTTTAGTACGGGCCATAATATGCGTCTGCGGTCGATTAGGACGCGCCGTTGCGCCGCGCCGACCAGCAAAGCCCGTGTAAAACGCGTCTCGCAGTCCGCATTCCGTTCTGATCCACAGAATATTCAGTCAAGTAAAGCGTCTTTGATAGAACACCTCTTTGGTGCAACGGGTGACAACGGGCGTTGTGCGGAAGGTGAAGTACGGGAAGGAGGGGAAAAGGGAAGGGGACCACGAGAAGGTGCATGAGAAAGAGAAGGTACGAGGGATGGGGGAGAGGTCTGCACGGGGTGTGATCATCAAAGTGACCCATACTCTGTTAAACGGCTCACGTCTCGATCACAGACAAGCCGGAGCAATGCCGCCGAGTGATACCAAGGGCTGCGCCGGCCGAGGGTGTCACGGTGGATTTAATTAATGCAATTTAGCATCCATCCATCATCTCTCGCGTTTTTGCCTTAACGAGGGCTGCTACCGTCGGCGTTATCGTTGCTGCTGTTGCTGCTGCTGTTGCTGTTGCTATCGCTGCCGTGTCGCCGCCGTCGCCGCTGCTGGTGCTATGGTAGGTCTACGTGGCACTTTGATGAGACAAGCAAGCCTCTCTCGATTATATCGATACCTGGCCCGCCCCCTTGGCGCGGCCCTTCTTCCTGCCTCGACCTCCGTCTCGCATCGTGGAACCGGGGCTTTACGATCACCCAGCCGTATTAAACTGCGCCGTACAAGCAACGCGTTAAGCTCGGCGTCCGTGTACGTTCATCAGCGTGCGGTTATGCGTGTTTGTGTGCGAGCCAGCTGCTACCTGTACATTGCTCGTATCGGGGCAATAGACATCGGTGCGATGGGTAATAATAGTGTAGGGAAAAAAACGAAACGCGCACAAAGGCGTTGTCCCTCGCCTGTTTTCGTGTAGTCCACTCTGGCGTCTTGTTAGCAACCGCTGCAAACAGGCGCCTGTCGTGTCCCGCTATCCGAGCGACATCGTGGGCCGCATTTAAGTGAGATGTATCACGCGTCGACGGCACAAAGCCGTTCATTTTATATAGCTGCTCTTGTGTCTGCCCTTCCGCGTGGCCTCGAACAGATTTGCTTGATGTCCACAAGAAGAATTGGATCGTAACGAGAGCTTGATCGAATTAATTCTAAGTTTCCATTACAATCGTATCTATGTTTAATTTGTAAAAAAATTGTACTCAGTAGTCTGAGTCTTTATTAATATTTCGCGAGCAATGCACTTTGAATTATATTAGGTATAATGATTCTCTCAAATAAGTTACAAATATCTCTTTTCAATCTTATGATTTCACTCGCTTTCACTTTAGTAATAAGTTCAGACGAAGCGTAACGACTATAGCTGCACTGTTCGACGATGTTTCGCAACGATCCTACCATCAAAGCAACGTGCATGCAGCGAAGAACGATCGAACCAGGATTGAAACATATGCCAGATCAGATCCTACAACATACCATTCGTTCCTATAGAATCGGAAGGAGGAAACGAAAGCGTGTAATAGGCGAGCATAGTATCCGCTCGTCGGCTAAAATAGTTTCCGATAAGGTGAACACGAGAGAATCTTCTCTTCCGAATCGCACTTCCACAATCGTGGGAATCGTCGCGATTTCAGGTGGTAGTTTCAGTGTTAAGCGAGTGCTCAAACACCACTGTGCGAGGAACCTCGGCGCCTATAGCAAATCCGCTCTGCGGTTGCTCCAGTACGAGAAATAATATTGAGAGATACACATGATACGTATACGGTAATTAAAGCCCTCTATGTAATAGAAATAAGAAAACGTTCGTCCGTGCCTCTTTAGTTCATCGTTTGCCATAGAGTCTTAATCAAAAATTTTTGATTGCCATGTTTTATATAGCTATTCTTTTTAATGACCATTTCTATTGTGTATCGTATGTATTGTAATATTTTAATAAAAATAAAAATTAAGTTACATTGATGCAAAAATATTAACATTATCAACTACTATTATTCTATTAATTACTAATAAACATTACTAATATTGTAAATTTTTAATAGATTCTTATCTATTAAAATTTTACAATATTAGTAATGTTTATTAGTAATTAATAGACTAATAGTAGTTGATGCTAATATTTTTGCATCAATGCAACTTAATTTGTATTTTTATTAAAATATTAGCATAAGAGTCTTCTGTCTCAATGTGCTAGACGTTGCTAGAAGATTATATGAGTGCAGGAAGCGATACAGGAAGAACAAGATCGTAATGCAGTTTATATAGGGTCGAGCATAGTGGCCGCGGGTATAAGATTATGCAACGCAAAATGGTTTCAGTTCCGAAATGGCGCCGGCATTATTTTGAGTTTAACGACAAGACCACATACACAACAGCATTTTTTTGGAATTAAGTAGATTACTGTATCCGTGTCAAATACAAGCAATTCGCACGTATATGTTGTACCTTCTCGTATTCGTTTAGGATTCTCTCTCTCCTTTCTCTCTTCCATGTAAAGGGTTTATGTAAAAGAAGTCATGACTGTTCCACGACAATTCTCGCATGCCGATTTTAATCCGCAGAAATCGCTTAATCGCAACCAGCCGTATCGTAATAGATCCCAGGTCGTCGGCAGATACGCGAGATTGGACAACGCGATTGCGACAGTTAAACGATTCATCGTGTGTGTGTATCTAGCCGAGCCGGAAAAACGAGAACGCCACGCATTTCGAGCAAGTCGTTACGCGGTCCGCGCGTGATAGTAACTCCGATCGACATTGAAATATTAGCCGCGTTAGTTCTACAAATGGATTTCGCCCAGGAAGTGCCTGTCACGACAATACGTCGCGGCAATGCGAAATCCTCATATCGACGTTTATCTTCCGCCAGGTGAGAATAATGTATGAGGCCATGAGGTTTCGAATTAACCGAAACAACCACGATCGGTATTAGATAGCGTATCCGAATCGCTTGCATTTTAGGTATTAGTAATTAATATTATGGCAGAATGATCTATCATGTACGATTGGCGCGTGCACGCGCGTGACATATAGGTACCTACGTTAAATGATTTTTCACTAAGAAAAACGGCTGAAGATGATTCCTGGTCAGCGTCATCAACAGTGCGCGCGTAATTACGTTAACGAGCATTGCTTGCGTCGCGCATTAACTCGCGCCTACCAGCCGCACGCTTTTCGCGAGCCAGACGCTCGCGCAAGCCGGTGGTCGCGTTCGATGAATGCGGCTTAATTGGTGGGCGAGGCCTCTAATTATATAGCTGATTGTCGATGCCGTCCATCGGCGTAGCCGCCATCTGCATTACCAGTGATTACAGCGTGACGTTCCCTCGAAACGATCATGCGTTCCCCCGCGCCTCCCGTTCGCTCGTACTCTCCTGCCCCCGATCTCCCGACCGACCAATTCGGCCTGATTATACATTCCGTTTTGGGGTATTCGGCCAGTAGTGCATTTTTCACGAGCAGTTAACTGAAGTAATTAGTCATTGGACAGCAAGCAGGCGGAATAAACGGTCCATCCTGGAGAGCGTTTTGCGGCGTGCGGACACGATCGATACGTCCCGCCGGTGTGGAACTTTGGGGCTTTAGAACTGTCAATTGAATACCGAATACAGACGAAACGAGTATCGAGTGGCCGACAAGAAAGACCGATGCGTCTATAATCCTAGGAAACTCTCTCTTAAAACATATAAAAATAAAATAATGATTTCTCTTTCATCGAAAGATTCGTCGACGGACTTCAGATAAACAGAGCATATTCTTAAATTGGTGATAATATCGTACTTTTGCATTTTCTAATGTTGTCTGTCAATGAATCGCCAACTTTTTCGTATGTATAAAGTGGTTCGGGGCTTACCACTTATTTTTCGTTTATTTTTCAATATGTCGAATTTTTAACGATGTAGCAGCGCGGAAATAAAATAAAATGGTTGTGGCTGAACGCGCGTTCAACCGCACACTGTGCGCAGTAATATCGCCCCTATTGGCATTTAGACCGCGGCGTTGCGAACGGTTACCAAAAGCCGCGGACCAGCAGGCGCATTCGATATCATACTAGTGGCGTTATTAATTTCCAGTAGTCCCATCGTATACACGCTCGGGACGATTGCCGTTAATCGTGTCTGCGGGCCGGTTAATCGTTCAGATCGAGATGCTTGATTAAAGTGGAGCGGATCTAGACAGCGATAATTATTGAAGTATTTGATTGTTCTTGGAGAGAGCCATTCCGGTGAGTTATATTAAATTAACATTGTCTTATATGAAGCATAGTCTTCTAATTATCGATAGAAGCGCGTATCAGATTATAATCAATGACCGGAAGATAATTTTGCTCCGAATACCTTCACTTGCCGAATCTCGCTGGTACTCGAGCTGGAATAATGCGGTCCGATGTTTCGATTCCGGAACAATAACTCGACATTATACAAATCAAACGAGCGTTGATATTCATGAATCCGAAGCCGGAGGGTGAAGGTATAATTGCATTACGCGCACACCCTAAAATACGACGACGCCGGGGAGATCCATTCCGTGTCCCTCCATCGGCGGAACCCATCGAGTTTTCTCCCGTATAATCGCCCGTGTTTCACGCGTTTCCACCTCGAATCAGACAGAAGCGTTAACCGAAAAACGACAATGCGAAAGTCTGCCGCGAATTCCAAATTTCAACTGGCTTTTTTTTTCAAAATATTCCTCTGTTATTTCCGACTTTCAACTATGAAATTCGTGCTTCATATGTATATATTATTCCGTTTCGTATTTCAATTATCGTTTAATTTCACCATTTCTTAATACGCGGTTGATCGTTCTCAAACACGTATGATTACTCAACCACGAGCTCGATTGCAGTTCGCGTGATTATGGTCGACAACAATGCCACATATCTCCATAATAACAATACGTCATGTGCACGGAGGATGATGCGTTCGTACGGAATGGCACGAGCGTGCCAGCGATAAAGATAATCAATATATAGGAGGAAGAAACGAGCGGCGAACGAAACGAGAGAGGAATCGCGCGAGAACAGAACGGACGACATCAGGTACGCCTCTCAGTTTTGTGCGGCGAGGGGAAATTGAAACAGCTAACCACGTTGGCGTTGACGAGGGTGAAGGGAGAGAAGAGGCCGGCGCGTAGCGAAAAGAGGCGACTATCGGGGGAGATTTGGTTGGGAGGGTGCGAACAAAAGAGAGGGAGAGAAGACAGGGAGAGAGGACGGGAGAACGAGAGGGCTATGCGGGAGAGATTCAATCAAACGAACGCATATAAATGAGTCGTTTCAGAGTAAAACTGAATTATACGCTGGCGCTTCTATATCTACACGCGTGCGTCACGCATGGACATATATACACGACAGGTATCCGGATCACAGTTGCTGTCGCGAACGAACTGTAGAGAGTGTTGTTATATGTTGCCGAATATCCGGAATGTTTGCCGGCGGACCCTTACTCGAAAAGATTCGTTTGGATAACACGACAGTTCGGTGGCACACTCGAGAGGTCGAAACAGTAGTAGAGTCGAAACACGGTCAGCGGATCAATGATGGGAAAAGGTGGTGTCAATTGACTGAAAAGATTTGGGAATGAGTGAATATTAACCCTAATCTGCATGAAATTTTTTTTTTAATGGACTTCTTACTTCTGTCGTTTTATGAAAGAAGTAATCTTCCATGCATTGAAAGGTTGGCAAAGAGATCGAGATATTCAGATAAGGAAAGAATTATACAGGCGCGGAAGATATTTTCAGAACCAGATGCGCGCGCGTAGCGTGTAATAGCGTTGATTGTATGTAACCCTCGCAAAGATCACACGCGACAAATCTTTTCTCCTAAAGTAAAGTTATCTCACCACGAACAATATACAAAGGGCTCGAAAAGAACGATTATTCTTCGCGGAAGAGAAGTGGATGACCTCGTGTCATGAGTGACGGTGAAGCGAGAGAGATGTGGAGAGAATAGCGAGAGCGAGAAGCTGTGAAAGATATAAAAAGAGAAAGAAGGAAGGCGAGAGCTGACGGACCCCCGCGGTAGGAAATTAAATAACCAAACTTTTCCACAAGGATCCCTAGGGTTACTTTGGAAGCCAACGTCGGGCAGAGCAATGGCAATGGCGGTGAAGTGACTGGAAAGAATCAAAAGAACAAACGGTGGCTACGAGAAGGGGTGAGGTCGCAGAGGGACACGGGGGTAAGGGTGTGCGAGTAGCGAGAACCGCAAGAAGTGCAAGATAAACGTGCCACGCTCTACCATTCCGTGTCCTCTTTGTTCCGCGCCAATCCTGGCGTCGCTTCAACGCATTTTCGAACTTTTCGCCCGTCCCCCTCGCTCGTCGTCCATTATTCCTCTTTGTCTTACTGGCCTGCATTGCGCGCGGGCCCCGTTCGCCGTCGTCACGCCGCGCCGGGTCGCCCGAGCGATAAAGTTCGCCCGAAATCTTTCCCCACGTTCCTTTCCGCCCGAGACCACTTTCCTCGCGCCAAGTTTCTTCATTATGCCAATGACCCGTTGTGTCGTATCACGTGGGAAACTATGGCACAGAACGTAGACTACGTCGCTAGCCCGTATAATTGACTTCGTATAACGATCGTTCAAAGATCGCTCGCCGCGTAGCCGCTTAAATATTCGTCTATTGATTTTTTCTTCGCCCATTCTTTGTACGGTAAACACGGATGTATAAATGAAAGTTTAAGTATGATCGTTAATCCATTATCAATTAATAATCCAGAAATTATGATTGACATACATTCTGACGTAAACGAGGAAGTCGCTATGCGTCCAATAAAACACAGTCAATAATCCTACCTCTCATTAATCATGCAATATTTTGGAACTATCTTTACATAATTGCGGAAGATTAAACGTGACCTCGTTTATTGACCTCTTAGGATCAATATACTTATACATATGGAGCGACACGACGTCTCGTTTATTATAATTTATAAAGGGGCTAAGGTTCTCATCGCTAGGTCGTCATTCTGAGTATATGTCGATTATATTTAAAAATCTCCGTCACATATGTATCGAATAGTAATCGAAAACGTGCTCGAAAACGAGATAGATACGTAAATCAGGCCACCATTAACAGCGTATTGTAGGCGATTGGCGAACATAATAAAGGTACAAGCTGCTTTGAATCCCGCAGAGGCTGATAATTGGACCCCAGACTTTCACAACACGAGCTTTAGTTCGATCCTCTGGCCCCGGACTCTACCTTATCGTGTCCCTGGACCGAGGTGTCCAGAATAGCTCCAGGTAACGAGACAATCTAGAAACGCGATTTGGCTTAACGACAAGAGCGATTTCCAATCACTGGTATACAACAGAAAGAGAAAATCGCATGATCAAATCGCCGGGATGCTCCAGCTATCTCTAATGAGAATCCCGATAACGAATTTGTCCTCGTTATGCCAACCAGGAAATTATAACTGTCTGCGTATTGCGGATTTAAATGTAAGAATGCAATGGTATATGTAATTTCGAATTTTTTGTTATATTAGTAACGCGATGTTTCTATTTCAAAATATCACGGCATTACGTAATTCAAACATTCAATGCAATATTTCATTGTTTTATTGACACAATTTTGCGAGTAGATTAGATTTTCTCGTTTCATTTACAATCTTTTTATATACAAATATATTTTAAAAGCAAACATCGTTTGAAGGCAAGCAAATATTACGCGGACTATCACAAATAACACGAAATTGAGTGCCGACACGTGAGAATGTACATGGTGAAACGGTGTTGTGTCAGACCCGCCACCAACGACCCCTTCATCGATGTTGAAAGGAGCCACTGTGACCATGGAGTCGGAAGATGAAGACCTCAACAAATGTCGAGATTTGGTTGCCTCGGATGATGGATGTGATCTTGCCCGTAGGGGAAAACAGCCCTGTTAAGCAAAAAGAGCGAAGCGACGCGCAGTACAAGAGAGAGAGATAGAGATAGATAGAGAGAAAGAGGGAGAAAGAGGAAGAGAGAGAGAGAGAGAGAGAAGGAGAAGAGTAACGAAATGACGACACAATGATGGAGATAGAATCGATGCAGAAAATACGTACATGCACATAGGAGGTCGATAAAAAAAGAACAGGAAAAAAAAGGATTGGCACTCTGTCGCCAGAGATTGCACGAAATTGCGAAAGACAGAGAACCTCTGCAGAAAGAGAGATTCGTCGCGTCTCGCGTCATCAGGAGGTACGTTATGCTGTCGACGGATGAATGCAATTTTTCACGGATGCTACGAGGGCGGAAGTCTGCCGGAAACCGGAAGCGGGATCGGCGAGTCCGCGTAACGCGCGAAAGAGAAAACAAAGCTCCAGCCGGACGTGCGTCTCGCGCGTGTATTCGCGAGCAAAAAAGCGCGGTCTTATCTCACTCACGACGGAGAGAGATTAATGCCGTTTGATGAATCGCGATGTCCCTCCATGCGCTGTCGCAGCTATAATTGTGGCCATTCTTCATTTCACACACAAGTAATATTGTCTGTACCATGCCGTTGCATATTTACCTCTGTACGTACTGAATGGTTTGATTGTGCCGTAATTTTTAAACTGATAACGCAATCGATCGTTTAAATACGACTGCAACATGTTCAACGTATGCGATCGAGTATGGTAATATACACTATATCGATTTATCTATCATGGAAAAAATAAACCAGTCCTCCAAATTAAGTATTAATTTTTTTCCTGGCCTTAGTTCTTGTGCAGTATAGATGAAATTTGACCATAATCTTCCTTAACCCGGTATTACTAAGGAAAAAAATAGCACGGTAGTACAGTTACCAAGGTGGGGGCTTTATTAAATCCAGCTAATCTAAGAGCTTAAGTTGTAATAACATGAAATTGTGTAGAATATTTTAAATTAGGTCTGATCCCTTTAAATCCAAATTATGTCAATAAAATTGTCAGAATTTCAAATAAAAAAAAATTTTACTCTATTGACACAGAATAATGTGAAAATAACACTATATAATCTATTAGTATCTGGAGTTTGTCATACCTTGTCTTATTGTTAGTAATGACAGGTTAAAAGAAAGTATATTATTACTAGAAAAAAAGAAACATATGTATACAAAAAACACAATAACGCTGAATGGTCAACAGGAAAACGACAGGTGTACCGAAACGATGAAGATGATAGAAATATAAAGTAGAGAAGAAACAGGCAATGGCGTAGGGTATTACATCAAAGGCTACATCGTCGGAAGCGGAAGTGATGCTTATTCAGTTGGAAGTTGCAACGCGGCTTACTGGGTCTGCAGAAGACAGAAAGAGAAAGAGATTGAGAGAGAGAGAGAGAGAGACAGAGAGAGAGAGAGAGAGAGAGAGAGAGAGAGAGAGAGAGAGAGAGAGAGAGGGAGGGAAAGAGAAACCTGCTACGCTCGTGAACAGAGGACTAAAGAGGAAGCAAGAGGAGGAGGATCTATCGGCCGGAAGGCGTAGATACTTTATCCACGCTACCTACTACGACCGCGATAGATAACTCTCTAGAAAACTTAGTAAAACCACTTTAGTTTGCACATTGGTCTCTTATAACGTGGTTCTATCCTTCCATTCGGTTACATCGAAAGCTCCTAATCACGATCGCTACGAGAGACAGACACCGCATATCTCTAAAAACTAGAGATTATTTTCTTATGTTATTACTAAGAAAAATTCTTAAAAACTAATTCCTCACATGTAAAATATGCAAAATGATATAACCGAAAGAACTTTTGCCTTAACGTTTGCATAATTTTGACGCAAGTTAAAGAGGATGGAAAGAACACAAACAAAATGTAGGAAGATAAAGGTGCGAACGCGATCGCTGTTGTATCGAACACGGTCTCTCACAGCGTGAGTGAGTCATTATTATTATATCGCGTGAAGTACATTCGCGAGTACGGTAGGTGTAATTAAACGATCCAAGCGCGTTGGTCTCGAATGGTCTAAAAGATCGGAATTTCCGATAGCTCGTTAAAACGCCGGCAGTGCGTTTCGAGAGACGGGAAACAAGAGCGAACGCGCCCGGCTTCGCTGTTCGCGCTTACCGCCCCGGTGGTGTTGCGAGGCGTGATTAATACCGAAATACGAATGACTTTATTCATGAGGGACCCCCCACGCCTTGTTATGCAGATCGAATTTATGGCTAAATCATATGGTGCCCTCGCGGTCGTCAACGTTACTCTCCTCGCATTTCGCTCGCGGCGGTGGCGGTGCAAAATCAGGATAACGAGACTGAATGCGGATGCGAAGGAGAAAGAGAGCAACGCACAGGCAGGTGTCTGCATTATGAATATGCCTTAAAGTAGCTTTCTAACGGACGCTCTGCAACCGGCTCGCTCTCCCATTCCCTGTCGTTCCCTTTTACTTTGTCTCATTGTTTTTCTCTCTCTTCACCTTTTCCGTCTGTCCTCTCTGTCGTCTATCTCTCCCACCGGTACTCCACGGTCCGTCCATCTCTTCTCGTTTTCGCCTTCATCGTCCTATATCCGGCTCGCCGGCACGTCTGCCCATTCTCGGGCCAGTAGTGAGATAGACGTTTATCTCTCGTTTCTACAAACTGTGCTCGCTCGTGTTGCGAGGCAGGGGAAATTCAGGCGATCGATAGGATACCGCATCAGAATCACTCACAGACGAGCGCTCATTTTTCTTGCATTCTTGCCGCTGACTGTAATGTTGCAGCAAGACAATCGCCGTTTCTCACACGTTGCGTTACGTATTTTTCGATGTTTTTCCAATTATTCGCGATATTATATTGTAGATTCTTAATTTTACAGTTTACATAGTTCTAATCAATATATTGCACGTTAAAATTATAAATATTTATTAGCAAACCCCAGAATCTTTGTTCAACCATAATACCGTGTAATTCCAAATATTATTTCGCTTAATTCTCTATTATAATTAATTTATATTTTTCTCATTTTTCTTTAAGCCATACTGAACGTTGATAAATACCAATCATTTATCAGAGAGCCTCGGTACGCTCTGTCGGAAAATATATAATTGCGAAAAACCGGTCACGCCCTTTCAACCGGTTATTACGCTAACGAGCCCTCAAAGGTGGAATATCCAATACATTAAATTGAAATTTATCATCAGCACCGCCGTGCTGTCAGTATCGTTGCATTAAACGACCGTGGCGATATAACGATGTTATTCATTATACTCGCGATACCCAATTGAAGAGGCAGTAGTCTTTGCGATACCGAAGTGATCAGGCTTCTTTACATCGTTTTTTAATACAAAATAAAAATATGTTTATTTAAAAATTCGACCAAGACATAGGTATTATAATCATATATCCATATGATTTCAATAGATATATCTTACAATTGGTTGAATTCTTAAATAAACATATTTTTATTTCAATTTTATTTCGTATTAAAAAACGATATAATAAAACCTGATCACTTCGGTATCGCAAAGACTACTGCCTCTAAGAAATTATAAATTTGACCAACTCTGGCAGCAAACCCACAAGACATTATGAGGCAGGGGGAGATTAATATTGGAAAATGTTGACAAATTCTTATCACTTATCACCATTATTAACCAGAAAAACTATATTAACCAGAAATTATTTGTGGTTGTTAAACAACCAAAAAAGGTCAAAATAATTGTGCGGGCGTCGCCCTCATAATAAAATTATTGGGGGGAGGGGGAGGGCAAAAAGTGTTCTGCCCCTACAAAGTCGGCGCTTATGAATGAATAACAACGAATTATTAAGTGATTACTCACCTTCATGTAGTTTCTCCAAAGTACCCTCAGCCAGGACTCCCGCGAAGAAAAAGCAGAACCAGAGCAAGCCGACCATTCTTCTAATTCGATTTCTTGACGTATCCATTCTGTTAGCACTTAGATACTGTAACAAAAACATAAATTGTTATAATGCGTGTAGATGTTATATATAAATATAAACGTGGAGAATAATTATATACGATATATTGATATATATTCTAATTACGTAATTACACCATTTTTATAATAGTATCTATATAATACAAAATTTTGCTTCTACAAGTTTCAACGCTTCTCACGAAAGAAAGAGTTCCCGCAACTCACGAAGACGGGAAGCTAGGAGAGGCGAGGGCAAAGCTCGGTCGCGACAGACGCGTCTTAAAATACAGACGGAGCAGCACGATTAACTGGATTATAAATATATACTGACGTCCGCCTAGGAGAGAGAGGCGAATCGATAGTTGGCGACTGGCCAAGATTCTCTCGGTAAAGTACTGCGCGCGTACAGGCAATTAAGAGAACGCTTGATAAATCGCGATCGCGTACCTACACTGCACATCGAGACGAGCGAGTTTTCAGACGTGGTGTGTAACAGCATAACGTAAGCGTAATGACAAAACGTTAACGGGAACGGCGGTGGAGGTTGTTAACATCGGGCACGGGCAAATATGTTTTTATCGCCGTCGCTTCTCGAACACGGCGAGTACTCCGGCGGCGGGCAGGAAAGTTCCGGGGAAGTTCGCGCTGCAGTATCAATAACCAGTTTTCCGGGACGAAAAACTATCCGAGTCTCTTGGAACCGCCGCCGGATATCCTTCCAGGGATTCTCCTCCTTCCTCTGGCGCAGGAACTGCGGAGCTTCTCTCGCAAGCTTTTCTTATACAGCCGCTCGCGCACGAACGGGAGAGGAAACAAAATAACGAATGGTACTAATAGAGCGTTCTTGGTCTCCAGGAAACTTTTCTACTGTGCCGCTGCAGAGCGCCATAGCCACGGTATTGGTCGAGCAGTGCGTCGTAAATCAAAAGTTTCTCACCTATAGAGAGAGAAAGAGAGAGAGAAAACGCGAGTATGTATATAACGTTACCGCGCGCAATAACTGCGTTCTCTGAGCGCTTTTTTTACTAGTTTGCAACAGAAATCCAAACAGACGATACTAAATTAAGAAGTTTCATGGAGCTGGTGATGATCACTACGAAGTAGCTAACATAATTATTGCGAATGAAATTCGGTATAATAAAATTACAAGTTTCACGTACATAAATGTTAGATTCTTATCTCAAAAATACACGAATCAATGATTTTTGCGATAATATCTTCTGCAGATAAATGATTCGCGTTACGTAATGCTTTTTTCAAATTCGATATGCACGGAACGTAAAGTGATAAAATGCAGAGATTAAAGCGCACGACGGTAAATTTACTCTTAATTATAATGCATCTGCTCGTATAACAGAACGGTGAGGGGAATCAAATGAAGAGAAAATCGAAGTACCATCTTCAGAATTTCCCACCGGTATTCCCGCGACTCAACGTTCTTGGTTTCTCAGATCTTGAGTGTGCTTTCGAGGAGCGATGCACTCATGGCATACTAAAACGCCTCACTCAATCAGTTCAGCTTTACGCAAAGCGGCATTTCTAGGACGCTCGTCCATAGATCCGTAATTTGCGTGATGTCTTCAAAGCCACCGAGCTCAGCTGTCTCTGTCTACTTTAACGATTTCGAGTACACGTAACCGGACATTCCTTTGGCCGCTTACGGTTCGTAAGACTTATCGACGAACGCTACGTTCAAGTGTACGCACACGGAAGAGCGTGTCGCTATCTACGCAGTATCGGAAACCGATATCTAAAGACCATTTATACTTCGCTTTGTGCCGCTTGCAATGTTGACAAGAATTACCTTGTGATGAATAATCAAAACGCATCAGAGCCGTAATTACAAGTCTTTAAAAATTATGATATTCTGAGCTGATGGCGAAAAGTCATTTTGAAGTTACGATATTTAATTATTCCGGATACAGAGACGACCTTACTGATAAATTTGTAACTCGTGTTAATTGATTAATGGAATCGCGACTTTGACGGTAGTAAAGTAATTGGGAAAGGATCGGAGGCCTCGGGCAGAACGCCCAGAGCAGCAATGGCCACTTAGCCACATTGCAACAGGCATTAGCGGTAACGAAGTTAACGAGAGCTCGGTTAAACCGGTTTAGAGGGCACGAAGACGCGCCAGGGGGACGAGAAGCCTAAAACCCGACGGCGGTCTTCGGCTAAGCCCGGCTCCTTCGACCTTGTTGGAATTAGCAACTTCTACGGATGGCTTTCCTTCATCTTTACTTTCTCCCCGTATTTAACGTTTTCCAGCTAGAAAGATTTTATATTTTGCGATGATACTAAAGACAACGCATCCATATAATGTTAAGGAAACCGTATTAAAATTCAATATGTCTTTTGATTACGCCCCTCCAGTGCTATTCACGTTCCAATTCAACAGTTATTTCTACTTTCGCTGTATATCTATATGTCATTGAATGCAACCCTCATTGAATGTCTGTTGACGTTTGCATAAAGGCATGAGTTGTTGAAACTAGATAGCCCAAGTTTTTAATTTGCTCGACTCTGATTCTTCTTCTAGTGGAGTGGATACGAAAAACCTCTCCGATTTCAATTTCGCCACGAAGAATCCCCCTCGACTCAACCCGGTATAGAAATGCCGGACAAGAGGGAGTCCTCAAGTGCACTTGAGACTGAAGGACGCTCAGGATCAATATTTATAATCTAGATTCTAGACGGTCAGAGGCCTGCGCACCGTCCACGCCTAAAAGTGCCAAACCAAGAACCCGCAGCCAGTTTTGCCACGTTCGATTTTTCTAGATTGCTACACAAGTGTGCATCCTATTACTACAACTTTACCTGCATAAATTGCGGCGTAAAATTTCCTATGCATCTTTATATATCAAATTCTACGTAACTATAGAGTATGGAACTGACATTTCATTCAAGTCCTTATCAGAACCGCTGTTTCTATCGTTACATTTAACCGTTTAAAGCCGTCGACGGCGGGAAATGATCAGCTTTGCTCTCTGAGAACACGCAGGTCCCATTAACGGAATCACAGGGGCATCGGCTCAGAGCGGCTTGCACGCCGCGCACTTGCGATCACCGTGCTAGCATGCCTCCAAACGAGCTTCCTTGAGAGCTTTTTATTTTGTAAGGAACAGAAGAAGAAAGGGCGGCTCTAGCTCGTTAGCCACGATTACAGTGGGAACTACAGCGGGAACACCGATCACCGCTATCTGCGAACAGGCATGATGGTAGCCTCTGTAGAATTCGCGAGTAGCCGATAGTTGACTAAGACATTCCACCGACAATTTCATCCAGACGCGGACAATCGGCTAGATACTCGGTAGTTCGACGGCAATCGCGTACGTTTATCATGATGGCAAAGAAGACGGCGAATGGGCGGTTCAATAGCTCAAATCCTTTGAAGTTTCTAAAAGCTATCTCAAGCGTAATAGCTTTTAGAGGAACAACCTTTGTAGCTCATGGCGAAATATAAATCCGCGATATAGAAGGACTCTAAAATGTGCAATAGGAAATATAAAAAACGCCTCTATCTTTAAATACATCTGCACTGACCTGTTTAAGCAACCCACTTACGTATAAGAGGGTAATTTCTTCCCTAAAAATAAATAAATAACATTATAATCCCGTTCCGTATTTACAGTTTTCATTGTTAACAAAATAATAGAATAAATATTATTGTTTGTTAGTTGTGGAAACTAAATTTGGTCAAATATTTCAAATTTTTGTGAAATTTATTAATGACAATAAAAAAATCTCATTATTAATCAGCATATTATTTTCATCATACTTTTTTTCACCTAGCATTTAACCCTCTCTACAATATTGCGTCAGTATAAGGTCCTGTGACTTGAGCAAACAGAAACTTTGTTGCTGCGATCTTGAAGTGTACGACATCGTTATACAATCCTGCATCCCCAACTGAGGGTTGTCTTTCGTTCAAATCGGGGTAGACTGGCTTTTTCACTAATGAACCGAGGGTGTAAAGAATGTTTTGAAAGGGCAGATTTCCTTTCTTTTTGATCTTATTTAGAGAACGAACTGGATTCAGACCCCTATCTTTTATAGAAAGTAACGTCTTGTCGAATAATACGAAAAACAATGTCGAGCATTCTGCTCGGAATTATTACCTACGACAAAACATATAATCTTTTTGCAATTGTGATCAATGTAAAATATATTAGAATATAAATCGAAATTTGACAATACCCAAATCAATAACTAAAATAAAAACCCATGCAATATTTCCAATGTCATGTATTCTTATATATTCTCGTGAATCTTAGTTCGTTCGCAAACGTTCAGCTTTATCCACTCATCGCATTGGAACTTTTTTAATTTCCGCCTGCAAAAGTTAAAAAAATGTTCGCGCAAAAATCCCTACAATATTTACTCACATCTCCCACTTCTTTCTCGTTTTGTTCGCGAATTTCGTAACTCAATCTACCCAGCGCACTCGAGTTCGCCGCCACGGCCATCGACCTCGAAAGTCTAAATCAATACCAATAATTTTTCTGGCTGCACTTTTCTCGTTTCCTTCGCTTCCAGTGATTATTTCGATTTAACAGATACGATGCGCGGTAGTGTTCCTACATTTTCGTGCGGCGTGCGGTATTTTAGCCACGCTTAAAACCACCGACGGGATTCTAACGCTGTCAAAGGTCTGTAACGTTCCCAGTTTTAAGCCACCCACGACGACGTGATAATCGAGTGTGCTACGCTTTTAGCTATAATGGACAAGTACACGCGTCGCTAGGAGTGCGCTAAAGAGAACCAAGCGGAAAGGGAGCAACACAGCTCGCAACGCAAAAGGGGCTGCGAGTGAGGGAGGCAGAGAGCGCGTACCACGGCGAACAACTGCGTGGTAACTGAATTACTTGGTACATCACGCTTACTGGTTCGATGATGCGATTTCACGACAATCCAGAGCGGCGAACGACGACGGCGACGGCGACAACAACGACGCAACGGCAAGTGAATTTTCATCGCTGCTAAAAGCGACACTTAATCAATGCTTCGAAGATCTATGATGTTAAAGAGAGGCCGTGTGATTATCCTGCTTTGCAATAAATTGGAGCACGCAATATATTAAACATACCAGTATATATATTTTATCTGTTTCTATTTATCTATTTATAATTTTAATTAACTACACTCACATATATATTAAATATAAGTGCTATTTAACCCTCAGCCCCTGTCCCTGTTTTCGATCAACGTAACTCCTGTCCATGGGTCGTTCGCCTTGTGGAGCTTGTTAAATAACTTTTAAAGATGTTTTAAAAATCTGAAAAAATTCATGGAGCATGTTTGAACCTTATAGAATACGAAACAATACTTTAGATTACTTTAGAACAATAAAAAAAAATTGGCGCCACCTCTGCTGAGTTTCAAGATATTACAGGTAATAGATTTTGACCGAACACGAATGACCCATAGACAGGGGCTGAGGGTTAAGTTCGCACAGGTGATAAAATTTTCTGTTAAATCGTAAAATAATTATGCAGACAAGAACACATGTGACTACTGATAAATGTAGTCAAGTTTCGAATTATCGCGTAGCTTTGCACTTCTGCATGAAACTTACTTACGGTTTCGCACACTGACGGGTTGTTAATTTTGACCGTAGGAAATTTCGTTCGAGGCCATTTGTCTCGGAACATCTGCTGTAACTTTCGAGGTAAAAGTTGCTCTCCCGATCAAACATTTACACGAAACAACCGCGATCCGCATAACGCCGAATACGATTTCTGTCCCGAGAAAATAAATTTACAATTTAAGCTATTAATCTTTCCTACTTGCGCTATTTATCTTGATCACTATATACGCACATATTGCTACTGGCATGTATTATACACATGTATACGTTTTCCGCTATTTTCATTTCGATAGACGTTTATATATCCGTCTATATAGCTCCGCGGCGAATAAGAAAAAGGGGCGGCAAGTGGAGATAAACCGACACTGCGTCTTTTTGCCAGGTACTTTGAGCGAGAAAATACAGGAGTATCGCGGAAAGAAAAATAATTACAGTTCCGATCTTCCAGTTCCCCGGAGAATTACTACGCGGTCGGCGGAACGAATGACCGAGAATAGAAATGCGCTTGAAGAAGTGAAATTTATTTGCGACTATGCGGTAAACCTTAATTGTAAATTCGTTCCAACGGATGGAAGCGAGAGATGAACGTGTAAACAAATTAACCAACGAAAAACCAAACCGACAGATGTTTCTGACATTTTTCTTTTCGACACCAGAAACATGTACACAAAAATAAACGAAAAAACATTATTTTACTAAATTAACAGTAGAAATATTGAAAAACGAAAGATACAAAGCATCTAAAATATTTCCATCATTTGAGAACCACGGCGATATTGCGAGTTGATGGACTTAACTGTCGCATATCGTATCCTCTTTGCCTGTTTGTATCTATGCCTTTTCATTTTTCGCTTCTGTCCACTGATACTTCTCTCTCCCTCCCTTCCTGTCCCCCCTCTCTCTCTTTTTCTCTGCTTTTTCCCAAAGCTGATTGCGCTGGGAATATAATTTGATTGCTTCGGTGCCCGGTCTCAATAGACGCGGTAATCCTAGCTCGCGGCTTAATGAAAAAGTATTATTGGCTATTCTTCTTCTAGAGCGACTCCGCTGATCCCGCAGAGCCCGAAATTGTACCTTTGCGTTATACGACACGAAAAAAGAGCATTAAACGATGAGGAATAGCGCTCATTGAATGCAACGTCCCATGTTGCGTACCCGCTCTGGCTATTTTGAAAGATCCTGTATAATATAAGGCGATAAAGCTTCTCTTAGCGTTATAGGAAGCAATGAAGTATGAAATGGATTTTGGAGAATGGTGGCAACATTACTCTTCTTGCATTTATAATTATTCTAAATGAAGATTGGTGGGAGATGGCTGATTAATCTTCCAACGCTATTTATCAACTTGTCAGAGAGTCGTTAAATAAATGAATAATTTTGTTCACGCCATTATTTCTTCATGCTATTTTCACTCGTAATATAACTACGTTGCTAATCGCAAAACATTTTCGTAATAATCATATTAAATTTTTATCGTAATTGATTCTTATTTTTGCATTGATATATTAATAAGTACAATATTTTGCAGTCTTGCAAAAATCTGAATTGAAAATTGGAAAGCGAAATTTTTACGGCAAAAAACCATAATAGAGTATTCTTGAATTGTTGTAGAAAATCTAAATTTCCCTCGTAGGTTTTGAACAATAGGGTAACGCAATAAAAACAGAGAGTTATCATTGTGTAACGCATTTGTATTAACCAATGCACCATTAAATTGTAAATTAACCCGATTAATTTGCGCCGAATAAACCTCCCTTTGTTTCCTCAACTCGATAGCCCGAACTTCCATCGGTCTCCTCGTCTCATTCTTTTCCTCCTCGAATTTCTGCCGACCTCCTTAAAGCTTTCTTCGTCGGAGCATCTTATTCCGCTCTTCGACCTATCGCTCTGATGCCGCTTCGTTAGTGAAAAGATTCCTACCAAAGGATTCGATGTACTTTAAAAATATTAAAGCGTACACTCGCTCCCTAAGCGAGACATTTGTCTTTTGTTATGTTCTTGTAAGTAGCTCTCAAAGGCCCCGTCTTGAAAACGAGATTTCGGCGGATGTCTTTCATCGGATTTGTAAGACGAATAAAAAATATTATGTATACGCTCGACTTTTTGTAATTATATAAAATATGAATGCGTCCACGCGCACGCGCGCGCGTAATGCCCGCTTTATGTACAACTCTTCTACATGAAGCGCAGCATTTGCATAAAAGTAAACTTATAATTATATAAATTCTAGGTTTTCCCAAAGGTGATTTAAATTTGCATAAATATTTTTCCTGAGACTACGACTTTAACTAGAATCACGATAACATCTTCAACCATTACCATCGTCTCGAAAAATATTATTTCATTTCCGAATGTATAAAAAAAAACGCAATATGACACAACATGTAAAACGATAATACGGTCGGATCGTCGGTCTAATATCTTGTATAGCGAACAAGCAATGAAAAGACCGTCGAAATAGCCATGAAAAATTACGGTCACTTCGCTCGATAGCAAAAGTAGCTCGCAGATTTCCCCGTAGGGCTGTGAGTAAGAAAATGGAATATCTGGTCTGACGAGCTAAGCCAATAAATCATCGTCCGCCATCAAGTATCGCTGCAGCGGCGTCTTCGCCGTCGTTACAGGAAGAACCGCGAATTCCTCGCAATCTTAAACGGCGCGATAACAGCTCAAGAATCGGGAAATAAGTGAGGCGTTTACGTCCCGTCCGTCTCTCGTGGTGTCTCTATTGCGGAAGCGAGTCGGAAAAGAGCGTGCAGTCAACAGGGCCGTAAACTTATCGGTGATACGCCGAGCTACAAGAAGCAGGAGTCGTCTTATATTCTTTCGTTGCCGCGCCTCGTTCATACCGTGAATATCATAAATCTCTTTATATGCTCGAGTTTATTTCGTCTGTTATCGTTGTCTCATATAATTCGTTAATGATGCAATAAACGCGACCTGTATAACGGGTTCTCGCCCGTAAAATGCATTTGTTTCCGTTTGCGTCGCGTTTGACACCAAGCAAGAAAACGCAATTGTGGCCCATACTACCCCGATTTGCTGATAAAAGCTCTCGTCTCCAAAAGGAAGATTTGTTGCAAATCTCTACGATACTCATTTCTTTTATCTCGACGACATCGGCGGCCATAGTCGAGGAAGTTAGTATTTGCTTAACTTTTTGGCAATTTACTGTGACAGTAAAGCAAATCATTTGCTTTTATGATTTGATATTATGTTCTTGTATCAGATATATTTGATTAATATGCAATAAATAAAAAATCACATATTTTATAACTTGAAAATAAAATAAGAAAAGAGAACCTTCTTGTAAAATTTTTAATAAATATTTGTGATGACGTTTTATTCATCATATGTTAACTAAATTTTATTAACAGTTATTCTGTATAAATAACGCTTAAATAATACTGTAATTTCCTTCCTGAAAGCCATTTATATAAGCAGATAGATAAAACTCGTAACGTGAGTGGAACGTCTCTCATCGGTCCGAAATATCTTGACTACCCTCACGTGCCCAAGGGCAGTCAGCTCGAGTATGATTCATCCCCCGATTTGTTATTTTCGCATTAACTAACTTCCTCTCTTCACCCTCGTGGGGATTCCTTTTTGACTCGTGCGGATACGACGAATGTGGTCGATGGATGGAAGGCCATTATCCAGCTGTTGGCGCGTTAATGTCTTGTTTATGTGAAGGAGCTAGTCATTGGCGCACATCTATCAATTTACTCCTAACAGAAACATAATGCGATACGGTATATTCTTGACTTTTGCTGCATCTAATACATATCATGCTTTGATAACACTGTTACTTGGGGATCTATCATTGCCGACCTTTTCTTGAACATCTTCATTTGATCTTGACGGTCTGCTCGTTACTAACTCGATATCATAATTGCAATATTGTAAGCAAAATTAAATTACGATTAATGCAGAAAAAGTTCTCGAGTTATATGGCGTTCCTTGACAGCGAACGATGCATATTAACGGGTTCTCTACATTCTTCATCAGCTACGTAAACTTAATTAATCGCTACATTTCTGTCGTACACGGAAAAAGCAGCAGTCACGCCGTTATACTACCACTGCGTAATCGCTAATAGCATACCCGAGGCAGCATCCAAGTCCTAGAATAAGAGGAATGAGATAACATTTCCTCGTCTACCATGAAATTCAAAGAGAGTGAAACGCCATGCGCTCGTTTAATATGCGTAATCTTATTCGCGATAAGTATCCCTCGCTCGCATAATTAGTCCAAAAGATAAGTATATAATTGCATGCGACTTCATTTCCTTTTACTCTCAAGAACTTGGTTAATATTATATATTCAGTGTAATGCTTTTTCAAATTAACAATTAAATAGCAGTTTGGTATTTTTATTATCCACGTCTGTACTGTCAATTCAGAATAATTTTTCAAGCATTCTTCGACGGTATGTCGCCCCCAAGGAAAAGAGAGAACGTTCCGTAGTAGTTTCTTGCTCTGTGCAATTTATCATGCATACGAGCGCATTGTAGCGGATATCCCTTAAGGTTACGATGCCCTACGGTACATGTACGAACATTTAATGCTCGACGTCGCTATAAAAGCGACAGTTACACTTGTACGTGGTGCACGTGCCGACCGACGACGAGCATGTTAAATCGTAATAGGCGTAAAATTGCGCGTCAAGCTACGCAAGTGTATATGCGAAACGAAAAAGAGGAAACGAGAGTCAGCGTTTCCTTCTGGTAATGTAAGGACACTGGCTCGAGAACAGGAAATGCTTGCTCGGAAGGACAAGTTCGCGTTTTCTGTTTTCCGCTTTTACTCGACAGTAATTTGAAGAAAAAAGGAGAATAAAGATGTAACGTAAAAAAAATTCTGAACAGCCTTATATGTGTAATGAATTCACGATATATATGTGATTATACCGCCTGACGTACAATCTTAATGAGATTTCCGCGTCGCATATCGCGACGATGCTTATAACGGCGCGTATTGAGTTCAGAATCAACGAGTCCCGTGTCCTTATTGTCAGTCACGTGGGCTATATGAGATTCCTCGGATCGCAATCTCGTCTTATTTCCGCAGAAGGAAGGCGGGGTATGCTGGCAGATGGAACGTACATACATACATAAGACGGATCGTCAACTCGCACCAAATGCATAGAAAGAGAGATAGAGAGAGAGAAACTCACGAGCGTTATTCGAGCACATGTGGCGCAATAAAAATGCACATTTACCTATCGCGCACATATATCTGACGCGAATTCAGAATAATTGAAATATATATGCGTATAGGTGTTGGATTAGCTCGGGCACGATTTGAATTCAAAGCGATTCAATCGCTTCGCGCGAAATATCGAAGGCCTCCTGTTTACCGGCACACCATTGGGAAAACGATCAGTTAGCGACGTATACAATTGATCAAGTCACGCGACCTGAATCAATTTATCTTCTATATGATATTTAATTCGTAACTAAAAATTCTTCGTTAGGTCGCAGAATTTTTTGTGCATTATATGCTTTAAAATAATCGCGTAATTGTCATCGATATCGCGTCAAATAAAGCGAAATTAATTGCATTATGTTGACGTACTTCGCGTTCGCGGCCCTCGCGTAACATTATACATATTACGGAATACATCGATACGATGAGCCGTAATCATCCACGTCGATAACTATGCCGTATACGCGATAAAAATACGTAGGTATTACATAATCGAAGCGGATGATAATTATGATTGCAATTTGATACCGTCATAATTACCGAACATCGGCTATGAAGTGAAGATTCCAGGAGCATAGTAATTTCCAGTGAGAATAAAGCGATTTATCACACCGGCTCTGTATAGCACCAAATTTCGCAGTAATATTCAGACAAACCCGGAGAGCGCACCGGACCGAGAGAGTTACGTAATTCTCCTCGCTCCTCGCAATCACGGCCGAGATTGTAATCGTGTCGTTACACGCGGTAAGGCCATCCGTTTCACGGTGCCGAGCTTCAAGAAAAAGTCTTCAAGCGATAGCGCGGCTAATCAGAATCCGGAGACGCGGTAAGTGGAAAGAGCCGACCGCTTAGACACGCTTTTGAAGTCCCAGCGAAGCGTAAAGTAATCCGGCACCGTACGCGGGTTCCCAAGGTATCACCTCGAATCGTTCCTACATCGCCGAGGCGGGAGATTATTAATTGTAATTAAATTCAGAGAGCCGGATGAGAGAGAGCCGGTGCGGTTTAAGCGGCTAATTCGCAGCCCATCGCGCTGCTGTACTCTTACAGACCCTCGTACTTTACGCCCGCTAAAAAAATTATCTTCAGCCACGACGCTCTGTGTAACGGATTTAGCGAGCCGCTGTGGGTCTTTGAAACTTTTAACGAAACGAGCCTTAATAAGGAGCGGCTTAACGATTACTTTATCAAAGGATACATGTGTGCTGTGTGTGCTCTTTTCTAGCAGCTACACCTCCCAAGATAAATATAAAAATGCCGTCTCACGGCTGTTTAAAGAAATTATTTCTTCCATTACACGCGACACCATATGACTTCGTTTATCTAATAGCAAATCGCAAAAGTTTCAATCGAAATTTCAACTTTGACGGGAAAAGTCAACATCCGCGTTTTCTCACGATATAAAATTTTTCTCTCTATCCTGTCTCTTTCGGCCGCTGCAATTTCATTGTAACCATGATATACTGACAATCTAGGCCCATCCAAAACAAGCGGCAATCACGACTGCGGTTAATAATTCGACGCCGCAAAACCATGCCCGAGAGAACGCGACAGGCGAAACATCGGGGTGCTGCGGTCGTGATGTAAAACCGCGAGTCCGATAAAATCCCCGACGCCGCAGCGGCGGCCGAAATATCGTTCAGTTTTCCTACAATCCTACGTCGCTGACGCGCAAAGGTAAGTTCGGATGAATTAATCGTATATCTGACCGCGTATGCCAAACAAGAGTACGTACGTATATTTCTTCATTCTTGAACGTTACGTACAATTGTTCAGATGCAATTTACAATAACACGAATCATCCGGTTGACACTAGTCTCTGCCATATTGACCGCTAGATGTAGAATCTTTCAAATTGGTCCAACACTCGAATAAAGCAAAGCATTTCGTACATCCTACTTGATCCTACTCTCGAACTTGAAACCTTCTGTCGCATTTGTAACCGTCTATCTATATCGAGTACTCGACGAACAGCGAAGGATGCCATTTTTCTTGAAACACATCTTCGTGTGGTAAAAGTTCAATATCCTTTGTGCGCGAACCAAAACCGCGAGACATCCGCTGGAAGAAAGTTCGACGAGTCCCGACAGTGGCAGAACAATCTCAAATTTACATAAAGCGTCCGCGCGTATCTGGTGCATTACTCACGATAATCCTGAGCCACGATTGCCGGGCCGTAGAGCATGAAACCGCAGACCAAAGCCGGGACGAGATTTAAGTGGAGCGAGTATGCTCCGCGCAGGCTGAGCAAACTTATCGTTCAAGTTTTAATTCAAGCTTTTTATTTATTATACACATCACGAATTCTACGCCAACTCGTACGCCGAATCGCTGCCACATTTTCCCGACATCCGTCTCGTTGAATCCCCAATCGGCAGGTGGTAGCATTTTAGCCCAAATTTACCTATATGATGAATCATGCATACCACGATAGTATTCGCGCAACGAACGGAGTCATTTATATTGTAATAATGCTTTCGTAAAATTGTCTGTTCATCCTCTGACTCGTCACAAATTTTACTCTCTTGAATTTCACGACTGCTATCGAAACAGTTATCGGATTTTTACTTATACATAACACGGTAAAAGCGTTAAATTGATATTATAAGCATCTCCGGGAGAGAGAATTCGATAAATTAACTGTCGCGAGACACGAAACATATTTAAACGATGAAATAAGATGGAGCGGCCTGGCTGGAAGAAACACGCTGGGCACGAAAATCAGATTTCAGATTCGCTTATAGGCCCGCTGTTCAAAATCATTGAACATAATTAAGCGTGGACGTGACAGGAGTGACGCTCGGCTCAAGCGACGTCGTATAGCTCACTTCTTTTACCTACTCTCTCTCTCTCTCTCTCTCTATCTCTCTCCCCCTCTCTCTCTGTGCTCTATCACAGCTACGCTTCGACTGTCGCCGCCTCTCTACGGGGTAGCAGAAAGGTTAATGCAGTTACTCGTTCCCCTCTAACCCCCTGTGCTACGCTCCCTGCTTTCGCACGGGGCTGGCGGAGGGCGTTAGGGCTTTTCCTGTCGAGACAGGCGCTGGAGACGAGCGTTTTAGTAAAATGGCCTGAAAATGCAATTATCGGCTATAGGTGTGCAGTAATGAATTGCTCGCGTTATCTACATAGACATTTCTGACCAGCCTAACGCTGACTGGCGGCACGGATTCGGCAATTTTACGTAAAAAAATGTTCGCCTCTGCCATTTTTCAATCGAAACTTGAAAAATCCGAATACGGTGAGATATAGCTGATACTCGCGATAGACGAGTTAACCAGACTTAGCCAGTGAGATTACGAGGGCCCGGCTGAGGCCTCGGCCTCGGGCAAGCACCAAGAGGACGCCATCGTTCAAGGGAATTAATTTATGGATTAATAAGGGACCCTCAGGACTTAATGTATTTATGCCGGTAATTCGCATACCACCTGGTTCTGCTGGGTGTAAGGCTCACAAACTCTCTGTCCATTACACATGTAGCCTCATAAAGCTGCATTTACTATAAGCTAACAAATAATTCAAACCTGCTGTATTAGCAAGAATATGTTCACAATAACTGTAATAATTTTCAAGTATATCTAAATGTCGATAATATAAACTCTCTCTAATACGTTTACAACAAATTCGATATAAAGACAAAGACTGAACTTTCAAGTTCGACTAATTAGTTTTATACTTACCGCGAGAGGTAAATAGAGTGCTCACGGCAAATTATCTGAGAATGTTGATTATATCCGAGCTAATCGGTACGGTGGCAATGTTTGGCGGAGAATATAGCGGACGGAAGTGACGGTAGGTAACACAGGAACGACGTTAACGGAATCAGGTCAACGGTGCTTGTCCGATTTTCAATAGCAATAGCAGTCGCGCGAACAGAATTCTGAATTGGTGGAGGAGGACAGGTAATGCTTGGAGATGTGGAGAAGGAGAGGTAGAGCACTCAAAGGTGGATTCGCATAGTGCTTACCGGTTTAGTTCACAGCTCGTGGTTTCCGTCAGAGAGGATCTCGGGTGTCGACAGAGTGAGTCCGCATTGAAAGCGCATCCGCTCTCGTTGACTGCCATCGAGCTGTCGAGCGTGTAAATAGGCTGCCTTGTTTATAGTTCGACATTGAATAATCATTCGTCAAGCGGGGCCTTAACGAACCAAACAAAGGAGCGGATCGGAACGAGAAGTCGACCTCGTTTTCGTCAACTCCCGGCACTCCCGGGCATCTCATATATGTAAATCATGCCTCGGTATAAGAAGCGTGAAATAACAGAGAATACGAGATAGAGAGACTAAATATCTCTCAAATTTGCCACTTTTATAATCTACCCGAATAAATATACATTTTATTATTAATTAATAACAATGATTAAACCCACAAATATGGAAACTCAAAAAACCACAATTGATATATGAATCTTTGATTAAAAAATTATTTCTCTTAATTAATAATAACAATCATATGTCCTAGCTGTTGTATGTCTTGTTGTATGATTTCCTTCCTCATCGTCAATATTTGTATTATGTCTCGCAATCGATATATCTCGCATTCCTTGTTTAAACTGTGCGGTTATTGCAAACTTACAATTAGTCATGTTATTTCACGCGTATCTCAGAAATACAGAAAAAGTGTATTAGCAACATACGGTCCTTGTTCTTATCGAATTATTGCCTTAAGCCAATTTTTCCTGCAGCTCAATCTATGTCCACGTTTTGGGGGGAAAGATACGTTTCTGGAAACTACATATGACCGAAGTGCCATATTATCTCTCATTTACTCTTATTACCAGTAACACCTCGCTATCATGGGTCCTTGAAGCATGTCGTCGCCACCCCAACTCATAATCTGTCCGAAGGATCGGACACCAACGGGAAATGCCGTTCTTAATTAAAGGATTTCGTCGTATATTGGCTCAAACATCGATGCGGTGGGATTTCCGCGCCACTTCGTCGTCTTAGTTTTCCTAGCGCGAGCAACTTTTCGACGACTTACTAGACGTCACAAATTACTGTCGCTATGAAAAACCGGCGAAGGTTTTCGTGTGCGTGACGAAGAAAAGTCATATTGAGATATGACTCATTTATGACTCGCAACTCGAGATAAGAATATTTATCTAGAAAACAACTATATTGAGAAATTTTATTCGCGAGATAAAGACGATGAATCACTGACAATGAATCAAGACAATGATTAATCGCGCGTGCAATTTATGCTATTATTTGCAATCCTCCTTCGTTTTGTGAAATAAATAGAGAGAATCCGCTATTATTTGTAAATCTCCTTCGTTTTGTGAAATAGAGAGAGAATCCGTTCATTATACTCGCAGGAGATAACAAATGCAGTCGCGATATCGAATGGGATTTCTATGTAAATGCATGCGCCATGTATGATAACAAATCGTTTATAATACGACTTGATTTACAAGATTATCTATAAAGAGATCTGTTAGCTTTGATTCGCATCGATGATAATTCGGGTATCAAAAGCACGAGTCAAAGCGTTCTTCCGTGATCGATATTCTACCTGCATCCGTAATCCGTAATCGTCGTACTCACAGAATGCTTTATATCGTATATCCATGCTTAAGTATGATCGATCGAGCTATCAAAACTCAGTTTTATTCTGCCAAAGAGTTCATCTTCAAGATAGGAAACTTTAGGATACAAGCGCTGTGAAAGTAGAGCGGAACAATGTAAATGCAAATTCAGATGTTCATCATAATTATTTGATTCGTTCGGGTAAGATATTTTCGTAACGTCACAAGTATTCACGTGTAATTCTAATGATGCATAATACATAGATCGTGACACGGATTCGAGTACGTTTTTATTCCATGTCGAGCTGGCTACGTAACCGAGTTTTACAACAAATGGACTGAGATTAAAATGGTGATATACGAAAATCAGTGAATGTCACGACCCGTATCCGGTATTATCGGCGCACCGTTCGCTGTTGGGAAACGTAATAAAAGTGTAGTACGTGGAAATGCGCGGCGGATACCGGCAATGCGCGTGGATAGCGCGGAAACTGCGCTTCTCGCTACAATAAACAGGTTACAATTCCGCAGCAAATGCTATCTGTGCTACCGCAAATGTTTTTCATCACGCTACTAAAACGATACGCGCTGCACGCCCTTTCACAAACTACAGCTTCGTGATGCAGTAAGGTATTTGTAATGGTACCGCTAATTATTTTACGACGCAATAAATGATGTCGGTGAAATTTGTATCAATGGAATCAGTCTATAGTAGGAAAAGAAGGTCCTACTGAACAGAATAGATTTTCCCTTATGGCAAAATCAACGGCAGACAAGTCCGGCGCAATACCGCAGACGATGGTGACCGGTGAACTTCCCTCCGAGTTGCGGCGGGGTAGAGACCGGTATACCAGAAACGCTCAGGACAACCGTGGAGAGGTGCTTGATTCATGGCCGCGAAAGCCTCCATCTCCGCCGCGTCGTCCTCTCTCGCACGCGCGCATAAATACTTCCCTCTTTGTCCCACTCTTTCACCCCGCGCGGCTTCCCGACCTACGTGGCAAAGGCGCGCGGACCGTTCTCCGAGTGAACGGGTTGGTTTAGCGCCGTATCTGTAGATGGCTCGATACGAGCCAGAGGATGGTAGGCGAACCGGCTGTACATTCTGCTGCGGTCAAGCCGGTCGTCCACTCATTTGCACCCCCTTGTTCTCCCGCCGGTCCAACTCGCTCTCTTTCCCCATCTTTCTTCATCGCTCTGCTCGCTCGATCCTCTGGTCTCTCACATGCCGCACGGTCGGACACGAGACGCGAGAAGCGTAGGCAGCGTTTCCGTTCTCCTTTTTCAATTGGCTGGCGCGGCCGGTACGCTCACGATCGCATACCGGCTCTCCTCTCTGATGATGTCGACGACGGTGTGGCACCACTGCTGGTGCTGAAGTGACATAACGAAGTGCCGCAATAAAATAGGTATTATACGGAACCCACTACGACGCGCCAATGTCGATGACAACGGCGACGTCGACCTCGACCCTGCTGGCGCAGCCGTAGACCATTCTGCGGATAGTACGTCTATTTACTCCGCGGTAATCCTGATAGTATCGACGATAACGTGTGATACTATTCCAGTCGCGAGGCTTAAAGATACAACGATGTCGTCAGTTAAATCATATGTCTATCTTTGCCTAATTTGAAGGAAAAACAAAAACAGATATTGGATTTAACTATTAGTTAGTTTACCAACAGGTTGGAACAATCGGCCCATAGTCCTCTTGTTAGAGATGCACGCGATTATAACTCTAGGTATACACACTGGGGTTTCCGAGACCTCAGGTAAAGTAGGAATCTCTACCATTAGAGAATGATACAATTTTTCAACACGTGTTTATTAGTATACTTATGATTTTAGACTAATTCTGTATAAATGTACGTACTTTTCAGTTTATTTACGATCGAAAGGAAAAAAAGGAAGTCAAAATAGGGTAATTTTCTTAAGAATTATAATGAGAAAAGTAGCGGGGTCTTCTGAACCCCAGTATAGTACGCATGCGAAGAATAAGTGTGTATACCTAGGGTTAATGTCGCCATTCAAATCGCATCGCCAATGCAGGGCCAATAATATTTTCAATTCGCAGCGGCGCAACGTTGGAATCTGTCTCGATTTACATTCAAGTGGAATATTTGCCTTCTTGATTAAGGGAGAATAAGAACGCGCAACTTTGCAAGATATATGCGAAACAACGGTTGCGGAACGTTACCGCTGCGCTCGCGTTCACTCGATTCTCTCGTTCGTCATAAAGTTAGCGAGAGCTCGCCGTGGCGAAACTCGGGATTCCTTCGAGATCCTTATACCAATCTCTTTCGCCCTTTGTCTTAAACGGAAGTCCGCGCGAGACGTTTGTCCTTTTGGCAAATTCTCCTGCACCGTGATGGAAGAACGTTTCGCTGCCGGGAATTGTTACGACGAAAACGAGCACTCCGATGCACTTTCCTCGAATACAAAAGCGCGCTTGTTATCCCAGTTCTAAGATCGCGAAAGTGGGGGTTAATAGTATTTCGCGATGTGCTAGGCGCTCCTCCGCTATTACCAAAATTGATCGCGATCGTCGTCAGTTTGAATCGCGTAGAAGCTTTATCGTTTCACCAGTCGTTAATGCACAAATACTTCCAATTTTAACCCGGAACGAGCAAAACTCTTTCCATTTCGCTTCCCTACATTTACAAAGTACAAATCATTTGTATTTGCGAAGCTGAACGTCCAAAAGTATTCTAAAGGCAATATTCCCAATATTCACGTGCAATGGAAATGCACGCTCTGAGCTGAGAAACAATTCGCTTACGTAACGAAGCTCATCGTTGCGTATATTAATTGACGCGACGTCTATACGTCGCATCACGACTACCGTAACTCGATGTTAATGCTGCAAGTTCTCGAACGAGAATATTCACGTCGAATAATACGCTCCAGTTATTTTATATGGACAGTAGTTGAGTAAAAATAAAATCGTGGAAACATTGAACATTGCCATATGTAACCAATTTTGGAGTACCAGGAATATTTGCGGTACGAAAACAATGACCTAAAATTTCGCTCAACTATAGTATGTCGCTTGTAATCAATCAAGAAATGCAATTTCCTGCCAAATTGTTAAATATCGATTTCACCCAGCGAACTGCAGCAAAAGCAAACGCAATTTTTTTCTGTTTTAATACTTACAATATGTACGCTATAAAAAACTAATATATATTTAAAAATAATATGTGCTTTAAATAGAATATAAAAAGTAATTAGTACATATTTTACACGTGATCAGCGTACAAACGTATATTATGTAATGTATGTTTCGGGCGTGCAAAAATAACCCAATATTGAATTCCGCGACGATGACTTATGCGAGAGATGCCTTTTAGTATACAGCGGTAATCGAGTTACGAGACGCGCCAGAATAAAGTGCTTCGCGAAGTTAGTAATACTAGTTATAGCGGGAATTGTCTCGGGGGGAGTATGTTACCGCGAAGTATGGCGGTGTAATGGGCGGCACGTGGGAAATGCCGGCGCACTATAGTATTAACATAAGTGCCGTAACGCCGAACATGCAGCAAAGAGAAATTCCAATGATCCTGCATCACCGTAGCGCCAAATGCAATAAACAGTTTACGAGGGGGACAGCTTACGTGTAACAGGAACTCCGTATGTGGAGTGACTACCGCGTAGATTTAATCGCCCGTTGCATATATTAAGGTTGACCTGGCGTGCAGCTGTTTCAACTTGAGAGTACCGGGACTGTTAGATTTCTCACCGAGCATGAAAACGGTATTATCTTGATACACGTTATCCCGGCAAATCCTCAGCCATTATTGAACATATTTATCTCCTTTCCAGCTTTGCCAGAGCGCGCAGAATGATAAATTAACTATTTTCCTCTTCCAGCATTCCGCCGCTCATTCTCAATATTGCATAGAGGCGAGTTTGTGCCGCGCAACGCGCGATAATGAGCGATTTATTTGTGGATTTATTCGGCGCAGCGTTAAATAAGTTATTATATACGAGATAACAACGTTATTAGTTCACCGTTTGTTTCATTCCCTTCGTAAACACATGTAAATTTACCGTAAAATCCCCAACGTCCAGAATAAAAAAATTACGAAGATGTAATTGTGTCACAGCGTGTAAATAAGAGCACCAATGAGTAAACAAAAATATATAGGTATATGTGTGTACATAATGCATATAGTGTGCCAAACTGAGCAACTGCCGAACGGAGGCAAGGCGGATGTCGAGCGCATCGCACGGAAATGTCAGGCGAGAAAAATTCAGGCAAACTCATCGAATCAGGGGGCGGTGAAGCGGGTAGGGCACGATGTACACGTCCGTAGTTCGTCGTTTTCTCGTTTAACCATACAACGTTCCCCCGGGAGCGAAACAACTCGGGCATGTTTGCCTTCCTCCGTACTTGACTCGACGGTGTCCTGTTCAGGGCGCTGGAAAACTAGGGCAATAACGGGTGATTGGCAACTTTTAAAATAGCAGCCCGCGGAAACGCCGCTGGCACGACGATGCACGATGACACGACGCGACGCGCGTGCATCGGAAAGTCGATGAAAAGTCAAGCAACGCGTCAAAGTGTGTGTCACCGGCGATGAAAGACCGCGTGGATGCGCCGAAAGTTCCGGAAAGTCAATATGTCATCGTCGGTGTAACGACTCGAAGTTTTCTCTCACGGAAGCGAAGGGATATTTCCGATATGACGGAATTATTTCGGAAAAGTCGGTTGCAATAAAAGTAAAGCTGCGACTTATTCTCTCTGGAAAAACTGATATCCGTTTTGAGTATACGAAATTTTAATAAAACTTCGGACATATAAGCGTTTCACGTCAGAGCGCAAAAATGTCCCATAATGGAACTTTGATATTTTCTGACCTATATACTGGTTATATCGATTCGTGTATCATTTTTGATTTATAAAATTATTTTCGAAGTATTTTCGATACATATATTTTGTTATATCGATTCGTGCATCATTTTTGATTTATGAAATTATTTTCGAAGTATTTTCAAAATATCAACGCTAATTTAATATTTTCGCGAGATAAGATTGAAAATTAGAATAAAATAATCAATACTTTCCGTAAATAAACGGCACTTGCAAACGGAGCATTAATCTCCGTCTTGATTTCTGCTTTTCCACCGAGGAGGAAAGGTGCGAGGTCGCGTGCGTAGATGTGCGCGAACGTCGAAATTCACTTGGAGGACATAATACCCGGAATTTCGGAATTAGCACGGTTGCCGGCGCCGCCACTACCACACAATGGAATACATTAAACGGCCCGCACATTCCGAAAGCTAATAAAGTCTGTTACCGCTTATTACACCTCCGTGGATATGCAAGTGGATCAATACACGCACCGTTACGTGCCACTTGCTACGTCGAAAACATTTGCTCGGTTCCTATATACATGTATAGTTCGCTCTTCACTTATAGATTATCTCGGTAAAACGCTACGTGAATTATACTACCTCAAATCTCGAAAACAGTAGTGTCAAGGGAAGTCGTTGCAGGAGAGTTTTCAGGGCAACTCCTTATCGCGCCAGCATAGCGAAATCGCGAAACTTAGTGGGCCATAATGAACATTCCTCCGTTGTGCGCATCGCGTTGCATGTTATTAGATGCAGGTGCGGCAACGAGACACATTCGTATAACTTTATCGCGACGGCCGCGGGGGTTGCCGAGCTACGACTTACCGTAACCACTTGGCCGATAATCATCAGGCCCGCCTAAATGCGATATTGAGAATCTTCCCCCTACGTCGCCGTTCTGCCGGTCGTGCCAAACACCGAAGGAGTTCTCGATAAAGCCTTTTTCCTCTTTTTATTCCCTTATACACACGTACGCGTGTCTCGAGTGTAAGGAGAAAAAGATAGATAGATATAGATAAGGAGGAGGAGAGCGGCATCGCGCGCGAGCGCGCGCGTCGTGGAAGGCGGCGACGGCTAAAGGGGTCGTCGGGGTGAAAAAGGAAGGGAAAAGAAGGAGAATCCGTGTGAGAGCAAATCTTTGTCGTAGGAAATCGACCGTCACGCTCGACTGGAAGATTTCGAGAGCCAAGCACGTCCCGGTGTCGATTCCCGACCGATCGTGTCAAACAATAAACGCGAGTTTATTTCGTACGATTCGAAGATACGAACTCGCGAATTTCCCGCCGACAAAGCCAACAGTAAAGCGGTATATCTCGCGATTTTATTACATTTTCTTTCCAATTTATGAATTGCATCCATTTTATCGTTTAATACTTGTCAAATAGATGGAGAAAGAGCTTGAACAGGAAAAGAACAGCAAATTGATCGCGATTAGTGTCGACATTAGCGAAACTACTCTCGAGAGTGGTCGAGCGCGACACGAGCGCGCGCTTACGTTACGACGATACGCAGCATCCGGCGTCCGGGAATTAACGCAGCGAGTGCTTTTACAAATCCCGACAAAGAGAGGGCTGCGGTAACAATAAGCCGCGGGGTAAGTGCTTACAAACACCGAAGGGAGCCGGGTAAGCGCGTTCGCCCTGCTCTCCCAATCCTCCTCCTCTTCGACGTTTCACCACCCCCCTCGCGCGTCTGTCTCCCCGTCTAACTCTAAACGGGTGAAATCTCCTTGTCAGCATTTAGCACTCTGCAGTCTGCACTCGTGCGGGCAGCACACGCGCTCTTGCACGCGCTACATGCGAGACTTTCACGCGTGGCACAACGTGATCTGCGAGGCGTATCGTGCGAAACCATACAAGCGTTGATATGTAAGCAGAAATATTCGATGGAAACATATTGTTATGTAAAACCGACAGTTCGCACGTAACCCGAGATACAGTGTTATCTTAATGCTAAATGTGTGAAGAAAATTTAGTATCGTAAGATACAGGGGCAAGACACACAAAGGAAGTAGTAACTGCTATAAGATCGCATTATCATAACAATGGATATGCACTTTACACCTACGATACCAATACCTCGCACTTCGCCGCTTTGACGTCAGCTGACAGAGGCGTCAAACTGACATATGTTAACCTTTAGTAAGACCACACATGTATGATATGTCTCAATTCCCACGAACCACGAACGTTTCCCTCATGGACATTATTCGCATTAAAGTTTAACGTATCGTGAAATATGCATACTCTTGCGTATGAGAAAATTATTGTTTATTCGCTATCATTTTAATGTCGGAACGGCCAATGTCATTTCCCGACCTCCGTGATAGTGCGATATATTGATACCGTGTCACGTGAGGGGTGGCATAATACTCGCTTATGGAGCCCGGTTGCGGTGCGTCGATATCCGGTGGGCGAGACGCATTCTCCCAGAGGGAGCGTCGTGGTCGGGGAACAATACGGCGGTCTAAAACAAAAGGAGCGGCATGTTCGCCCGCGAGTGCGGTCCCGGCAGATAAGTAGTATCCAACGCAGAGGCGTTTAGAGGAGGTAGCAACCCCCGACAGGCGGAGGTCGCCGAAAGGAAATTTATGCTTCGCCACGCCGGTATAAGCGAAATTTACACGAGGGGGCATTTCGCCTTCTCTCTCTCTCTCTCTCTCTCTCTCTCTCTCTTGCCCCTTCGACCGAGAGAGCCTGTCTTCCGGTACATAACCTGCGTCATGTTCCTTCTTGTCTCGTCTCCTTCGTCTTTTATCGTCTCCCTTTTCCTTCCCCTAACTCTATTTCTCTCTCTCGCGCTCTCGCTTCTCTCGTCCCGCCGTCAGCGCGAGACTGAGTTATATACAGTGATTTGTACTTTTGATTACGGAACTTCGAGGGACGCGGTACAATGGCTCCGTCGAGTCGACAAGAGTGGAATGAACGTCGGGAACTCCGGATATCACGGAAAATGAAGGGACGGCATCTCCGTGAGGAAAACACGCGAGTGCCGGCGTTGCGTCGTACTTCGATCTTTTCCTATCCTGTGTACGCGACACTGTACGTATACGACTTTACTTCCCTCCGCTTTACCCGGCACGCCGCCGCGTCGGTCGGCAGCAGTCAATTTTCTCGTCGCTATCGTCGCGCGATTTACCGCCGTATTTCTTTCTGACGCCCGCGAGTTATTATTATTGTCATCATCGTCGCGCCGGCGTCATATTTATAATGGAAGAGAAATATCGCATATACGTGTTACGCGAAACGTATCTCTATCGCTTTCCTCCGCACGTAAAAGCGCTGACAAAGGGTTTTGCCCACTGCCCGCGATTCATGTCTCAGGGGAGCGATTCAACGCGGAATTAATTTGACGTGAGTTAACAGGGCAAAAAGGCATGCCTACCAGTTGCAGTCCGAGTAACGTGAGCAACTTGGAGGAGACGAGACAGGAATATGCACTCCAAGCTTTCCAGCGGGTGGCCGCTACTCGCATTATGAATCCCCGCATGCATTAAAGAGTAACCCAATTTCTCGAAATTATCGCTGTGCACTATTCCCGGGGTCAGACGGTCGGTTGACATTCAAATGCATAAAGGAAGATGGTCAAAGTACGTGCTTGGTCGCATCTCGTATTTTTCGAGACAGTTACTTCTAGGAAAGTGTATTTTGCGAGAGCAGCAAGAAATTTCTCAGAGAAAATAGGTGAAATTAAATTAAATTAAAAATTCATAAGATAAATTCGCTTATATTACTCCTATACGATATACACGTCTATGTAATACATAACTCCTATTTTGATCAGATAAACTAACTACTATTTTTGTCGTATTCATTAATTGCCTGTCAGTTATTAGTATTTTGGACATGTTGCTGAGATAATTATTAATTAATTGTTAAGATTAGTGTAATATGATAGGTGAGAAAGCTCCTTTCGAGTGCGCGTTATGACGCGAGCTTTATCCTTTATTGACTGAAGTGTCGTGACGGTTCAACTAAAGCAAACTAACTCGCCATTAATTCCCGAGGCAGGCTCGTCTTAATTAGTGATTCTCGGAGCAGAAATAGGGAAACGAAGAGCATTAACTACGAACAGAGCGATTAGCTCTTCTTGCATCTCCGTTGCGCACTTCTCTTTTTCCTTCCTTTTAATCACGCCCGCTGAAAAACCAACTCTTGGCGATTGTGACTCTTCTATGTCTCTATTAGAGGTACACACATATACGCGTCGCACTTTCAGCATACGATCTTTTTTCCCGTCGCATACCGCGCTCTCGTTTCGACTAATGACCGCCCTTGTTATCACGAGCAGCGCTCGGGGCAATTAACCGTCGAACCGCTTCGCTAAGTGTAAAAATCCTAATGGCGTTTGCTCTTCAAACGCGGCCGGACCCGTGACCGCTCGGACTCGCTCGCCCGCAGCCGACCGATTAGTCACCGCGACCGGAAACGAAATGGCGCTGCCAAATTGCTCGTGCCTATCACCGACCGCCGATTCTTTTGCGGGAGAGTCCGAGCGCGCGAGTGCAGCGTGTTGCACGTGCGAGCAACTGCGAGCCGGCTTCTCTGTGAATTTCGACGATGAAGCCAATTAGCCAGCGCGCCAGCCGAGTGTATTCAAGCACGAGAGTACTCTCGATTACCGCCGTTAAATTAAACAAATTCCACGACGAGTGGTCATTTCTCTGCGTGCCGTGTCGAGTTCACGAAAATAGATACGATCGTGTATATTCGAGTGAATGAACACTGTACCATCGTAAAAAACTGTGTAGCGATGCATAAGAAAATAAATGATATTTCATTGTTGTTACTTGCGTTCTCACTAAGACGTATTAACTTATCTCTTTTAATACTAACATGCCTAGCGGATAAAAACATTATTTTGATAACAAAATATGCATTTTATTTATATATTGTAAGCATCATACCAATCTGCATATCGTATCGCGCTCAGAAAAAAAATATTTACACGAAATATTGTTTTATCATGATGCCACACTCGAGCGGATCAGCGCGATAAATATAACGCGTGTATGCATTATTGCAATTATTTTCCGTGACAAACTTTATATTTTATAATTGATAGCACATGGCAAACGCTTCGTTGCAATCTTTGAAAATGGGTCAAAATAAATATAGTTGCTGCCTTCATTATACAAGGACTTTATTATTTAGACAAACATAAAAAAAATATACGATGGCGTTTTTGACAACAACAATAGGTATATCATATAAACTGTAGTATATAAATTGTATATTAAATTTTGCGAGAGCCAATAAAAAATAAATTCACATTTATAAAATAAACGGTCAGAAATTTTATCCTCGATTTGTCGAACGATACACGACACTGTAAAGTTTGCCGTTATACGAGTGAACTACCGTACGACCATTATCGTTGTTCCCGTCGTCTGTTATTTGGTTAATTAGACGGCAGTCTCCGACGCACCTAAACTAGGAAAGAGTGAAGTCAATTGTGAACGATGGATCGATTTCCAGGAAGCGTCGCGTTCGCACGCGAGACTGCCTATACGTCGCGTGACGGTGACGGCGAGGGGTATCGGGAGATGGCCGAGCCTCGGTAGGGTACTACCGACAATCAGTCGGGGTTAAAGTAACAACGCGGGCAGAAACGTCCGTCTCTCCCCCCGTCATTTGGCCGAGGACTTCGATCAAAAATTCCAGACTCGTAACTGCTTTTATGGATGATAAAAACTGAGCAGCCGGCAAATAAAGTCACGCGACTGTTTGATTACTCCGTAGGCCGTTTCTCTGTCTCTGCAAGGGACGGAGAGTACAGCGCGAGTGTAGCGAGCGAAAATTTATTGCGCGCTTGACGAAAAATTTCACTAGGTGTAAATATTACATTCTACAAATATGCACAATTGTGTCAAGGAAATGCGGGAAAAATGCGTTAAACGAACGCGTACTTAAAATTCAATGCAAACTTTACGAGATATATTTTATAATTTCTCTCGCGTGCAAATTTTCAACGCGAGTCTCTCATATCTTAAATTTCAACGACCTTTCGAAACGCGACATTTTAAAAATTATGCCAAGAAAGCTCGGCAGCTCGTGTTCCCTTTATCTGACAAGAAAGTTTTCTATTTCTATCGTTAACGGCAGCGCTTTCATCATATTTCCATTTCATGTTCCCGCCAAATCTCTTTTATCATCGACATAAAAAAATACTCAATCCCGTCTACAGTTGTAGTATACCAAAGCGCAAGCGGATTTATGCACGATGATCGGTATAACGAGTGCCCTACAAGGCAAAACAAAGTAGCAGTAAATTATGGGACACGCAATGATACACGTGCACGTAATGAAGACTTATGGCGACTCGACTGCACTACTGAGGCATTTTCGTCCGCGAATCAGCGGAAAAGACCACTCCTTCGTATCGCACGCTCGATGATACGTGCAAATTGATAGCAGCAAACGCCATTTGTGGCAAGAACTAATGCTAACTGAAAAATGTTGCGTGAGATACGTGACAAACGGAATAAATCTACTCGTGATCTCGTCGCGTTACTAAAGAACTGTTTAAACTCAGATCATGATTGTGTCCGGTGACGTGAAGAGTAATATTCAATTACGTGGAATTACGTCTGTCAGAGCAAGCCTTCCCATAGGACTTGCGGAGCAACGCTCGTGAACGAGGATATACAACGGCAGGCTGTCGCGTTTATGGCGGGGCCCAGATAGCGGTCGGATATCCTAGATCGATATGAATCGCAGCCCACCCGGGGACGTAAGGACGCCATTTAATTTCCGAGGGCGCGCATGCACCACTGGGAATTAATATAGATGGATATGAGTTATCTGCGATGCACGGGTGCCGCGCCAGGCATGCTGCTGACGTGTATGACTCTCCCGTGATGGGCATCACAAAGTCCTGGCAGGACATTCGACCGTGTAGGGCGATAGATATCAACCCGTTTTAACGTAACTGTCGAGCAAACGCTTTCGGATCTCTGAAACTGACACTGATGGCTTATCTCTCGTCGAACTGCTGTGACGTGTCGCCGCTAAAGTCCGCTGCCGATGAAGTCGACAGGTCCTCGACTAAGGGATCGCGAGACAGCAGCCAATTTGCCCATGATTATCGATCCTTTCTTTTTTCTTTCGTCTCTTCCCAACGCGTCGGCTTAAAATTTTCAATAATCTCCGCGTTCTGTATAGATTCGTCTACGACGACACATCAGCGATAATGGTTTCTGTATTTTTACCGTAAGTTTTTCAAAAATAGCGTCAGCAAAGTAGCGCATTGTATAGGTACCTATATATAGCGCATTTAAAGTAAATATCATGAGAAGGACTTTAATAGAATTCAAGTAAATTCCGCAGTAAATTGAATTTGAGTGGTCCGAAGTGCTCATGTCTGACTGACCTGTTCTATTTTCAATTTTAAAAACCTTTTTATTTCCGAACCATCTCTGATTAGCATTCTTGCCCCTCAACTGCATATAAAAAATTATAATAAAACATTAATTACGATATCTAAGATCTTACAGTTTAATCATATGTTGATATATTGCCAGTAACTCGAGCGGAACAAAATAGTGCAAATCTCAAATTGCAATAACCTCGTATGTGGATATTCACACGATCGAGAGAAAGAGAGAGAGAGGGGGGGGGGGGAAGCGAGAGAGCAAGAGAGTATTCCGACTTAAGTTCGCTTGCTTCGCATCTTCTTTGATGCCCGCTGAAGTACGCAGATCGCAATATCGTCGAGGTCAATCTGCGGATCCTTAGCAAACGGAAAGCAAATCAAATTCCTGGCAAAGCGTGCACGTGCCAATTAGAGTATGCCAATGTGAATCCCGCTTTGATCAATGCAACGGGCACCTGAGTAATCTGCACCGTAATCGATTGCGCTCTGGGAGATTATCGACAAGTCCGCTATGCATGTCGCTCGCAAGATAGATAAATCCCCTAGACGTTAATTGTTACACCAAACCGATACATTCAAAGTTTTGTGACACAATGGTTACAGGAATAAATTGCGAGAACTGTAAAAGAATATCCTAAATCTTCCGCGATTTGTCAACTGTACGTTCATTTCTGTGATGTATTTTCTTAACTTCGAAAATATTGGCCGGCATTAATTAAATACACCGGAAAACGAAGGGGCAAAAAGTTCGCAAGAAATTGACGCTACTGGCGACGCGGAGGTCAATTCTTTTCTTATACTCGAGGGGAACGCTCAGAAAGAAAATTTTTCTTGCTTAATTTAGCTTCTGATAAAGCGAGCTAATTTACTTTCGCTACTGATTTCCAGCATAAAGCCGCGAATGCGCCTGATTTATCTCGCAGAATACCTGTACTCGTTGAATATCGTCGGAGTGTTACCAAGTACGTGTGCGGTTCTTGTCTACTCACCACCTGCAACAAAGGAAATGCAAACATGAATAAATAGCGGCGAGGCAGAGAGATATCAGATTTGCTGTATATAACATGTTGCATATTACATGTTATACAATCGCGTGCTCGATGGTACGCAACGGTGCCTCTCAGAGAGAGCCGGCGTTCACACTATTGGGCAGATCACCTGCCTGGAAGGCTATACGTGCGCTCTGCTAGTCTCCGTCAATCGATCGTCAAACGAATAAAGCAAGCGGGATTATCGTGTACCACTACCGATTCAGTCTCCATATACGCTTGAATGCATAGGATCGCACCGGACTCGATTTCACTCCGAGAAGAGCCATAGGGATTACCGGTATTGTTCACACAAGAAAGGCGAATGTACCGTGACGATGAATCGCACGGAGCTACGTGAGGAAAAGATACGGTCCCTTCCAGATACTCGCACAGTAGGCTGTCTGCCCTACAGGAGAACCCTTTCAGGTTTTAGGGTAGCAGAGTGCAAACATTTCTCCTCATTACCGCCATCAGTAACGTCTCGTCGTGCTTCTCTCGCGCTCGATCTCGCGCCGAAAAGCTCCGCCTTGTTTCCAAAATTAAACCGCGGCAATGGAGGTACGTGGCTCTTAACCGAGGACGGTGCCGAAAACGCGCTGGCTACATAGTAAACTCCCGTCGTTCAAAGCAATCTTTGACGCGGGTCTCCATAATAACAAAGACAGATTAACTTTATCATTTGTTAATTTACGCTGTCATGTGTGCAATATACTCAAACATCTTAGAAAAAACGGTGAAATGCATACACATATGTATTAGTATACGTACTAAATCCTATCTAATATATGTATAAAATATTAAGCAAGTCACGAAAGAGTAACATGAAACATGTATGCATGTTATCAGGAAAATTAAAATTACAATTTCTCTACAATTCTTTTTAAGATATACCTTAAAGTTGTAAAAAATGCATTTGAAATATTTCCTAGTTTTCATCAAAGAACAACGTAATAACATTTTTTAAATATAAATGATCTTATCGTTGTTACGCCGCTCTAGCGCAATGTCATAAGAATATTGGCTGCTAAGAAGGAAAGAGCATTTCCGAGTCAAATGATAGAAGCAGGAAGTAAGGCGGAGGAAAGAGACGAATATATTTAGATTGAACGTGGAGCATAACAGGGTGTACGTACGACAAAGACGGAGTCCTTTTCACAGTTTATTCTTCACGAGAGCAGAAGAGAGGAACGACAGGGTCACAAGTGCTGCAGTCAATAGGGGACCCCGTCATTATTCCTCGCTAGGGTATGCTATGGAAAGGAGTGCGCGGCATAAAGGCAGCAATGAATAATCATCGCGAGTGCTTGAAAGTAAAACAAACAGCTAACCGCGCTCGACTTGACAGCTAAGTGGCGTATTTAACAAACAAAACAAACAAATAAACGGTCGAATACGCATAGCGACTGCATTACGACTAAATTGACGAGTCGGCTGAAAGCCGTCGCGTGTACTGACCTGATTAAGATTGCCCCCCCCCCCCCCCCCAGACTAACAGACACACTCCACTCTGATTTTATAAGTTTAGCATTATTCAGTACGAGCATAACAAAGAGTGAATGCATGGCAGACATTTCTCGCATTGACTTTTTAAACAGCTTACTGATGTGGAAAGCGCATAAAATACGAGACAATTAAATTAGATTATGCGCAAAATTATTTAAATAAATTTGATACTTTGTGTTACATATTTTTAAAATAAATATTACGATTAAAACATTTTTCATAAAAATAAATTAAAGATTATTCTGCGGTCTTTATGATTTTATTCTATTCTTTACATTGGTTTTTCGCGTTTCAATTAAATAGAAAGAGCGGCACATAGAAAGCGCGGATGGCCGACGCTCAAAATCACAAAACGGAAGAAGAAACGAGATGGAGAAAGAGAGAGAAAGAGAAAAAGAGAAAGAGAGAGAGAGTGAGAGAGCCGAAGAGAAGATGCGGAACAGTTTTATAGTTATAAAATTTTACGGGACACCTACATCGCATCTCCATTAGCGATGCCGTCTCGACTCACACACCTTATCCTCCTAATGCACATGAATACCGGCGCCGCGTTTTCCCCTTCGACTCCTGTAATCGACATAGCACGACTGGTACAAAAGAGGACAAAAGTTCGCGGCGAAGAGAAACGGAGAATTTATGTAGAAAACAGCCAGTGGAGAAACACAAGACCGTATCGACATTTTCACCCTTAAATGTAAGGGCGCATCGCAGTAGGGCATTACCCGGCAGAAGAAGCGCGAGTGGAGTTCGGAATAATACTCGCAGAGGGACCTACTCGTATGGGTACGCGAGTTTGAAACGCTGCTCTCCGCTCGTTCCATCCGATGGAGCGAGAGGGAAAGTGCAAAGGTCGCGCACACGACGGGCGGGTACGAAGAGCGGAGGAGGCGAAATAAAGAGCGAGACGATGGAGATAGAAAGAGGCTGGTGGATGCTGAGGGCCGCGACCCGACCCGACTCCAAACGCGGCGGTTCCCCTTTGACATCATTTAGATAAAATACGGGGTCTCTTCCCTGTCTCCGATTACCCTCCCCTTTGCATTGTGATCTTCTCGACTGTCTGTGTTCGCCGTGCAGAATGTCGCGTAAGCCTCGCGTCGGTGAATATCTTCACCTAAACTTTCATCCCGAATATATTTATGAGAGTTTTCAGAAATCTTGAATAATCTTTACGTGCGAAACGACTCTAAACATATTTGATAAGAGTGGGTAAGCGCAATCCGCATTTAATGATGTTAGGTACATGATGATACTCCATGTAATATTTCGTTAGAAGATAAATTTTCAAAACATAGATTCTTTTTCTCCAACATATAACACAAAGTACGCGCATTTGACATTTGCAAAAGCAGTCTCGATTCCCGAACGCGAATACCATGTGCCATTCTTCTCTCTTCGGGCCAACAGAGCGATTGTAAAATTAATTCCTGCTGACAACAGCAAGTCTCGGCCAGACAGCATGGCGCCGCCGCATTTGCGGAGCCACCGAAAAGCAGGAGTAATCGGGATTGCTCGTGAAAGCGTTACTGGATTGTAACGTCAGGGGTGCAAGAAGGAGAACGTGATACCGAAGGGGGATGGCGGAAGAGGATTCGAGAGAAGTAAAGTTAGCGACACGTCCAAACTTATCTCCCCTCTGTTTAATTTAACGTAGCTTCGAGTTAGCCGTTAACGCGCCGACGACGAAACTCGGCCGACGAGCGTTCGTAATTCTGCGATCCTGGATTTCCACCATCCCGCCATCCTGGTGTTCTTCTTCTCCTTCTTCTTCTCTACCCCCGAAACGGCGATGGCAACGGCGGCGGTGGCGGTGGCGGCATCGCCGTCGTTGCCAACGATACGACCGTGCTCCGTGTAGAATCGCGTCTCGGTAATGCGATACATCGCAGCAATATCCTCCTGAGTACTGCAACGAACCGTTTCGCGCCATTTAGCACCTAATTTGTAGCCAGGAGAAGTTCGCGCCGCCGCGCGATCCCACTCGAAACTTTAGATGAAGGAGAACCGCGTACCGAGTACGAAATACAAATGGACGGACCAAATGCTGGGCGTCCGCGTCGAGCGAGTACCGTTCCTCGTGAATAAAATTTTAATGAGTTATAATGAAGCGAAGAAAATCAATCAACGGATCGCTACGGACAGCCCAATGATGGGAGAAGAATTTCGAAATATTAATGCTCAGCGAAATAACAAATGCAATAACAACAGGAGAATTGCGATTTGAAGATCGAGACGATGTCAAAAACTTGCGCTTCAAAGCAAATAAAATAATGAGGATATAATTACGTATAGTCGGTAGAAAGACATACTACCGAATCGAGTGAATGTCGCGAGTAGTTCTGCACTGCAAACATTTTTTTCTCATATAAGCTGTGACAGAGTATGAACACGGGAAAATGCAAACGACCGAAGCGTATCCGCCCCATTCCATTGGTTTCATCGCGGTGTACGGAAACGTGCCTACTCGACGTGCTACAACTGTTTCCACTTCAACGACGTTGAAGTATCGCGCCTATAGATCGTTTCATCGGCGATTTTACAAACGTGTAAGCCGAAATCGTTCGATTAAAAAAAAAATGTACCGACGCCTATCGGTTCGCGATATTGCACAATGCCGCCCGAGAGTGGGCTCGATAAATGTGTTCTCCCTTTTATTTTCTGTCCGAATGCACGTCGAACGACTAGATTTGAAATGTACACGGTGACTTTTGTTCTGATATCGCGAAACGTTTCATGTATTTCGCATGAGAACTTCATTGACATTACTAATTGGCTCACCGAGAGTTTCCTTGAAGTACCCTCGTGTTATATAATCTTAAAAAAAGAATCTTTTTCGTCTTATTGTTGCGACGAATAAGCTTCGGGTATTTACAAACAGTTGAGTAATCAGATTTACTTTAACTACAAATAAGTATATTGATCCTTGTTGCATGCTGAATGGTAGTAATCTTAAATCGCATTAGAGATTCTACGAGTAAAGTACAGAATAGCGACTACACAGAAACGTTATAAACTGTTATACAAAAATCACGATTCCCTTGCCAGACGTCTATCCAGTAAAGATACGCACCTTCTCGTAAAAGCCGATGCTAAGGGTAAGCGAATCAGACCGAATAAAGAGGAGCGAAAGGGAACAGAAGTACGGTCTTAAGAAAACTCGCAATATTTACCCAACAGAAATCAGGCACGACGTAAAAATACAAATCGCCCTAATCATTATTTACTTTACTTTACAGAGCGTCGCGCCCTGCCGTCTGAAAAGCTTCCCCTGGCGCGTACCAACGGGAAAGAACTTTTCGGCTTCGGTGCACTCCAAACGTCGATCCGCCGGAAAACCGTCGAGAGTCGAAGGACGGGCCGAAGGGACTGATTAAAGGCCTGTATCGATCGCGGCCAGGTAGACGAACGTTAATTTCATTAGTGCACCCGACTCCCATTCGGTCTCCGCGAAGAAATCTTAATCAATTAGCGCTCCAGCGTGAGAGGGTGATCTGTTTGAGACGAAAATACCGACAGTGGCACACTTCGCTCGATTCCAAAATTGTACTGTACATAATATGTAAAGTAAGATTTTTTAATGACGTACATAAATAAATAATTAAACTTATCGTGCCTTTTTCTGTAACACATAGCGCTCTTAGTAGTTATAAAAAATCTATATCTCCACAGAAGAGGATTCAATTACGTTATTCTCGGCATATCTGACAGCTCGCTATCAACCAAGAATATCTCTCTGTCTCTCTCTCTTTCTCTCTCTCTCTCTCTCACTGAGAGAGAAAAGAGAAAGAAAACTCGCCGCTTAATCTAAGAAAATCGTAAAGAGGGAAATCCTGTCGGTAATCGGACTTGAGTACGAAGACAGGAAGTTCGGTGAGGAACAACGGCCGCGGGATGGAGTCGCAGGAACGGAAGGAGAAACAAAGACGGTGAGGAAGAACGAGGGGTTCCGTTCGTCCGGAGAAGGAATGAAAAATAAGCCACGAGGGGTCGGGGACAAAACGGCTCATTGGCCACGCGTTCGCCTAACTACGTTACTCGTGGCAAGACCATTTCTCCTCGCTTCGGGTCAGCCCGGCCACTTCTGCCTCGAGTATCAGAGAGAGAGAGAGAGAGAGAGAGAGAGCGGGATTGCGGGCAGCAATCATGGAGCTTTATATATATATATATATATATATATATATGGAGAAAAGAAAGCGGACGACTTGGTAGAAAAAAGGAGAGAAATATCCAAACGTTCCTTAGCCGCGGACCCGGGAAATTGAATAGTACCTGCGAAATTGAAAGAGGAAATTCGACGCGTTTCGAGCCGCCGCTTTACTGCTCGGTGGCACTGAATTTTAGCCCGACCCTCGGCATCATGCTCCACCGACATCGACGTCGCCTTTGTTCGACACTCGGTTTAAAAAAATCGACCGCAATCCGGTAAATAATGACGGCACTTGGAATGACGTATCGTCGCGCTATTGGCTTACCTCACAAGAAAGAAAGGAATCATGAAGTAAATTGCGCAACGATTTAGACGTATGAAACTTGTCGTTATAACATAGTAGTCACTTCACGAATATATATCTCTCAAGTGACGTTATAACGCGCATCTCTGAATTGTTATATCTCTTTCTAATTTTCAATTAGCTTGATATATAACAAGACAAATGCTTTTCATTAACTTGTAATGCGTACACTCACAATGTAATGGCTACAATTACGCATATTAACCATATAATGAATTCATCGAATCGTGAAATCACTTACGATAAATATCCTGATAAAAATAATTCGCGATCGACCGACCGAGAGAGATTCGTATTACCCTCAGCACATACGTATTTACTCTTACGATGTTATATGTATAGGTATATCGTCCGCAATGGGTCGAGATAATCTAGCGGGGGCACGGTCCTGCTACCGATCTTTCTTTATCGGACATTAAGCAGAAATTCGCCCGGGAAATATATGCGGCTGGCTAAGAACACGCAAACGCGGGCTAGGAAAGAGGACAACGGTCGTTTCAAGCAAAGAATGATAATAAAAAGGATGTATCGTTCGCGTAATCGTAACAAACGAGGGCAATTAACCGTGGACCTGCTGAGGCAGCAGTACCCAGACGACAGTCCCCGTTCGCCGAAGGAAGCTGCGGCTTCCATCCGGAATAAGATCATTCCGTAGTTCTGATTACGTAGCCCCGAAGTCTCCGTCGGGAAGCCTCCGTTCTCTTGACCTAATCGCAATTAGCTATAGCCCGCGAGAATTATCCTCCACGGTGTTGGCGCACCGCGCTTCCCAGGTGAAATCTGCTCGCGCGGGCTTACCGGGCTCCGTAACGACGGACAATTTATGTGATCGCCGCGAAATTGACTTCGCTACGTATAACGACCCTATCGATCAGTCGACGATCCAATTGCGAGAAAAATGATTAATCTGGCGGGCCGCGCGCGCTTGAATAGCCGATATGGGAGATTGATTTATCCTCGCAATGATGTTATGAGATCTGAGCGCAATCGCGACCGGACAGAATAATGAAAAAACGAATAAAAAATCATTAGATTGTCTTCCGGTCTTTTTTTCATGCTGTACATATATAAATATAAATATTTCATTCTACTGCTGCTGTAGCGTAATGATAGTCGCAGTTAAGAACGACAAATAAACTGTCGGGTGCGAGGCACCACGAAAATTAACCACTGGCCGAATCCCTCAACTTCATACAGAAAGTTCAAATGTCCGGCGCTCGGAATCGTATTTTATCCAAATGGGAGTATAATTAGTTGGAATAACGGAAGATGTAGCGGCGCCATTATGTAAACGGCGCAATAAATGTAAATCAGACGGCCGCGGAAGCGGCAGTAACTCGCGCCTAAAAACACCGGCGCGTCATTCGACTACATTATTATCCGTTGAAGTCGATGAGAGGACAAGCGAGGAAAGAGATAGCTCGGAAGAGGGACGAGTTGATTTAAATGAGTTATATAACGGCTGCGGTTTTAGAGAGAGAGAGCTTTAAAAATCTGTTTTCCCGACGGAATCAAGCAAAAAATTTACGAGGCTTCCATTTCGAGTATAAAAGGTACTCCATTACTTTACGTGCTAAACGACCGTAAATAATTTGAATTTGAGATCTAAATAGTTTTGCGATACTATTTTCCAATCGGGAAAATCATTAGCGAATCGAGAGGAACAAATTTGAGAGCGTGTTTACAAAGGATATTTAATAGAGATTAAGCTTGTAACAGAAGCGCACAGAGCCGTTTGTAGACGGGTACTACCATAGGAAACGGATGGCACTCAGCAGGCGGCAACTCCAACTAGAAGAGGGGCGTGCCACCATCGCAATCATAACTATCAAAACCAGAACTTACCCCTACCCCCTGCCACTGGATGTCTTTCGATCTATTTCCGTTATACCACTCATCCCGTCGGTTGAGAGCGCGGTGGCAAGTTCTGGAACACCAATCTATCGGGTAGAAAGGCTAAAAGTAATAACGCTCGCTTCCGCAACCTTGTCGTTTGCATTCTTCATCGACAAACTTCTTCAATGGTGGATTCAATTATTCTTCACCAAAGTTTTCGACGTTCATTAAAAAGAAAAAAAAAAAGAATATTTGCTATAGAGAATTCTGAAACGAACGGATATATAGACGCTAAATTTATTATAGAATCTGCTCTCGAAGGCTGTTCAACTTTGATATCGCTAATCATAATCTGCGAGTAAACCTCCCGTCATCCCTCGCTCGCTCCAATTCCTCTCTCGACTAGCGTCGTCAGACATTACCTCACAAAGAAAACGGCGGGTTTTGCTATCAAAAAGTTATACGTGACTAATTTAGTTTATCGTGCATGCAAAATTTAGAGTTACACGTCTGAACGCATTGCTGCGGAAAATCCTGAGAGAATGTTTTGCGCAAAACGATGTAATTCCATAATCGAAGTTTTTACAGTACATTTCGAGTTAGACAAAGTCAGATGCTGCGAGTTAAAGATCACGTAGCGCGCCGAAGACGTCAATTAAGGCGATTCACGGAAACAGCCTGTCTTTCTCTCGCCTCCGTCACGCGATCCTCCGCTCGCAGAGACACTCAACCGTTTCGAACTTGATGGACTCAAAGGAATCACTGTCGCAGAACGATCGTCACGATGAGGAATGGCCAGTTTCCTTGGCCAGACACATTTCCAACTTTCTCCGTTCCGTGGATGGATCGCGTCGACGCGACGCGTCTAAAAAGACCGTGGTTGACATTCGTTTCTTTTATCGCGCGGTGCATTATGAAGTGAAGAAAGGAAGACGGCCGCGAGGCAGGAGGAAACGAGAAGAGGCGGAGGACGACGAGAGCGATGCTCGCGAATTTCTGGCCTCGGTGCCAAGGCCGATCTCAACCCGGGTCTACAGCTCGGGGTGTGCTTTACATGGAGCACAATGCAATGGGCGTCGTTATGGCCGAGTAGCGTCATAAAGACTGGCGTCTCACTTGCCGCGCACAAAGCGCGCTATTTTGCCACCCTTCCCAACCTCCTGGCATCTCCTGGCTACCCACTTTTTCCGTCCGTTTCGTCCGTGAGTTCGTGTGTCCTCTCGGTTTGCCGGAACCGTCGTCCTTTACATACTCGCTCGCTCGCTTGCTCCGCCGTTTGTCTTCTTCCTCTTCTTTTCTCGCTTTGTCGGCAGCGGACGGCCTCCGCGCGCCACTCGCGTCGTCAGCACACTCCTCTGCCTCTGGTCTGAATTCTCCGTCTCTTTAACTTACTTCGTACCTCTTCCACGTTTCGTTCTGGCGTCACGCTCTGCTTCCTGTCGCGCGAACAAAGGTGCGAGGTTTATTTAAACCTGTTCCCCGTTTTTCTCATTTAGCTCTCGACTTTGGATACTCGGTCTCGTAGAAGATTCTCACGCAAATTGTTGCTTTATTTTCAATATAATCGGGCAAACCACTGCAGAATGAAAGCACTTTATTTCATTTTATCTTTTCTTCACAATATCCGAGCTTTTATAATGTCTATAGAAAATTAACAGTTGTGATATTAAGGATGTTCGGGCATTACGACTAAAATAATGAAAACTCTTTGAATCCAAATTAATTCTGTAGATTTCATCGTAAAAAAAATTCTGTCAAAGTTTGAGGCTGTTTAGGAAGCTTGTTGTTGAGAAATTAAATAATAAAATCACACGTAGTCTAAGGGCAAATGAGGAAAAATTATTATATCTCAGTAAAAAATGATGAAAAAAATATGAAATTTTGCAAGCAGAACGAGTAAGACTATATAATTATCAATACCAATTTTTAGCTTCATTAAGAGACTCGTTTTTTTTTTATTTAATAATGTTTCCGAAAAATTTCTCGGTTTGGTTAGGTTAGCCGAAAAGCACGCTCAATACATACTTACATACGCTCAATACGTACTTAAATACGCTCAATTACAGATGAAGAGACTATGAGATACACGCACACTATCGAAAATGCCACGCAATGTTGTCAAATTCAAAAAGTGATTTAACTTTAGAAATTGATTGTACATAAGCAATTTAACTTTTGACAGGGAAAATATACTTGTACCGCTCGAACATCCTTAAATTCGAAAATAATTAAACAAAATATTAATTATTGCGATTGCGTGGATTTCAACGAAATTTTCTTTTCCTTTTTTTTTTGCTCGCGATAAATATCTGACGACAGATGAATCAGAGCCTTGCAGAGACGATGTGTCGCGGATGCTCGGAGCGATCGATCCCCTGTAAATCTTCCACCCGCGACAAATCACTCCGTTAGCAAGTGGAGATCCATTAATCGCATTCCCGTTTGCTCTACCGCCGGTAAAAGCTTCGCCTCGCCGACCACTGGAAGCACAGAGAGGAAAAACCAGGGGATGGGAGATGTGGCAATCGCCGGCCATATACACTCCCCGGCTCACTGCCTTTATGGGCCTAATATAAAGAAACGACCACGGTCAACTATCTGCCAACGGCTAGACAACGTTTCATGAACTTCCTGCACGATAACATAACATAATCTTCTCTTTCGATCCTTCCCCTGACGACGTTCACCGGTCTCTCTCACCGCTTCTCTCACATTGTCGGATATTGTTACGTCTCTTCACAACTTCTTTCACGATTCATCCTATTTCCGATTGTTTCAGTCCCCCGTTACATTCTCGCCTCGCCGCACTACCAAAAATTAAATTTGCATTGCAAATTGACCCATCGTTACTATTCACGTGAGAATAGAAACAAATCTTGCATATTTTGCGCATTTACATTCGTGTCGTGAAACTGTTGCAGAATTTACACGCGTCTTTCGCATCGTACTATCATACATGCATCCTGCACGTCCTGTTATTGCAAGATTTTCTTTCGCGTTTATTTCGTGCGAATGAGGGCAATTGTATTGTGCATGGTGCTCATCACGGAACGCTTTGCTTGCGTTGTTTCTTCTTGAAGATGCACGTACAATGTGAAGTTTACGAGAGAGAGAGAGATTTGTCTTCGTCGCCGCTTCCACCTCCCGTTTTCATATCCGAAACATTTTCCCTCCACCATCCAGCGAGATTAGACGCTGTACCTACGTAGTAAATTACGAGTAATACAATTACATCGCGCAATTATGATAATTGCGAGCCGTCGCGTCGGCTAATTGCACAATTCTCGCCCGATGCAACGCGCGAATGACAGAGCAAGTAATTTTCCGCCATCCGCTCCTCATTTTGCCTTCTCTCGAACTCTTTGGGAGTCGCGAGCGCGAAATTCGAAATATAACGCCGCTGACGAACGAGGCCATTGCAGGTGCGTCACGATCCAATCAACACCCTTTCATGTACGTATGTACGAGACAGCAGCCACGCTGCGCGAACTTGTGAAATATGATATTCGAGTGCCGGAGTCTCTATATAGAGTTTTGCGGCTCTCTGTACGAGATTTTGCCTTGAAAACAAAAACTAGAAAAAATATCATAAAATATCTCTCAATTCCTCCTAAAACTAGTTCCGATTTTACGTTTAATCGATTCGACAGAATAAGTAAACACGCGATATATTTTTATTCATTCAGTAAAGGAGATACACCGTTTAAAAATACGATCCGAGCAAGCTTCGAGGGAAGGAAATAACGATAAGAAATGCGCAAGGTGACGTAGAGACGTCTGGAGCGTCGTCTGCAGTGACACGTTGTCACTGTTTTCAGACGATGCACATTGGTTCATGCGTATGCAGTCGTGAATATGTACATATGCATGCATTTATGCCGACAGGCGAGTCGGAGGTTTTTGAGCTTTGCGGATGCAGCTATGCCCCACTAGACAGAAGAGCGTCTAGTGTCAAGTGGCAAAGCGGAATGAAGGGACTCGACGGGATCTGCACCGGCCGCGGCGGGAAGAAGGGTGGCGCAAGGCCGAGGGCGGTGATTGTCGTCGGAAGGATGGCAGAGCTCTGCAGAAGGGTAGCTTAGGAAGCGAAGGTGAGAAAGGAGGAAGGGGATGAGAGAGGAGAAGGTGGAGAAGGAGAACGGAGAAGGGGGGGGGGGGGGGAGTAACGACGCCTTGTCGCATGCAGAATCGCGGCTCGATAATCGTGATAGAACGGCGCCATTACCGCGGCGCGCAAAACGTCGTCGTCGTCGTCATTCGAATATTTCCTTCCGCGTTCACCTCTTCGCTTTGCCATCTTCTCTCTTTCTCTCTCTCTCTCTCTCTCTCTTTCTCCTTCTTTTTCTTTTTTTAACGACACATTGAAATCACTTTGAGACGTCGACCGACTTCGCGACGTGCTGCGCGAGCACCCCTCTGCTCCCTTTTAACGCCACTCCCGGGCCGGAAGTGACAACCTCGATGACGGGTTTATGGCAACGCTCGGCTCGACCGAGAGCCCCAGTCCCGGACCGCTTTTAAAGCGTCGATCTTAATAAATGACAGAGGCGCGCAAGGAAAATCAAAGTGGAAGTTCCGCAACGACCCATGGACCTTTATCGGCGATTTCTCTTCGTTGCGGCGAATTGACATGGCGCGTGATGCACAAACTTGGACGGTCTTCCTCGCGACGCTAATAATCGACGAAACGGTGGACTTGTCGAAAGAATGGTCAGCAAATTTTTGTGAAAAAGAAATATTAACAAGATTATGCGCATGATCACGTAGAAAGATCGAGGCCTGCTCTCAATTCTGGTTCGTCGCTGTAAATGTAGGACGGTCGGTGAATATCGAGATCAGTGAGAGAAATCCCTTTTCCGGCGACAGTCCCCGTAAGATTGAGAGAGGGACACACAGCTCTCTCAGAATGAAAGCGTATCTCCACGTCGTATCCCGCCGTCTCTCTTCACGTTAATAGTATGCATTTATTCGGAGACGCAGAATTAGAGCAGGGATTGCGTCCGCAAGCGGAAGTGGGCGCACTCGCCGTTTGAAAATCGCTGGGCAAGGCGCTTTTGAATTATTCAATCTCGCGGCGATGGAAAAGCGTCACCTTCCGCTACGGTCCCGGCCCTCTCATCCGTTGTGCCGCCTCAACGATTCTCCTCTCGTGGAAACGATAAACCTAATATTCCCGAGCCTAGCTTCGCCGGCACTGCTTTAACTTTAACTCCCTTAACCGTCGATCTCCTCCCGCGCGACCACTCTGTGGCGAGCCAAATTTTACCGACGTTATTTCCGTTTTCGTACGCTCGAAGTGCCACTAAGATTATCAGTAGCTTTTAACGTATAATCTAACGATAAAATGTTAATGTATGCGGTAAACGATATTGGGATTCTATATATCTTACAACACACAATTCCGATTCGACAAAGAGCGATTTAACTAAGATAATTGTGTATCGATGTCAACCAAGTTATCATGTTCTTAGAGAATTTTAAAAGATAAGATGTATGTAATGGGCACATCTTTAAACATCAAATTAGGCATTGTATAACGTGCATTACATTTCACTTCCAAGCAACATATATCACGAATGCAAATTTACGCATCGACACTTTACGTTGCTCTTCGTGCGAAAATAATCGACACGATACCGTAGTGGCAAATGGAATTCTCCTCGCGCAATTCCGTCCATAATTTCCGCGCTAATTCTTCCGCATATGGGAACTGGAGCTGCAACACGCAAGTAACCACGACCTGCAAGCGCGCATCTACGTGGTCAAAAGCCGGTCAGATTCAATTACGAGGCAGTTTAATAATTCGCCGCAAGCCGAGTCACGTACCGTGCCGAGACAAGAGTCGCCCCTTCCTCCGATCCGCCAAAGTTGCGAACTTGTTTTTGAGCTTGCCACTCGCATCGCTGCCGCAACTCTGCATCTCCCTTACCCCGACCACGACGCCGCGTTCGCGGAAATTCAAGCCAAAATTTCCCATTTTCTACAGGCTCCGCGTGATTATTTGAGCAAACGTGCATAAAAAAATTTACTTCTGCAATCCGCACATTCGTATTAAGCATCCACAGAGAATTAACCGACGATGTATTACTGCATTTTAGCTTCCTTTAATTCCTTTGTACAAATATAAATGTTTTCTTCTACGTATCATGTTGTTCTCTCTCCTTCATCTACGTTCCATCTATTTTCAAAACACTGTATTGTGTATTCCCAGGTACGCTAATAAACTCTATTCAACTTAACTCTTCGATATCGGCAGTAGATTAACTGTAGCGTGTTTCGGATATTCGGATCGGACGAACGCATACAGTTCGGACATATATTTCCGTTGACGTGAATTTCGTGCGAGAACATATCGTTCTCGTAAGCTCGCCGAATCGAATGCGCACGCGACGAAAGTCATCGCGACGTACACGAGATAGTAGCGTCGCGAATACGTTACTCTTTGCATGTAGCCCGCGCGCGACGAGTCCCCCGAAACTCGCGAGCACCATCCGCTCTTATCCGGGCGGATATCTCGTCGTTAGAATCGGCGTGTTTACGTATTTCCCCTCGGCGGACGCAAGAACGGATTCAACTCCAGCGAAGCGTCGAACGTAAATCCTCGGCCGTTGCGTTGAGAGAGGCGCGATGAAAAGTTACGAGCCGCGGAGCCGATAACATTGATACGTCAGCGAGTACGCGCTTACGAATTTTTTGCGGATCACCAAAATGCGTATCTGTAACGGCAGATTTCCATTCCCCTCTCTGTGTGTCTCCCTTGCTCTCGCGTCCCCTCTTCATCGTATAATAATGCAGTTGTCGAGTTTTTGCTGCGCCTGTCGTCTCTGGAAAATGCACGACGCGCCTCTCGGTGTGAGTGCGTCGCGCGCGGCAAAGGGAATATCAACGGATCCCATCTATGCGTGAAAAATGACAGCGATATATCAGAGGCACGGTCATTAATCATCGGCTTCGCGCTCGCGAGCGGTGTCGTCGCGACGCCGCGCCGAGGAGGTCGGCGCCTGCCTACCCGGCGAAATCCGTTTCGCCAAGCCCGCTAGTCGAAACCCATCGTTCCGCAACGCTTGGCGAAATGGAGAAGCGTGAAACGCGCTTCTAATCTCTCTGGAAGCGATGGCGATCGAAATAGATATGAATAGATACAGACATTTATTTAAAGCAACGAGATTTATGATGACCTCACTCGGATTCGCGAAATAATATTGTCGTTGCACGATGCACTGCGCAACGCTATCCGATCATCCTCTTTTTCATTGATTTCGATTTATCGCCATGGGATTTTATGTATAACATTTAATTGGTATATATCCTCGCGAAAGTTTAAATATACAACGATTAAAACAATACTCTAAATACTGGTCACTCCATCGAGATACAAATGAAATCTCACGCCCTGATAAATTAAACAAAATACCGTGAACGACGCGTCGTTTAGCGCGCATTTGTTCAGTTTAATTAATCCCGGAGATATGCGAAACAGTCCTGCTACAATCCTCCCGCAATACAGCAGTTTGCCGTCGCTGTTTGCAGTTGTGTCAACAGATTCATATCTGAGCACATTACGATTCACCATACGCGGAAACGGATTACGAACAGTAGGTATGCGCGCGCGTCCTTTTTTATATCGAATAACGGAGCGATAGCGGCTGAAAGAGAACAATACGCGGCATCGTAGTGGCGATACGTTTAGATATCCGTGAAAAAACATGGGATTGACAGAAAAGGAGAGAGTGTACGACAAACGAGCGAGGGAGAGAGGGTTTGCATCGACGGCTTTGTCCTATTGTGCCGTTACGTCATTAATGACAACGGTTTTTGCGCGACGCGTCGACGTTCGCTCGCACGCGTGCATGCTCGTCGCGAAATCGCGTGAAATGCGTCGGCCGCACGCACGCATGCACGCAACCACGCACGCACGTATACACGCGTTGATGACAGCGCGTCCACGCGCGCCCAGGCAAGCGCGTTGATGTCATTATAAACGAGCGAGCGAGTGGATCCGCACTCAATTTGTTTGATATCCTCGCCACGTATAATCGACGAACTCTTTCGCGCACACCCCCCCGTCACAGCTAACATCCACCAGCACGACACGCCACTTTGTCATCGTAATACGTCCTACCTGAACCCTCCGAGTGCCTCCGAGAAAAGCGGCTCTGTAAAAAGTGCGCGTCCTCAGCGTGGGAGTTTCTCGACAGGGATATCTATCGAGGATGTGCTCCGCGCGGCCGGACCCGCTTGGCGAACGATGTTTAAGCGCCAGGGGGTAACGATCGCCACTTAAATATCATGATTCGCCGTTTTCACCCTACTCGTACACAAGTATGATCTCTTCTGTCATCGTTTAACGACAATGCGTGTAACCCATGGAACTGAATTTAAGGGCGTGGAAACATCTGTTGGTGAATGCCACGCGCGACGATCGTGATTTTTCCAAAAATTCTTTAACTGGAAACAGGATAATTCGCGTCTTGTGGCTTTTTCTACAGATATAACTATATTAAATTTATTCAATAATATGTTTAATATTATTATATAATAACTATCCTGTATATTGAAATTACAACTGTTATTGTACTCCGATTAATTACGTGCGAGTAATTGTACACGAGAAGTGTAATTAATAACGTGACATGATTATCATGGGAGAAAAGTCATAAAATTCCGATGGATCTTGAATCCTAGAATTTTGAAGATGACCACGATAATAATCCACGTGACGTCGTCTCGCATACTCCCGCTTCAATGTCTTAACAAATGTACGGAAGGTATACAAACGCAAGTCGACGAGGGGGAGTAAAGGGAGTAAATAAGGGGTATCCCACTGTGCCTGGGCTCGATTTATCAGATGCCGGTCATGTAAACCGATTCTGGAGAGATAAAAGCCCGGCGTCCACCAGCCCGGCGTCGTTGCGGCGTTCGCGTGGACTCACGCATACCCGCGTGCACTTCTGCAGGTGTATGTACATACAGTACCGACACGTACCTCGACGTCGCTGGTAACACGAAATGAATGATGATTCATGCCGCACGCGAGCGATTTCACGTCGTGTTCCCGTATTCTTTACCGACGTAACGGGGAGTAAGTGGGGAATAATATGCCGTCATTTGGTCTTCGTGCAACAGGGAGCTAACTCCGCGGCCCAATCGATACACGTCCGCCGTATGTCGCGTGTTATGCAGGTTTTCCTCGTTTTCACTCGCTCGCTGTTTACGTTTCTCTCAATATGCATCCATCTCCCGAGCAAGAAACCGATCGTCGTTTGGAAAAGTTAAAGAAGCGCGATGCATAAATAAAAATTTTTTGTGGAGAAAAAATTATGTACGCTAGGAAAAAAATCTGCGAGAGCTTTCGCTCCCGATGTCATAATGCAAAGAGCTAAAGCCATTAACGAGCAGTCTCGACCATTAATAAATTATAACCCTTAATAAATAACTGCTCGCGAAAATTCGCATCATTTAACGCTTGCAGTTACATTTCGAGCGGCGCAATTTTAATGCACGCGGTACCGCGTTTGCCGTCGCGACAACGGAACATTAAATACCGCCAAACCGGTGAGCCCGTCAAATTAGCGTGCCAGGAGAATAACGTTTCTACATCACGATTTTGAATGCGGAAACGATTCCATCGTACCACACGTAGCATTAACGTAGTCGTCAAAATGTGATATAAAAAAATACCAGATTACGGGCGATGCACCATAACATTTCCCGCAATGCGCTTTCCGTTTCTAATGTATGCGTCCGTAATGCACTATGAGAAATATTATGCTACAGTTTATTATGTAAAACTCTCAAGAGAATGACACCTTGAGAAATCGATCTTAGTTTTCTCATGCAGGAGTGCACCAACTAACGTCAACGTGACATGACATCTGAAAGAAAAACGCAAGATATTTGCGTTTACCCTCGACTAACCTAATGCTACGACCCCAAGAGGTTCATTACAAATAGACGATGCACTTCTCGCGATTACAAAGGAGTAGGCAGAGAGAGAGAGAGAGAGAGAGAGGGAGGGAGGGGGGGGAGAGAGAGAGAGAGAGAGAGAGAGAGAGAGAGAGAGAGAGAGAGAGAGAGAGAGAGAGAGAGAGAGAGAGAGAGAGAGAGAAAGAGAGAGAAAGAGAGAGAGAGAGAAAGAGAGAAAGAGAGAGAGAGAATGCAGAAGAAAAGATCGCAAAGCGAGGGGTCGGATGATTCTACTTGCTTGATTTCCGTCTCTCAGAGAGATTCTGTTCCAAGAGATTAGGTAGACCCACAATTTCAGGAGCAGGAAGCTGTAAATGTTTAATGTTATTCGTGAAACCGCACATCCGTGGGTGCGTTTTTAACTAAGCCTTTTATCGTCACGTATTAGAGGGTATCTCACTTTTGTCCACATTCAAGGTCGCAACATTAATTGCTGATTATAATCACGAGCTAATTAACACGTACGAGAAAGAGTAAAATGGATAGACGATTAATATTGTAAAAAATCCGTACGCAGTAAAAAAATTCGATCACATCTGTCACAGAAGGCTCTAATATTATAGAATATAGATAATAGATATATAGGAATCACATATTAAATAGCTGGATAAAGTCTTCGCTATCATCAATTTTTTTACAATTTTACTTGTGGTTAAAAATTAACAGTAAATTTTACCAGTTAAAAAGGTAATAATCGCATTTTCACAGTTTATTTTCTTTCCACGTAGCTACTACGTATAGAAATTATATATGTAATAAAATGCCATAACGAGAAAATCGATTAAATTAAAGGCTCGCTGCTATTATAAAAGAGAAGATTAAAAACCCACCCGACTCTTTGCTGCTATTACCAGAGAGATGATCAAAAGAACATTCCGCCGACGTATGAGCTAACCTTAACGAACTTTCGAAATAATTACCCGTCAAGGATTAATTATGTTCACTTTAACGAAGAGTATATCAATTTTATCCGGGAACTTCGTGCTAAAGGCCCGCGAAAAGTTTCAGCATCAAATAAAATTACGTTTTAATTGCATCAAGACCGGTCGGTCCTCCCCAGAACTCGCCACGGTATTCCGTCTCAACGGTGACGGTGAAGATTTCCATCTCGACGGCCGAAAGATATAAATCGAGGCTGTTGAAAGCACTTTCTTTCGCGGCACGTCCCAGAAGATCTTCCCGAATACCCAAAGTGTCCTCTCCAACTTCGGGCGCAAGGGTAGAGCAAGGTGCGCCGGTTAAATAATAATTGGCCCGCTGTCAGTCGACTCACGTGCTAAACTTTATTGGAATTGGATCCGTAATCTCGGCACATTTCCCCAGATGCAGAGACTCAGAGCTTCAGCCGCTATCCCTGCGTCCCGCGATCTTCTTCGCGTAGCTATACGCTTCTCACCGAGGGACAAATGGGAATTGGGGAATGGATCGTAATCTGACGGCCTACCTAACTCTGATACCTTCACGTTTCTGAGGAGCAGTTACGACCCAAGCATCGTAGGAGATACGGCCCGCGCGATTTCGACTTAACGTCACGTTACCTATCGTATTAGTCTCTTGTGCAAAAGTGTTTCGGGGAGACTCTCTATCTTGGTTCAATAAACCAACTGCCGCTCGAGTAGATCGAAGGATCAGAACATGTAGGTACATTTTGACTCTGACATTTACCTGGTATTACATTAAGTTATATAAAAAGTTAAGTTTTAAGTACTTCCATATTCTAATAATAGACGTTAGACGCGTTAGACCATCAGAGCGATTCATGTAATTAAATATAAATTTCTCTATTTTTCAAGTTCTATTTTTTCATATCTGTTTAATACGAAATAACAACTTTTACTTTTGTATTTAAAGAAGAGATGCCAAAAGTCTCATTTTGTTGTGCACACCTTTGTCAACAAACAAGAAATATTTGATGCCACGATATCGTGTCATTAACAATCCCATTAAATTCTCCTCAAGGTTGAGCCGAAATAGTGCTCGCGTCAATCTCGTGCAGCCAAATCCATCTTACACGCACGGAGACGTGTCTCACGCAGCACGGAGGAACATGACTGTCCGCTCGGTTCGTCGGCGCGGTTAATGGGGATTTACCCCGGTAAATTGCTAGTAGCAATTACCGAATACCGGTTCGGATAATCCCTTCTTAGTGCGCCTCAAGCTGACCCCTCATACGATTCGGGCGGTGCTACTTAGTTTACAGGGAAAACTACCCTTCTTGATCGCACCCCTTGCGTGTCATGTACACGCGGCCGCATAGCGCACGTGTTGGTTCGCGTAGATTTCTATTGTTGAAAAACTTCCGTGAAACGCGAACAGGGACTTGACGGTTGAAAGCCGAGTGAAAAAAACGCGGAGTGAGGAAAGAAGAAAGAAGATTGAATCGGAAAGAAAACGAAGAATGGCAAAACGACAAAGAACCGTAGGATGACGTACACCGTATTCACCGTGACGTTCTTTTTTCCCTGTGACATTCTTTTAGCATGCACGAACGCCTGGTGAACGCATTCGGGGAAACGCAGCCGTTAAACGTTATTTCTGTATGCTCGACGGGATGGTCGCGATATCCGGCCGTTAAAGGGATCGCGCGGTGAATTCACGTGATATCACGATCGCAGGTGACGCGTCGGGAGACTCACGGGCAAAGACACGAAAGCTCGGCGGGGAAACGGCGAGCTCGACGTCTCCGGAAATAAGCCCTCAAAGTTCGCCCCGGGCAACTCGCTGTCTGTCTAAACCGTAAGCCGGATTCCCACCCCGATATTTCGTGGATGTGCTTAATCGCACGGGGGTCGGTCGGCGTGGCGCGGCGCGGCGCGACGCGCTGCTTACTCTCTTCGCACGATGACTTTCAATTTTCGGAAAGATTGCCGGCGTACCGCAGACATGGCAACGTTCGCAGCAAGATCACCGCGGAGACCTACTCGGCAACGCGAAAACAAGCTCAAAGCAGAAGACCGTACCCGGTGTATTTCCGAGCTGTGCAAAGCCCCCACGGAGAAGCAGGTAATAAACGATGCACTGTGCATAGCTTAAGCGGAGCTTTATGAAATCCCAGCCATGATTAATAATTCCCCCTCCCCACTCTCGACTTGCAGCCCTATCCACGTGCTCATCCCCCGTCTCCGTAGCTCGTTAGGCACACATGCTCATCCCCTTAGACCCGCGAACTAGTTAGGTAACGCTCCAAAGATTCTCACATAGTAACGTTCTTTCGCCGCAAGGTCTCTTTGCCAATCTGCATATTTGACTTACGTTATATATTATCTATATCATCCTCTGCCCTTACTTCGAAGTACGTCCATTGTTTCGCGATAATCATGTCAGTAAGGCTCCGCTTTGTCATTCAGTGAATAGAAGGGAGGCATAGTAATGAAGGAGCATTATTGGCACAAGAAATTATGTAACGCTAGGATAATGTAGTAATAGTATCTGCCTAAATAGTTACACAGCAAATAAACGCGCAATTCTTGCTTATAGCTAGTGAATTCTATGGTATAAATCGTAAGTAGCTATATTATAAACATTTCGGCACTTCTTCATATTGAAAATTTTTTATGAGTAGATAGTAAAAAAATTCGACAATAAAATTCACATTTCTACAAGCAGGAATAATCCTATTGTAACTCGAGAGTACTGGTTTAAAAACACACGTGGGAGATACGAAGATGTGCAAGAGTGCCTGATTAGTATGACAAAGGATGGTGCCCCTCATTAGTGCAGCCCTCCGTGCGTAAAACGAGATTATCTTCGTTTGCTCGCGCATAAAGACCGTGTTCGACGACTATCGTGCATTAGAAAGACGATACGAGCGTACGCGGGCGCATGTACTAGTGCAGCAATAACACAGCGAGGAGGTATATACACGTATCGCTATATGCGTGCGCCGCCTTTCAAACCGGGGCACAACGCTCTCGCTATGGTCGCAGAGCAATATTTCCCTCCACACTCCATTATAATCCAAATCGATAACGCTAACTATTATAAAAACGGACGTGTCTATCTCCACTGGACTTCTACCGCACTCGTTGTATTAAAGTATACATTGTACAGCTGTCAGTCACAATGTCGCAACGTCAATTAATTTCTTTTTTTCATAAATTATTTATTCTAATAATATATTTATTTGCCCTGCAAAGCGGTGCGTCATTTTTATGGTAATTTCAAATTAAACAATCAAAAGGTCATGAGATTGACCTGGTCGAAAAATCTAATTCCTTTTTTAATTAATAACTGGACATGACTGGATAAAATATTGGACATAAAATATTAAATAAAGTAAGGTACAAAGCTTACGTTACTAAACCGTTTTAACGAGCTTTACGTTAATGAACCCCGTTTTGATACTTTATCATTTTATAAAAAGATTAAAAAACGGGCATTTAATGCCTGTATTCTGTATGCAACATTCAAAAATCATGAGAAGCTTCAGGGAAGCGTCAAAATTTTCTTTATATCTCTCGGCATTCGCCTATTAATTTTCAACTTGCTTGAGCACGTGCTTGGATATTCGAACTATCGTCCGCGAACAAAACATCGCATCGGCTGGCTCGTATCGAACGCTGATTCTCATCTGTATCTGACTAGTATACAAAAAAAGAGACTGCCAACTGACGATTGCAAGACAGATCTGACACCGAACTTTCGAGCAAATGCGACACTAGGTACCTCTCTTGTTCCTCTCTCTTCTCGTCTCGTTCGTTAAAGTTGACATTATGTACTATGCGACACGAGTCTGCCCATGACAGGTGACGGTGTCAGCATTGACGATGACAATAGCAACGAGTGCTAATGTTTAATCAATTAAATTATGCATTATTAAACGGAATCTGCTTTTGCAACGACAAGTTAATATATGCTATAAAGTACATCATGCGTCCCAAATATCATTAACATGCTTTAAGATCACATCGCCTGTGAAATATATCCTAATATAATAATACCGAGAATATACATTCCTTTCTCTTGTAATAATGATGCGTCCACTTCAAGTAACCATAAAGTAATCTTAAGGAAATATTTCATTACATGTATCTTCCATAAATTGTTAAACTTTTAACCTATAACTTAAAGTAGATTTATCAAATTCTCTCGGATGAGAGAGAGAAGTTTGAGCTAGAATCACGTGGATAAGAGTGCTCAGACTCTTATTATCAACATAACTCCTCGAAGCAATTTTACATGAGTTTCGGGAGCGTTGACTTCGAAGTGAAATGCGAAAATTGAAACAGAATTCGCAGGGCGACGATGAAATACGCGAGTCCCCGCGGCTTCTGCCAAATGGAACTTCGTAACTTTCTCGACTACCGGTTGGAATCAGAGAGCGTAGGCGAGGAGTAACTGGCAATAAGGATCGGTCCTGAGGACCGACATAGTGTCGTCGGGAACATCGTTCTTTCTTATCCTCGATGTCACTGCGCTGGAAGAGTCGCAATCGCCGAAGATATATAGACGAGGAGATGGGGAAACACAGAGGAAAAGGAACGCGAAGAATCGCGGCGGGACGTCGTAAAGAAGACGCACGATGGATGAAACTGATTTCAAAGAACAAAGTGATTTCCGACGTAGTTCGCATCGCTCCTCTACCGCGCGAGTTTCTCGCTGCATTGCCGTTGCAAGACGCAGGTATTTTAATTTTATAAAAATGGACCGTAGAGAAGATAAAGGCGGAGGCTATCGAGGTAAATTATCCACTGGCAAGATAAATCATGAAAAATCTCAGCCAGCGATATCAGACGCACGATTGTGCGTTTTAATTAAAACGAGGATCATGGTGGGCTTAAGATATTTCTTTCATACTTCAACGATTCGCGCTTAAATCCATGAAACGTGTCGGCGATCCCTGCCGTCCCAGCGCCAACCCTCTCTCCTTCATCCGCTCTTTCTTTCCACTCTTTCGCCCTTCCGTCTTTTCTCCCACCCCATTTCCGGCCCTCATCCACGAGGATTCAGTCCTTTACAACCTTATTCTTCAATCTCGCGCGGTAGTAAAAGCTGCAGATTTTACGAGCCGCCTAGACGCGCGCATATATGTATACGTTGCGCGTGCACACAAAGACACGCAGAAGACGAAAGTATGTCGACTTCGCGAATCTCCGTTACTCCGTCTGACGGCGTTTTATCCGAACGGAAAATTTCCCTCCCGTACAAAGAAGCCGACGAGAAGTCGCGCGGCAAGATTGCCCACTTCTTGCAGAACGTGCACATTGAAAGGCGCCGCGACAGCCGAGCGTACCTACATCTCAAACGTATACAAATTCGCGTGCGTTCACAGAGCAACCATCTTACGGAATTCTCAGAGTCAGGAGATAGACTGATCGAGAAAAACATATTCTTTTTTTTTATAACTGTATATAAGTTCGACAAAGATCAGCCGGACTATACAGGAAGTTTCGAGAATCGGTCCAATGAAGCGAAGACTTCTTTCAACAGGTATCCCCGACAGCGCACGATCTCCGAAGTTAGCTTGGCCATGGCCGGCGGAATAGAACCGCGACAACGTATATCCCGGGCTTTTAGTGAATTCTCGGCGGAGCACACTTTCCAATCTGGCGTGACGTGGGGGGAGTACGGAATCGGAGGCAGAGAAAGACGGCGGTGGAGGAGTCCCTATATAACGCGGGCCAGATTGAAGGAAACGGTACGAGTGGGCGAGAGCGCAACGGGGGAATACGATTGTCGGGCCAGCGTTCCGGAAGAAAAGTACCTTACAAAAGAGTAGCCGGAAGGTGGGGGGTCTAGCTTCCGAGCTCGTGAGCCGCGGCAGCGTGACCGTGTCGAGAGAAGAAACCGTCGGCTCTACCCCTACTCCGGGATAGAGCCGATGCGACACCGAAGAAAGGGCCTCGTCGATGAACGGGGAACAAGGAAGACGCTCGAGCCCCGAGGCCCCCGAGTGGACCGAGAGAGGATCGCGAACGAATGAAAAACACATGTAGATATCTCGTGTTGGTCACACTCTCGTACGTTTCTCTCTTGGCAAACAAATACGCTTTTCATTCGCTTTTTCTTTCTCGTCCTCTCTCTTTCTCTTCTTCTCCCTTGCGAATCTGCATTCTACCTACCTACGGCTCTCGACCCTCTCGAACGGCCGGACCCTTTTGTATTCACGACACATATCACTTAAGGATCAGGCGGCCCTCGCCAAAATAGATCCGTTTCACGAAATAACATACGCTGCCACGGACACCCGTCAACGGGTGCGCATACGAATGTGACAAGCACGCTTAAACGATCAGAAGCCGTCAACGAGTGGGCGGGAAACTTATAACTGACACTTTTTTTCGACATCTATTGAATTGAGAGTTCAACAAATCCGAGGCGTAGATAAGGGGCTTATTTCCTCTTTTCGACTTTGCGACAAATCCAGATTGAAACTAATAGCTTTTCTTAAAGCTTGAAACCTCTTCTCGCGACAGAAAATACTTTAAAATCTTGTAAAATTTGATGGGTACTTTCACACTAATAATAATGGTAATAATACTAGCAATGCTAATAATGCTAATTCAAAAATAGATTTGCGTAAAGAATGTGAAACGAGGGATAGCGACGAAACTAGATATTTCACGTCGAGACGGGACCAAAAAGCCGCGTACCATAATTAATGAAAACGAATGCATGCAGCGTGCGAGTGTAATGTGTAAAAATGTAGCGAGAAATAATCAACGCGCGCAATTCGGCGACATAATTAACGATACAACGACGGACTGACGGCCGTACTGAGAGCGTGCGGCGAAAACTCTTCGAGTGGCGTTGATAGAGACAGACGGCAGTAGATACAGTCAGCGGCGAGTTGGGCGTACGGTCGAGCTGGCGGCGCGCTAATCCGGCGCAAAGTCCGCGGGGGATAAAAAGGCAGACGGGGCGCGCGCTCATGACAAATAAGCTCTGATTTAATTTTCACTCGACCGGGTTTCGCGCGAGCGAGCGGCACCCGGTGTGCTTGGGACCGTCGACGCAGATTAGCCTTAATGTCGCTGCGGTGACTGCGGTGGAGGAAAAGAGGAGGTGAGAGATAGAGAACGGGAACGAATGTGCGAAAGAGTGATAGAGAGAGACAATAAGACGAAGGAGAGACGGCAAACGAGACGAAAGAGGAGAGGGAGGGCATAGTTATTAATTAATCCCAACCCTCATCCTCCTCTTCCTCCTCCTTTTCCTTCTCCTTCCTCCTAGCCGCGCCAGCAGAGCAGCCGCAAAATAAAGCTCCCAGCATAAAGAGCTTTACTTCCTGCGGGCATGAAACAATTATCGCCATCCACCCGCGGGCACAAAGAAGAGGCAGAAGAAGGAAAGAACGAGGTTGGAAAAAGAGAGCGATAGGCGGCCGTGATTATACGCGGGGTCCGGCTTCACAACGATCAAAGGGATCTGTCAGTGTGATCGTCGCTAATCGCGAGCCTTTATATAATGGCTGCTGTACCACCATAGGGAACGCGATGCTCATCGATCGGATCGGCCTCGAGGAGTTTGAGAGAAATTAAAAACGAAGTAATCGTACGTACCTAATAATCGGGTAATGGCCGATCTGTGGATGAAGTCGGACGCATAAATTACGGATGTGTCCTATGCAAACGGGCGCTCGGATGCGAATCGTATGAGTTTGGCGAAGTTAGCGTTACTCGATTCGTAATGCAGTTACAAAACTTCCGCGCACCTCGATCGAAACTTGCATCCACCTCAACATCCCGACTAAGCGTCGTAAATTATGTGTAATTATATCTAATAGCAAGATAATGTTGGACTAATGCTTTAGTAACGACCTAAATCATACATTGTGCTTCGTTTTCGTGCAGACTCTAATTTGACAGATTATTTTCCAAAAAATGCATTCTAATTAATAAAGCGTTTAATTTTTTAAAAAATATTTTTAAAAAATTGGTTTACAAAAATATTACAACAAACTAGAAAACATGAATTTTTAATACAAAACCATTTTGTAAGTAAAAAAAATAACAAACGAGCTTTAGCTTTCTCAATTCTGTTTCATTTGCATTAAAAAAGTACATGTGGGACTAGTTTTCATTATTTTTCTTCTTATTATTATTATTAAATTAGATTATACGTTGCTTTCACTTTTTCTCAAATTTTATTCGACTACTACCCCTGGGATAGTACGGAAAAAACCATTAGACATACCTTGGCGCCATCTCAACTCAGGGGGTTGTATTCTTCCAAGCAACCCCTTAATCGATTAAGCTACCCTACCAGCAGACGGCGCTGTTAAAATACACGTCGATGGCGCCACTTTGCAGGATGAACTACGACGAAAAATAACCGACGGGAAATGACGTTACCGACGTTATACGATTTCATTCTAGGAAATGCGTACCTTAACCTAGCTTTTTATTTCATATTTTAACCTTTTTCAACTTTGGTTTCTTCATAACTCTAAATATTGCACAGATATTGATGATAATATAATTTATATTTTACGTATACAGCGTTACATATACATATATATATCAACCACAAATTTGTCTCAAATATTCATTGTACACTAATCAAAGAAAATCAATAAATTTATATACCCTCTGCCTCTCAAAATATCCCTATTCTTTATTAATAATAACATCATAATAGTTCGTTAAACTGAGATGTAATAAATCCGCGCAGAAACCCTGGAAAGTCAGTCATCAAGTGGTAAATTCAATACATAGTCAGCCACACTTTGCCGGCGTAGTAGTAGTGGAGGAACAACGTTAATCAGACCGGGTAAACACCTGCCCCTGATTGTGCTACGTATACGGGAAATGCATGGCAGCACACAACGCGTCAGAAATCCACGATGGCGTGGGCATCGATCGTTGCAAAGCTGGTATTATCCAACGAGAATGAGCGCGCGCAAAACCGCAAATGCGAGAGATCTCGAGAACGTCGTTGCTTGTAGCATTTCCCTTTCGGAAACACGAGAAACAACTCGAAACTGACCGAAAGCAGATATTGCCGTCATATACCGCCGTCATTCTTATTATCCCGATTTGTTGATACAAATCCACAAAGTAGCTTTACGCTCATAAATTATTTGCGCCGTCTGCAAAAATCTCATCATGGTTCCAAATACTTTCGTTTGAGTTTCCATGGTAGCACATGGCAGACGCGCCGGCGAAACCGGAGGAAAAGAGGGAAAGCGGCACGTCCAGATTCGGTTGTTTTTCAGTTTCACATTTCCATATTGTCTGCAGGAGCCTCTATGGAAATTCGTCGCGGCGGGCACGCCTTCCGCGTACCAATATTGAGTTCGAACGAATACTGATGGGCGCATGCATTATCTTTCTCGTGTGCAGACAGACGGGCTGCAGGAATGCGTCAACTTTAAACGACGTGTACAACGTGTCCATATGTTTGTTACAAATTCGTCGCACGATACACTCCTACATGAAAGACTAAATAATAAAAAATCAAATAATTTTCGAGATATTTCTCTCCTTCTCAATTCTCCAAATTTCAGAAACAAGCGTATCAAATCACGCAAAGACCATTACATTATTAGGTACTTTCTCGTCTCGCCATTCAAGCTCGGGGTTATTCGAATAGAGCAATTTCAATGATTTCACAAAAGACGTATTGCTATAGCGCACCATGTCGCGCCAGCCGCGTAACTGTTCTCCTTTATTCCCCGGCATACTACCATTCAGATCATGACCTCGGTTACCAATAAAATATGACCTAGCACATTCGTAAGCTTGCTGCCCCGGTTGCGCTAAACTGCGGATAGCAGGCAGGTATGTGTGCACGGCATAGTGTATGAATAGAATGAATGTAATATACTCGGCAGGTATTCCTTCTACGGTCGCCTCAGTAAATCATGATGTAAACGTATAGAGCGTCCATAAATTCAGGAAGGTTACGCGCCGGACGCACATAAACCAACGGTTCGTTAATCGAGATCCTGCATAACTGTCATCGAAGTAGAAGGCGACCCGCAGCGCTGAATTTCAATTACTTTAGCGTGGCACCGCGGTGTTTAATGAGAGTTCGTTGCTGGAAAAGCCGAATCGAGCCAATGCTAACGCTGCTTATTAAACGACATAACTGTCCGACATATTTATGCGCTGTGGCAGATAGCCAGCCGTGTTTGCTCCGTCAAATAATAATTTGGCCCAAAACAGAACCGAGGATGATTAGGAAAATTATATTTGCCTCAAGTCAACGAAATTTATACGATAACTTTTGATTTAGTCGCGCGATTCTTAAATAAAATGTTCCTTTATAAAATACCGATAAACTCTCATATAACGAATAGTTCGAATATTGCTTGTTCAATGAAATGGTTTATGCAAAATGAGTGAGGAAAGAAACTAGCGTATGAAATAAGCGAAAGTTCGACCGGATCGTGAAATGAATAATTTCGGGGGAGATAACGAACAGAGTATAATGTAGCAAACAGCAAATTGTTAGAAAACTCCAGTGATATTACATTTCAGAAATGTTTTGGAAATACCTTCAGACTACGGTACGATATCCACTTCCAATTAGACGATGAAAACATTGTTTTACGATCGTCTGCGTACTCTGATTGCGTATCCCGGATGTATCGAGTTTTCTATCGAGAACGGGACAGAGAGAGAGAGAGAGAGAGAGAGAGAGAGAGAGAGAGAGAGAGAGAGAGAGCGCAAGAGACAATAACGGGAGAGGTGTTTAGTAACAAGATCTCTATAATACCCGTATACACAGAGGAACGGTAATAACCAATGTATCATATATCGCACGCTAAGCATGGCGCCCGTGTTCTCCCGCCATGTCCCTAGTCCCGCGGGGATGCCTGCGGTCCATGAAATTAAAGCGATTCGTTAGTACGCATCACGGTAAAGGATGAGTTTCGCACAATGATGCTGAAACTGCATAGCACAAAGATGTCAATATAAAAAAATTCAATTCCTGTTTGCATTTATTTGCAGAACTGTCCATTCAAGAACTCGCGGTCGAGAGTAAAATTGAACAAAAAAAAAAATAGAGTATAACCACTTCATTCGTTTGCGCCTTTCAACTCTTTCCTTTATGCGTATAGCAATGTTACGCGCGGAAAGCTGTTTTGCACAAGTTTATTTAAAGACGATGAGAAAGCTACATAAAAATGAGAAAAATTGAAAGGGGCAATAGAAATGCAAAAGAGCGAGAAAGCCGAACGATATCTTTCTTGTGCGAGAGACGAGTCGCTATGGCTGCCTTTATGGAGACAGAGGCAAATGGCAGGACGTAAATGCAAATGGGCGCATTCCTGCCAGGTTCTTAATTAACTTCTTTGTAATTATTACGACGGCGCGCTGGTGCAAATGCCCGAGACTCATCTTTTGACTCTCGTGAAAAACTGACCAACCCGACAAGACCAGGAATTCAGTTCAAAACCAGCTTTTCTTATTTCGCGTAATCTTTCTACGTTTAAAAACTGTATGTCTCGTGTCTCGTATGAATTACGTCAGTTAATCATAAGGACATTAATCAGACTAATTAGACTAAAATACGTTAGACTCTACACGAATATAATAGTTCCGCGAACTTAATATACGCAATTGCATCTATCATTCGTCTTAACACGTCACTTATCACTTACGTAAATAATCTGCAAACATAGATAAATGTTCACGCAAATACTAACGTTAGAAATCCGGAATACGCGGGTCGCGAATTGTAGTACCTATACCATGTTTATTCATTCGATGGTGGCAACGTGTAGTATTAGCGCAGGTGCATCAAGGCCTTGACATGTTGATTTGGGCTCGTGATATACATATGCATACACATGCATCTATAATGACGAGGATTTCAGTTACATGTATATACGCAAGTGTAAATTCAGCTCATTACGACACGGTGTGTCACTAATTCCGATTAATGTTAATGCTGCACAATTATCATCTTGTTACTGTAGCCGAAACCCTAAATTTGTATCCACTGATCAAAATCCAGGAGGAACGCACCCATGAAGTACCATCGCCTTCCATGTCTGTATCGTGACACTTTCCAAATAAGTCATTAGCGAAGAAGTAACATCATGGAAAAACAAATAACATCCTAAGTCAATATTGTATTAGAAATGCGAAGAAATGTTTTGCAATGCTAACACCCTTCTTTCTTCTAGCATATAAAGACGAATACCGGCATTACGTTACTCAGCAATCATTTTCTCTCTCGCGTATAATCATGATTCGGAATCTAATTTGAAACACAACGTCTGCATACGCACGCATTGATCAAAAGCGCAAGTAGCATAAATCCCACGGAATCGGAATGCGAGTGGACACGATCTCGTTTGCGTGTGCGTGCGTAAACGCTGACCGGTGTCAGGTTGCATGGGCGCACAGGTGCAGCGTCGAGGCAACGCGACGTACGTACATACGTCGGCGTAGTACGCGACCGGGCTGAAACACGCGCACGCAATACATGCACGCAGATTAATGGATCACGCATACCGACGCCCAATTGGTTACAATGCGCGTCGGGCGTCGTGTTCCTGCGAGAATAACGACGCGTAACATAATATCGACGGATTGGCATCTCGCGTTCGCCTCATTATCCACGACGGCCACGAATTTCAAATTTCATGACGTATACCGCGAAAATCTTTGGCAGGGTACACACTAATTGTAAGAGACGAGCATTCCTTCATAACTTAACTTTAACACAAATTCGCACGCACCACACACCCGCTCATTCGTTGTATTATAAATTAAATTCAACGAAGCATCGTTAATTCTCGTTTTATAAACAATGAAATGTTGAGAGTTACATAATTATTAACCGTAACATAATTATGACCCGACATTTATCCTTCTAATTTGTCTTTATATTATATATACTTGTTCAAGTGCATCGAATTTGGTCCATGTGTTGCCTGCGTGTTTTTGCAAGCAACGAGCGTAATAAAATACGCTTGCATTTTAAAAGAAGGTGGAATATGAACGTCTGTATTCGCGTGCCCGAGTGTCTGCAGCTGTATACGTCGGTCCGGAGGAATTTATAAAGTATGAAATATGTTGTGAGGAAAAACACGGCGATGCATGCAATATGCGATGCGAAATTTACATCCCGAACGTCTGTTTACCGTGCGCCCTTTAAAGGTTTTCGCATACATTCTTACGGCGCACATGTCGACTTTGTGCGTCGTCGTTTCAAATTGCATCGATATTACATCTCCGACGTGCCCAATGCTCGCAATGTTCGGCGTAGTCCACTTACAGGTAAAACAGTCGCGTCTATTGATTATCATACCTCTCACAGCTTGTTTGAATGCAACGCGAGTCGAACGGCAAACCCAATGCAACGACTATGGTTGCACTAACTCAGCGGATATCCCCGTACAAACACGGGCACGATCATACGTTTCAATTTTGCATGAGTAATACGTATAAACGCGCAGTTATATTAAATTATAAAGGGCCCCTGATAGGAATGTTCGCAATAACGCGGACATTTATGGAGGTATAACCGATTCTCGTTACATACCTCTCTCTTCCGAACGTTGTTTGGTGGGGAGAATACCGATCGTATATGTTCCGAAGTCATGCGCATAAATATAGCCCTCATTCTTCAATAATGATCAATATCCATGCAGAGAGGATTGCGAGGTATCCCCAAAAAACGCGCCGCCCGCTCGATTCGCTAAGAGACTTCCGTGTAACTTATTTTTGTCTCTTTGCGCAGGTTCACTCAACCGCGATAATAATTCAAAGCGAAAGCTAAAGTTCTCGCGCGAAAATTCGATATTCGAGCCACGATTCCGCGGAAAGTTTGCAAAACTTCTCAGGCATTATCGTCGGAGTAGTAGGGTCTTTTCCCTAGAATCCACGTAGGCGAAGTCGTGCCGCGCTAAAATAATAATTCGACCGGCGTCCTCGAATAATAAGGCCTCATTAATACCGTGGCGACACGAACGATAATGAAGAAGCGCGATAGTAGACAATATGCTCATCGTGAGATAGTTGGAGTTAACAAATATATAAAGAATGAATATATTTTATACTTCTTTTCAATTGAATTATCAATATCATTTACTTCATGCAAGAGACGAAGAAATATGTAGAAACTAACGCAAGTAGTATTTAATTGGTTGGTGATATTATGATCGCATTATGGATAAATACATCGTAGACCAGTTTACACGCGAGATTAATTCAACTGTTAAATCTAATGCACTAAATCAATTATGTTTCGCATTTGGCCGGGGAAAATGGTTTACACCGCGCATTAACTAAATGAAAATTCAAAGCCAAGTTATATGAAATTTAATTCTTCCCATTCTTTATCCCGCTCAGCTGCAATAATATAAATAAACGATGCTCCAATGTGAGTTTATCAATGGAAGCGAGAAAAATTCGTAAATTGCTATGCTAAATGATTCATCATTGGTATTAATATCAACGTAATTTAATGGCTGGTGATACTTTCACGACAAAGTAATAGATATAATAGTAATACACATTAAAACAACTAATTGTATTAAATAACAAAAAACTGTTTGAGAGTAGTACTGTTCGCAAAAATATCTGTATTATGAATTTACAGCATTTATGTTTTAACAACTCCTGTGTACCATTCAAAACATGAAACAAATTATTTATGGCACACTAAATAATCATATCTCATTGGAATTCCAAACGATAAGCAAAATTCCTAAAGGTACGCAACTCGATCTTCGTTTTCTTATGGGTAAGTCACGTCGAGCAGGAAACGTAAGGGGATATCGCGAACGGAACGGAGAATCGAGCCCGACAACGACAAATATTTGAATTAATTTGTACGACAATTCCAAGCGCAGCCGACCCTCGTACAACCTTACGCACCCATCAGCCCCGTATTCAGTCACGTCAGAAGTTTATGGTGGAGTTCACCGTCGGGCATACGGAATTGATTTGCGAAACTAGATAACGCTTCTCTGTCGAAAAACGTCCACTGATACGAACAATTTCTGCAACAGCATGTTTATAATCCTGCGCAGTCTCGCGATACGAGCTCGTAAAATATTGATCGTCCTGGTAAAAACGAGATATAAACTTTAACTGTTATTTAGCCGTAAAAAGAAAGAAAAAGGATTTATTAGAGGATCTGTGAAGCGCGCGAGTTATTTTACTTACGTTAAACTATAAATTAACGTGCCGAGCCTGTGAAATCAGAGCGAATGCATAATAATATAAACATCGTTCTAACAGAAATGCCTTAATTAATTTACAGCTTCTCCATGCGCGTTCTGAAAATAACCACGAGCGTAACATGCGACATTCTTATGCAAACATTGCGAACACCAGCGTACCGGGCGTTATTGCACGCCAAATATTTCCCGAGTTGTGAAAATATTCGACCGAATTCGCACGCCGTTTGAAAAAAAATATAAAAGAACATTCACGCGCGCGCGTTTACATCCCCCGATACGGCGTAAAATTGCGCAAAGCGAAGCTCACTTGAATTAAACTGCAAACTGCTACTGGCGGTGAGTGCGAGTCGCGTCGCCTACGGTTTCGACAATTGTATTGACGCGCGATGTGCCTTTAGGAAAAGCATTTTATCGCTCAAACAACTCGGTGCGCGTTCTATGGAGAAAAAATGCGACACAAGTCGCACCGTTTAACTCGCTGAACCTGCTGTGCCCGTCGTGGTGGTAGGTACTGCTCGTGAAAAATCCGGCAACTTTCAGTTATGCCGACGAAAAGAGAGAAGCACGAAATGCAAGATAATAACGCTGAGCACGATCGCCTCGTTCTCGCGCGGATTTTCATCTCGCGCAGCTACGCGGTTTTACCCGCGAGAAAAGAAGGTGGGCTTCCGCGTGGCTGTCGCATCTTCTTATTGAAATGGAGATGTCGGATCTCTCTCCCTTATTAAAAGATAATACTTCCGAGGCTTTATTCACACGGACGTAAATTACCGCGTTTCTTTTGTTAAATGCGCATGCAAAGCAAAGAATTTGGTAATTAATACGACCGCGGGGCATGAGGTAATCCCAGACGCACCGGGCGAATTACGCAAAGGGAAAAATGTCGTCCTTGTGCGAAAGCAGACACGTAATTTACGCGGATACTTGACAAAGGATTTTATTTGAAGCACAAAACGCTCGAGATTTCGCCACGCAGTATCCTCAACGGATCATGATCGTTTTATTCTCTTTATTATCGCTAACGTTCGCAATGTATTTTCACTTTCTCTGTATTTATCACAAATGCATTTTGATTGCATATAAACGGTTATATTAACCATGTTTACATGCAAGAAATAGGTCAAATAGGTAACGAGGTAAAATAACTAAAACAAAAGAGAAACTTAAGCGAAAGTTAAAAGAGAATGCATATCTAGGACGCATTTTGCTTATTTAATAACCCTGATCAGAAATAAAACGAGGTGTAAAGTTACAAGTTATGGAACAAATTTTCCTAGAGTTGATGTGTATACATGTATGGTGTAAAGCAGCTGTGTCGTAGAGCAGCTAAAACTTGTATAACTTGACAGAACTTCGCGACGATTGGAAGTGTCGATAAAGGGAAATGCAAATGGATACATAACGGTCTGAAATAGAGATGGAGACAGCAAGATAACATATAGAAGTTCTCTCAATGTGCACATATCGTCCAAACTATGACTGCGATTGAGATGCGGATTCAAATATTAGAACTGCTATTAGAAAGTGATTCATGTAGGCTATTTGTGTAGATATTTTCTGTGAAAATGTGTTACATAGCCTGTATGCATTCGTTACATGAATGTTAGTTCACAAAAATGTAAAATAATAGAAAAAACGTTCTCGAAAATAGAAAATCTTTCATACAGCGCTATGAAATTAAAGTAAATGAATTCCTCTGATTACGAATTTGCGTCATATCAACAGAATTTGGACGATCACAAGAGAGATTCGTCAGAAATTCCGTGCACGCCCCTAATACGACGATATTTGCTGTGACCACGGACTAATAAGCCCACCAGTTTCATAGAGAAGACTTTCGGCTAAATACTCGGCAACTCGTATCGCCCTTTTTCATATCGCAGTCTCGTGGCTTCCTCCAAGGAAGTTTAATCATCATCAATCTTGATAAAAATGTCGAAAATCATCACTCCTAATCATTGATCCTAATAAGGCGAATCATTCTTTGTACTATAAACATTAAACATTACTTATAAAAACACCATAAAAATATATTAAGTTTTTCAATCAGTTATAACATGTCAATAATGCATTCACCATTTATAGCAACAGTACTTAAAAATAAATTTAAGATACTCTCTTCAAAGAAAAATCCGATATAAATACCCTTACCAGCTATATTCCACAAAGCCCAGTATATTACGCGGCAGTCTACCGAAGCATGAGTCACTATTGCTCCCAATCTTCTCGTCGGAACACATCAATGCACTTTCGCGAGGCCAGTTTCATGCTTCCTGCCCATCCGGAGTAAAATCCCCTAAATTCGTCACGCCGCGTAGCCAGGCGAACGCGTTTGCTCATTGAACGCGCCACCTCATAACGCCGGTTGTCGATGGATTACGCCAATATCCATCGCTGCATTGCGGTGGGAATTCCTAAATGCGTATTAAGAGCATTCGCCGAGCGCGTAAAAGATTAACTCATTAAAGTTTTACGAGGGCGTTAAAGCATAACGAAGATCATCTTCCTCGCGAGCACCTCGCGGGAGAATATACGCGGCCCGGGGAAAACTATTTTAACCGATCCCTTATGCAATATGCAACCTGAACCACCTGCCGCGGGTTTTGCATGCTCCCTCGTCAATCGACCTCTTCCTGAACGGGAGAAGGAGAACACGCGGAGCGAGCGAGAAAGGCGAGAGGTGAATCAACAAACAAGAGAGTCCGTAACGAGATAGTGCGCCAATTTTGACGCAAAGTTTCTCCTCTACTATGTTAATCCTGTTAATCCGGCCCAATCTGGGATGGGTATTGCTTCGATAAGGAACCCCGAGAGTTTCCTTAGCACGTCATATTGGATAAAATCGACGCGCGTCAGATCGATTGTTTGGAGGTAATTTTTAATCTTTATTTTAAGTAGCAGTGCATATCTCATTGATCTATAAAAACAAATAATTTGATATTCAGAATATGAATTTGTATATTTATAAAAGTAAATATTTTATTTGTATTAAAACATTACAAATTATTAAATAGTAAAATTTCTTCTAATTACTAAAATGATTTTTTAATCATCATTATTAATTGTCTAAAAAAAGTAAAACTTAAAAATTTAAAAACTTATTTTTAGATATATGTAAATGCAATATATTTAAGAAACATATGCACTGACAAACATGTTTCAAATTCTAAATCGTGATATACTATAAGACCGTAAAATAAATACAACGCACCTTTTTCAACTTTTTTCTACACCCCATAAAATCGATCGCCTAAAAACTCTCCCCCATATCCAACTCGCTTTCTATAGACCGCCGTGCTGGATTTTCCAATGGTATTCGCGTATCGGGAATCAGAGATTCCCGCGAAAATTAAACGACGGAGTGCGAGAAGCGCGCGTCTGGCTGAGGTATTCGTAATCGAAGATTATTTTTCCGAGCCGATAATAAGGGACGGGCGGACAGAGGTGGCTGGGAAGAGATTTAAGCGTAGGTGGCAGTGAGGCGTGATATTGATACTCCTCCATTTCTCGAGGGGTGACGACTCTTCCGTTCTTCCCCATCATACTTCTATCCCGCACCTAACCGCCCGTCTCCTCCGTCTGTCCCTTCCTGCAAACCACGTGTTCGTTCTCTCTCTCTCTCTCTGTCTGTCTTTCTCTCCCTCTCTCTCTCTGCTTTTAAGGCTGGCAGCATAGCAGTGAGCGAGCAGAATTTTTACGATAACAGATTAAAGGATTCCAAACTGACTGGCGCGCGAAGAGCAGACCCGGAAATGGCGTTTCGTTGCTTCATAGTATAGTCAGCGTTTTATCTCCTTCGTAGCGACATCATTCTCGAAGAACCCTTGACGCAGAACGCGCAGTCTTTCAAACTCGAGTTATCGATCGTAAAGTATTACGAGCTACATATCTGGGAAAATAACTTACGCATAAATTTCTTCAATATCATAAATAGTAAAAATATTACAAATATTATGCAATATTAACTCTCTAAAGTAGAATCACTGTATTTCATTGAAAACACTGCCACATAAGTGATAAGTATACCACTGAATCAATTCAGTGGTATACTTTTATAACTGATGTGACAGTGTTTTCAATGAAATACACTAATTCTACTTTAGAGAGAAGAGTAAAGAACAATCTTTGTTTCTTTTACATCTTCTCAAAACGTTATGAAACTGCTTTCCGTGTGTATATTATGTCAAAACTACTCATTACTACCTTAAATGTAACCACAGTATGAAACGTGTACCTATAACAGAAGTGGAAGTTCACATGACTAAAATTATGGATAATAACCGCTTCACTGCTTGTCTTACAAACCATTTACTTAACTCCATTTATAAGCGGCCCGGGAGGGAACAATCGATCCGATGGATAATTATAGCTTTCATCAAAGTTTCGGTTAATGAACAAAGGGAAAAGAACATGTGACGCGGCAGCTTTTAAGAGAAAATTTCACCGATACGCGCGAATACCTGTTTTATCGCGCCACCAAAACTTTCAACATACTTCCGGGGTTACGTATAGCGATCGATAGGAAGGATAAAACGGGTCGCTCGATAGCGTAGCTATAGACCAACAGATTTTCGGCGACATAACGACGTAGGTCGACGACCGATCGTCGAATGGATGCATCTCGCCTACATACATATACATTTTTTCGCCACCGAATCGCGCGCTTCGGCACCCGGTGCATCGGGATGCAATCCTATTTCACACGATGGCCTATCGCGCGAACAGAGTGCGCGTTTACGTATGCACCGCAGTAACGCGGACGTCGTATGCACACACCTTGCACTGATATACGACGGGAAAACACAGCTCTGAAAGTTATTTACGGCTTCCTACCCGTAACCGCGGATTCGCCACGCACACGCGGACACGCATACATGTATACATGCGCGTTTCATTTATACATAAAGCCACCTGCGATAAGTTAATTTAAAAGAGCTCGTTACCGAAACTTAATTGCGCGTACGTTTAAAGTGCGCCATTTCACTTCCACGGAAGAAGAAATGAGGCGCACCGGCTATTGTGGCGCCCGACATTTTATTGCCAAAAGTTCGTGGAAAGAAGAGTGGCGTAAAAAGATTGCAATCTTCAATTCTAATTTCTATGGCGCTTATAGCACGCAATAATTGTGTGCTAGAATAACTAGAATAATACTGATTTTTTAGAACGGTTGATGTTTAACGGTTAAGCATGGAATGCTCATCAATATATACGCGTTTAATAAATACATGTTGTACACACATTGCAGAGATGCACTGACTGCACTGAACATTTCTCGAATATCTCGTAGAAGATTCGAGTTTCCTCCTATTGCTGTTAGTAGATTTCCAGATCTCCCTCTTTCTTCCCTCGTCCTCCCCTTTCGCTCCTTTCCCCTCGGTAACGTTTCGAGATTCTCGGATTTTCAAAGGTTCTAGATATGAGTTTTCGGCAAATTGGCACATGAAAACCCGCCGTTTGCGTAATTCCGACCAATCCTCTTTGCTACCTCAAGTACCGTAATTTTGCACGGGATATCGGATAGAGATAAGCACCTCTCTCAATCGCACATCGAAATCGAATAATAGCACAACGTGACGCGCGTAATTCGAGCGGGAATATAGGCCAGGCGTAGTAATGTAACAGGTATCATAGACACGTATCGGGCGCATTACGGTAACGAGGTATGACGGCGCGAATCTAAAATCGCGACTTCGCGCCCAGCAGCGCGGGCGTTTTCCCGTCGATCGACTCGGTAAACCGGCTTTGGAAGTACGGTGAACCGGGGGTTTGGGGTTGTATTGATCGGGGGTTGCTGGCTGCGCGGCATGTTGGTGACTGAAACATACTGGTGCGGGTGCCTCCAGTCCGCCACACGTAACAGACGAAATTCGGACGCAAGCGGCCTTGACCAACTTGATGGCTTCACGTCGACGATACTTCTCCGCGAGCACCCTCGTGTCCCTCGTCCGCGCAAAACGAAAGAATCGGCATGTGAGACGCGCGCGCGAATGTGCGGAAGCGGCGTAATCTCGGCGAGTCGTGCCCGCGGCACGTACACATTGCTATTATTAACGATAAACCGTCCGGCGTTAGCATAGAGCACCGCTAAGAATTTTAGCGAAACGGTTTAAGCCACGGTAAAGCCAGAAAAAGAGGCGTCCGGCACGTAAACGATACACAGATCTCGTAGCGATTAAACTAGCTGATTAACTGGTTTACGAATAATTCCAGTTTACGACCGTGCTATCCGCGGATCTTTATGAACACGTATAAGAAAATTAAAAAAAATGGATATACGCGCGAGGCACGTGAACCGTTGGCCGTGAGTCAGGAGATTACGCTTCCTTGAATGGCGAGGAGTGGAAAAATGCGTCAGAATGGTGTGATAACCTTCGATTATCGGACACGAAAAGAAACGGAGGGAGAGAGCGGTCCGTTGGTTTTGTCCAATTAATCCTCGGATTTCGTGCAAGGGTTCTCTTATTAGGTAACGCACGGAAACGATGGCTGGGTCCGTCCCATTTGATCTCAAAGATTGAAAGCGGTATAAATATCTCTCTTTCTTCTCTCTCTCTCTCTCTCTTCCATGTTCGATTGCAAGATAGGGAATGCGAATACTTATGTGCGACTGCATAAAAATCAGAAAATCCTAGGTGGAAGTTTTACAAATGAACCTAAAACCTACAAATTTCTGTGAATCCGCGTGGATTTTGCATATCGTCGACCGGCACACGACGAACCCCCTCTACCCCCTCCCTCCTACTGAAAGAGACAAATCAAGACAGATGGATAACGGGAAAAGTACGAGCTGAGAAAGAAGAGTGACGAAAGTGCAACTGGCGAAGAATAAATTTCCCCAATATTATAATTATCTAGTTTACGATTAAATCGTCGCGTGGATTAATAAATAATGCACTTACCCAAATAAAAATCGCTTTCTTTCTCGATGTAATTAAAAATGTACAGCACAATTCGCTTACCTGAAACAAAAAACAAATAGAAAACAGTCAATATAACATGTCACTACTTTGGTGAAATTAGCACACATCATCATTATATAAAAGATTATCATGATCAGAGGCGAGAATGCGTTAACATAGTATGTTATTACGTTTTCGCATTGAAATTTTTAATTACAAAACACCCCATATGCAGAATAAAACACGAATATATTCAGGCTTTAGGGACAGAAAGAGAGAGAGGGGATGGTGCGAAAGACATAAATAAATTTTTTAAATAAAAAAAGCCTCCCGACTGCTGCCTAAAGTTAAATAATAATAAAAAACAAAAAAAACTAACCAATAAAATCATAAAAAGACAGGTTTAAAAGGTTTAAAATAATAATAATAATAAAACAAAAAAAATTTTTAATTAATTGGTAAAAAAGAGTTTTAAAAAGTTTATTTAAAATAATAAAAAAATATATAAAAAAGTAATAATTTTCTAAATACTTAATACATATATAATAAAAAATACTTTTTTACTTTTACGCTATAATTAATTGAACATTTAAGAAAAGCAGTCGGGAGACGCCACGCCAAATCTAATATTTCTCTATTATATTTTCTATATTACAATATTAATACACTAAGGCCCATATTCTCAAGTCTCTTTTATCGATAAAAGTGCGCTTTATTTCTGAGATGCTATAGTATTATATGTAACATAAACTATAGCATCTCAGAAATAAATGCGCGCTTTTATCGATAAAAGAGAGTTGAGCAGCAGTCTTGGTTGGCAGCAGTCGGGACTAAAAAGGAACCAATTCGGCAAGCTTTCGGCGCGATGTATCGTCCGCAGTGCAGGAAACGAGCTTCCCTTCCCGCGGGAATGCCACCTCGATGTTACTTCGTGTCTTCGCGCCAGCCACGTAAGTATTTGAAAGTAACACAAACCGTGAAACAACAACGAAACAAGAATAATAATATTGCACAACTGGAAATCACTCCACCCACTGACCCCAAAATACGCAAATTCATGGTTTCGTTTCCACCAATATAGGTACACAACTACGCTCTAAAGTAGAATCAGTGTATTGTCACTGATAAACAGTGACAATACACTGATTCTACTTGAGAGTACATAGTAGTTACACAATTTTTTTGCTTGTCACTCTTTTATTTCACTGTTTCCTCGTGCTCTCTTTGCGATTAACATAATTATCGAGGCAATTGCCAGTATTAAAAATATCGCAAAAATACACGACCATCATATTAATAATCGAAAGATCGATGGCGATGACTTTCATATTCTCAAAAGATTGACAGACATTCACGTAATAATGTCAAATTAATCTGATATATATTTCTCGTATTCTAATAATTTCAAAGAATAATTATAATACAAAAGAAACTTAACTGCCTAATAAATACTTTTTACTGACTTTCTTTGAAAACTAATCTCTTGCTAATGTACGATCCACAGCTAAAATCCCGACATAAAGTTTACATTTATTCGCATCATTTCCTGTATAGCATTCCAGGCGTTTTAATTTATCTCGGTATTCAGCTCGTCTCTTCCCTCGTCGACGAAGGATTCGAATTACAAGTAGCGTACAAGCACCCGGCGGGTGCTTACAACTACGAAGCAGTTACTTTTATAGCCATGGGCAATGTACGGTTGATCGCAGTTACGAGCAGGGAACGAAAGCGATATAAAAGAGCCTAGATGCGGTGGTGTACCCCGATCCCGGTGATTCGGCGAAAAAGGAAGCGACCAAACCGGCGCGAACCACTCCGGTTCGGCAATATTACCAGCGTCATATCATTGGGCAAAATAATGATTCCTTTGAAACGCCGTTTCTCGCTCCCTTTAACGGGCGCTATGTGTCAATGAATCGGTCATACGCCTTCCAATCGGACCGTGTGCGTTTGAGATCGCTCGATCAGACGCCTCGTTGTGCGCACGCTTACGACGCACGTGATACGATCGTAATGTCGACTGTGAAGATCAAAAAATCATAAATACGAAACGAGTTTTATATTCTATAACTCGCGAACCAGCAGAGGAAAAAGAAGATGCTGAGAATCCAGTATCTCGCGCATTTGTGAACATTCTTGAGACATTTGTAAGGAGGATCATGTCTCGAAGATATGACATATTGGCAAAGAATCGAAGTTACAAATGTAGCTTTCTTTGGAACGATAGAAGATCAAATGCCGGAATCAAACATGCAATATGTGATAGTAGATATCATATGATACGATTTTTCTCTCAATTCGTAATATTTTTGAGCAATTGTTATTATTTCGGTCGCAATTAACGCGATATTTACTACTCTCATTTATAACACATACGTTCTATTTGGCAACGCGGTGCCAATCAAATTAGTTACATATCAATTTGATCGATGCGCACATCCGATATTACGTTAATGCGTTATTCGACTGCCAGGCGAAAGACATTATTGATTTTATCTAGAATGACACGCTATATACATATACGAGAAAATCCACAAGAAAGATATTTCTGTACAATAGTTAAAAGAGAAAGAGCCCACTGCACAAGGAAATGAGAGCTCGTATCTCATTTGTGCACCGCACACTGCGTGCACATTCTCTCGCACGAACAAATATTAAATCTAGAAGATACTCGCGGTTCGCTTTCCGCTCCTTCTGGAGCCGGCAACCAGGAAAAAGACTGCAGTGCTTAAAGAACAGGATAGTGTTTAGAATAACGTGGAACATTAAGCTTGACAAGCGGACAAAATCTCTACACGGTCTGAATATTTAAAGTAAAATCCTCAGTTCCGTGTTCCTCACAAAAGTACATCGCGAAACGTGCGGTAAATGTGAGAGTCGTAAAGTGTGGTCAACGGCAAGTGTACGGCAACACTCATTTAGGATGGACGCACGTGCGTCGTTCCGAGACCCAAACGAGAGAACTTTCGCTTTTGTCTAATCGACTAACATAAGTTCACGAGTGGAAAAACTTGCGCGCATCGGCAAAAAGTTCGGTGACATCGCACCGACTGCCGTCAGCTTACGTGGCGATCGATTGCGATCCACCCTCGCCGAATTTCCAGCATTTGATATATGTAAAGCCATTTTCCGACGCGAGCAAAGCCGCGTTCTTCCACGAGGGGCGCAGCAGAAATTATCGTAAACCCTCACGAATATTTCCACCTATCTCGCCGTGCTTTCTTTTTTGTCTCTTGAAGAATCCTCGCGCGTACGCTCGCTTCGAAGGAAGAAATATCAGATGGGATATGAGAAGCTTTGTATGATTTAACGCGTACGTTTTGCTTCTGTTGCTGCAAGGAGATGAGGCGCGCGATTCAATCGACGTTATCTCCGTGAAGCTGTTGGTGCGACGAGCGTCGCACGAAAGCAACAGGAAGAAATCATCTTCGTGTTCGTACAAAGGTAAAATTAATTGTTACAATTTTATGAATTTCTACTCTCTCGGAACGCCTCCACCGTCGACAATACATTCGCCGCGGTATACACGGAGAACGAATCGATCGTGCGTTAACTGAACGACAATTTCAACGGGCGCCAATTCGTCATTATGCAAAGCCGTACGCATAGAAAGCACTTGGAAAGAGTCGTTTTAATTAATTAAAACAACGCGACGTATTCACGTGTTCGCCGCTGACAGTTCCAATTTAAAGTCGGATTATTCGAAATACTGTGGATATCGACAGGCGGAGATTTGCATCTCAAATGCGAATGTCCTTAACGTTGCTTCCGGCAGGCAGACATACGCTTGCACTTTATTAATGCAAAAACTCTCTAATTATAATAATACTAAAACGGACAATAAGCAAATCAGAGATATTTTTAATTTATTGTAAGCCACATATTCTCTCTCATGAAGAATAGAAATATATTCATTTTATCTTTCCTAAAATAGTAGTTTCTTAACTCAACAGAAAGAAAAACAAAGGAAAGTTATAATTTTTAAATATATTCATATATCTAGACCGGCAATCCGTAATCTTCCCATTCTTTTTTGTACATACAACTTATATCTTACACAAAAATTTACTATTTTTACATATATTTTCCATATATTATTTCTTTTCATGACAATCATGGGCAAATATGCCGTGCGGCTGTTGAGTAAAGCATACGGCCAAATAATGCTCGGTATTCCTACGGTTGACCTTCAGAAATTCACATCAGCCCGACGCAACGTCGACCCGACATTACCGATTATTTCGCCAGAATTAATATAACGCTGTCGTTTTCCCTAATAACGGTAATGAACGCGTTTTATACATCCCTGACGCGGTATTCACAGAAGCATGGAAATGGTAGACAGCAATTGCGCTTCGCGAACGTAAAACGGCACGCCGATTACATTAGAAATACGTTCCATTCTCTGAACGCGCGCGGAGCAGCACCGACTACCCATCGGTAGTCGGAGGTCGCCCCACGTGCGTTCGTTGCTCCGCAGGAAATTGCACATGCAAATCGAGCTTTTTTCTTACGCGGCAGCGGAACCATCCCGTCTCCAAAGCGAACCTCACGTAATTTATGAGAGCGCTTCAGCATTTGAATAGAAGCGCAGTGTGCCAGCAAATAGGCGATTTAATCCGCGACTAAGACCGCACAAGAAATTGCATCAAATTCTGAATAAAGCGCGAGTCACTTATATCTATGATATTCACAAAGGAAAAAATTCGGGCGATAAGCGTGTAAAATAAATACATTTAAACTATACTTTAAGTGTGTAGCTAAAACATTTTTTGCCACTAAACTGAAAGACGGTTTTTTCGAAAAAAAAAAAGAAAGTAACATTTTTTGACCGAGATCGCGTAGAAAGGCAACAGAATTCAAAGAGATACGATACGAGACACCATCGAGAAAGCGAATAAACAAGCTAAAAAATAGAAAAAGAAATAGTTGGCCACTCCGTGCATGGCTGCAAATGAGGCCACAGATGTGCTAGGCGATAAGAGATGATAGAAAGCGGTTCGTGAAAAGAGCCATCGCGGTAGTTCTTCGCGACGAAAGCGAACGGTCGGTGCTAGTGCAGTATATAGCGCATCTACGAGACGCTTTTGCCACTACTGCGAATAAGCATTCGTTCGCATAAGGAAAGAGTGCACGTGTACGGTGTGGAAGGTACCACGAGCATTTCGTTTTATGCGATCGCGCGTTCAAATCATCCTAACGAAGTGGCTGAGTTTCGCAATTTACTATCAAATGGTTTGCTTCAGCAGCTGGAGCGTGCTAAATGTAAATCGCGGGAAGAACGGTACTGCGAATGAGAGAAACCGGAGTTGAGAATCCCCGCTGAAGGAAGAAATCTGCTTTTAACGATTCATGATCATTTCAAGCGCAAAATTCATGATTATTGTCTCTCATAATTTTCTATTTTACATCGTACTAAAATTTATAAATGGTCATTACATTTAATGTCTATATTAAATTCATAACCGCGGTTAAAGAAAAAATCGTTTTCGCAAGCGATGTTGAAATAGATGCCGATGAGTATTTAATCGACAACCTTGAGAGAGAGAAGATGAAGGGAGAACCTTCAAGATTTGCCATTCTGGTAATTGAAACCTGGCGTGAGCCTCGAGGCAGGGAACGTTTAATAGCCAAAGTTAGTCGCGTTTCTATGCAAATTAAATGCTTACAGCCATCGAGAGGTGAGCTACGTGGGGTGGCGATGGCGGTGGCCGTTTCCCCCTCGCTGTTTATCTACCGGGAGGTTCTTGGACGACTCGCAACGTAAATAGTTAGTGCCTGTGGGCTGCGACGAACGGCCAACGTGTGCGGAATAACGATAAGCTTCTAACGTTGCTGAACAAGGAGGCATATTTATGTGTCTCGCATGTTCCACGTTTTTCCTCGTCCACCAACCGCCGCTAAAAGCGTTCCGAAGTTTCGACGTGTACCCAGTATGCGCATTAACGTCGCAAAACAATGCGTAAGCCCGCTCAGAAAAGCTTTATGCGAAACAACTCGATCCAACTATATATAACTATAAATATCTGAGCATTTCTCCTCTAGTAAATATAAAGAGAAATCCGCGCAGGTGTTCGCAATTTCGCGATATTTCAATTAACACTCTTTGAAGAGTGACAAACCTTTAAATAACGGTAATCTTACGTCTCAACCTTCTTCGAAAAAAATTTCTTACGCGTGAATAATCCTGCACTCAACGCAACATGCGTAGTACTGTGAAAAAAAAAAGCGGAAGAAAGGTGTAACTCCATCCTCGACCTAGGGTTGACCAGCAGCGACTCGTGTTTACACTTAGCTTTATTGCTTTCCGGACAAATGCGCACCGGCTGAGTCAGCCTGACATTAAAACCCCTTTCGTGAGGTGTGGCTATCAGTTGTCGCTGATCAGTCTGGTTGCGGATGAGACAAATAAGGACGTCGGAAGGCCACCTTGCAAACGATTTTTCATTGTCCCCTCACTTACTTCGCCCTCAAAGCCTTCCGTCTTGAAACACCCCGAACTGTATGCGCGGCATATGGGACTCGTTTAAGGCTCGAGACTACGCGCGCTGCGTAAAACATGCGAACAAGTAATATTCGTCTTTGTACGCAGGGCAAAATAGGAAGAGGCAACGATAAGTATCTAGCCGGCGGAGTGCCATTCTCACCCGATCGATCGATATACGGCCGACCGCCACCCGACATGAGCGGGTTAATAACGAAAGTACGGCAACGAGGGCAACGCAGCCCTTTCCGGTGTATCTCACGTACTGACAGCACGAGGTCCGAGGGAGTCAAACATTTCGGGAATCGCATAAATTTTGCAAACGAGAGGGTGTTTCTGTGAGAGGGTTAATAGATATTCGTCTCTGTATCGGGCTATCGCTAAAGCAATATTTTATGTACCTTTTTGGGTTGAACATGATATTATTTGATATCATAAAATATAATGTGCTTTCTAAGGCATTAATAATTAGAAATCATTTATCTTTTACAGCATAAAAAGATTTATACGAAAAGAAATAAATACGAGACGAACGCGTAACACAGTAAATAGTAATCTTTTTGTCGAATTTCAAACAAGTATTTACTTCTATGCACACGATAATAACTATTTGCTTATAAGGAAAATAGTTTGTTAATATTTCGAAAAAGAATTGTTTGTAATACTATGGATCAATTAAAGTTATAATTTCAAACTAAACAGTTATGTTAAACACTATTTTGTCGATCTCGTGTCTGTCCCCGCAATTTTACACAAATAACTAATTGTATGAATATGTCATTATGTTTCAAACGCAACGAAGTCTGTTTATCCTTCTTCTTTAATAAATTTTTAATAATTTTGTACACGTACTTATTTCTTAGTGCATTACTCCTTTTACTTTTTCCATAGAAAGGTTGCAATACATTATAAATGTAGCGTCTATTATAAATGAGTAGATTAGCCTTATATAGCAGGCAAACCAACCTGGAAGATAATCTTAGCATAAAGCATAAAGGTTTATGCTAGCACAATTGCGTGCTCCATCAATCCAATGATTTGAATTCACGGGTTGGCCTATCCATTATTACGCATGGATAGTAATGGCATCACACGGAGGAAGGTCGGTATAAATGACTCCATGGTAACCATGGACGCATAAGGGTAAATCTTCCGTCCGATACGGATCCATTATTGCCAATTATATCGCGGAAAAATGTTACGGCCAGTCCGCGTTCCACTCTCGATTTTCTGCACGCTTTTACCGATCCCCCTTCCAAAATTCTACCGCAATCTGCTCGTGATATCATAATTCCTGATACAGCAATGATAACACAAAGGTGCGGTGCAGGTTAAGAGAGACATTTTTTCCAACTAAAATTCTCGTTACGCGGAATATCGAAAGGAATGTACAATTCTCGGTAATTTCTCGATATTATACCAACGCTGCGTTACATCCACCGATTAACCCGATAGAATAATTCTCTTTTCCAGACAATACCCGCTTGTAATCGCCCGACCTTATATAAGGCGCAATGAAAAATTCTTTAACAAGGGAAAAAAGACAGCGTCATGGCGGACTGCAAACTCTTGTTCTCGTAACGCGAATTTCCTGGGAAACGGAGATGTTTGCTTTACTTCCGTGTCTTTACTTTTCTCGCGTTCCTTTTTTTCTCGCCGCCTTCATTTCCTTCTATCATTCGCAGCTCAGATATTTGAATTATAGCTACTACCTTAGTTTGACCAGCATTTTCCATTCTTAATTTTTCTGCTCCCCTCGTATTCTCGCCCCTTACGGCAACTTATTAGTATGCAGACCTCCCTCGCGATTCCGCGCGGGCTTGCGCATGCAAATTTTTTATAACATAGCTACGATACAACCATCGTAGTCGAATAAATACCCACTCTTCTGTATCGCTCTGAACGAAGTTGCAGTGATTTTGCGAAAGCGTCAATTGCTTTTTATGTGAAACACGAAACATTTCCTTGTAACCATTAATTTCGTTCTGAATGATATCCGGAAACACAATTTCTTATAATAATCGCGAAAAATATAAATATTTTATCGAGTACTATAATTAAATATCTTAATTAAATATCTAAATATCTTAAGTAATTTTTAATTGTTCACTGGTGGAATAAATCTTGTTGTTTTTGTTTTAAATATCTTAAATATAAAACTGCTTTTTCTTATTTCAGTATTTATGACGGTTATTAAACATCTCTTCCAAAGACTTTAATCTCATTTTGCGAATTATTGAAAACTATAGTAATGCGATACATAATTGATGACAATGTAAACTGCAGTTAATCGATAAAATTTCGCCACTCTATAACGAGAATGACGCTTCATTATCACGATGTACAGCGCAGTGGATATGTTTAGCAAACAAACATTACAAATATCGATAACGTGAATTGGTAACAATTCGCTACGAGACTCATACAGATAATTGCATCACGAGTTTTCCGAGAAGGATCAATATATATATAAGTGAGCCGTCTGTATAATGCAAAAATAAATTGACAGACATTTTTGTAATTAAAATGTAGAAGGGAAGGAAAGCGAGATTGAAGAGAGGGCGAGTGCGAAATATTTTGGCGGCTAAAAAGCAAAAGGCTGAAAAGGAGTGGAGTGTAGAAACTCATTTGAGCTTTTTTTATCGACGATCAGTTAAACGGTGCGATCATTCCGGATCGTTCAACTGAACAAAATCGGGTATTTCGAACTTTCAACAGCATTGGCTGCGCGGAACATCTCCTGCGCCGTTCTTTTTTTTTTAATCACCGCCGTCAGACGATTGATTCCGCATCAACCCTGTTACGTAATCCAAACGATATCGCTACGTTGTAATCTCATCGTCATGATGGATATATTCGACGAGCCGGTTCGATTAATTAAACGCAATTAAATCTATTCCTTTTTGAAAGTATCGACGTCCACCATCGTAATGCTAACTGTGCAAGTTTTAATAATCGTTCCTTGCAAAGAATAAAAACAGATCGTTGCATTTGTGCGACGTAAAATTTACAATACAAAAATATGCTTAATCTTATGTACCTATATGCGTTTTTTTTTTTTCTATATAATATCCTACCACATATACATAGTATAATACTTTAATAGTGTATTAGATTAATTGAAATCAAAAGCTTTAACAATAATTATATAATTAATTTGCGTGCAACAATTAAATCTTCTATAGATAAAATCGTTACACAATATCATGATCATTACAGTCTATTTAAACGAAAAAACTCAAAAGACACAATCAGTCAAGCTTTAAAAATTAATGTCATCTGTGCTGACATAAGAGAAAATCGATAATAGATAACAGATACTCTGCGTGTAAGCGCAAGGCCTAAGTGCACAAGTTTTACACGATATTCATTACTTATAACTTTGATTGCTTATAATTCTGAAACAATTGTAACTTCGAGACGTTTTGATATGAGAATTTTCGCAAATCTAATTAACGTTCAAAATGTACTTAAATTAAAGTATGATATTGTACGGTTTTAAAGCAGTCTGTATAGAATGTCATTATAACGTCGTAAACAATTTTATTCATTAATATTGTAAAAAATATAGACATCGATAATAAAAGACTCGCGCAATGGTATTACTGGCTTGCCATCGTTCGCGCAAGGAACAACGTAATATTACGCTCGCGAATTCGCCCTGCCGTTAAGACATTATCTTAAAACTCGTTTTTCCGAGAGAGTCTCAGTTCGTAGTTTAACGCTACGATGCGCAAGTGAAAGGGACTATAACATCTTATTCTATTTAAGCACTCGTAATAAAAGAAACGGCGCGTTTTTGTCGCGAGCCCTTCAACGGAAAAGCTCTTTAGACAATCGTTGCGACGGATTTAATAACAAACAGTATTACAAAAGAAATGCCTTTTACCTGGTTTACATACAAACACACCCATCCAATGTCTATAAAAAATACAATCCTCAACGATCGCGACCCTTTCTCCTCTATTTCTTCCTTCAATGACTTTCTTAAGTTCATCATTGAGTATCTGAATTCAATTTAACACGATAAAACAGTTTGATTTTCTAAGCGTCTGGCTCGAGTTAGTGTTAGCAAAGAATCAACAAGGTTTTCCCTCTCTTTTCAGGATCTCAGAAAAAAAAAGACCCTAGAACTTGCGAGGATGTCTAACAGTTCTAAAAATCCATGGGTCAACGTGATCTTGACTACTTTAGAGGATTTACGACCACAAATATTTTTTAAACACAGCGTTCCGTCACTTCCGCCTAATAAGTAAAATGCGAAATTATTATCTACTTGTTCATTATTAGTACTGATAATAATAAATATTTTCCTATTTGATTTAATTTCTGTGCCTTATTTAACTTATTTGCATTTTCTAATCTTGTCAATCGTGTTTTCGATCGGATTAAGAACAGAAAATTACTGCTGTTACAAACAGAATTACGAATTCCGGAACGTTTATCTACGAAAACAGTCCTATAATTGCAAGTCATTTTCCCGAAATCTACAAACCGGCGGGAGTCCAAGATACTTAAATAAGATTGGATCCTGCTTATCTACTTTACGTGCAACATAAAACGCGAGTATTCACGTTGACGCACTCAGGACATCAGAGACTGATATCAATTAAGATCGATGCCGCTCCGCCCTGAAAATCGTGATGCAGGAGCTATCTTCGAGGTTGCCATTGATCCACCGAATCGGTCGTAAAATAAAGATTTGGCCAGGAGAGGTACTGCGGGTGCCACGATCTCTTTCGAGGGTTGCTTCGCCCCGTTGTAACTCCCTAGTAGTATCCACGATCGCGCACACACTCGTGCTGTGATACCGCAGGGGCGGATCGGCCCACGCTCAACCTGAATACTGATTCTCGACGGACGCATATATTACCACCGTGGATAAAAGACATTTGCATTTTGATGGACTGCGCCGAGTGCATTTGACGTTTCGTATGCATTTCACCGGTGCACGAGTGTACGGCGCGAATCTCGGAGCTGCCGTGAAAAACTCGGGGCGGGGAAAGGAGAGAGAGGGGGATCTTACCCATATTTATCACCCAATGTTGCACGTCCATACATATAGCCGTTTGTATTTATCTCGCGCGGTGCAAACCCCTTTGAAGGTATCTCTGCAATGAACTTAATACCGCGGCGCTTGAATCGCGTATAATGCGAATATAGCCAGCATTGTCGGGCATTATATCTCATTGCGCATATATATATACGTAGAAAAAAAATTGGAATGAAAAAGTTGCTAGAGATAAACTTGAAAGAGCAAATAACGACATTGGAGAGAATATTTTACGTACTATATTATCCTACATAATATCGTATTATTAGTAACGTGAAATGACAAACTCGAAAATGCACTCGAGTACTTAATTATCGACAGTTATTTACCACAAATACTCCGTATTCTCCACATAGACTTCAGTTTCACGATATCAGAGAAGCTACTAAACATGTATCTCTATAATTCGTACCGGAGTATAAATTCAAACACGAGCGTTATTTTCGCATTCACCCCGCTTTGCGCCAAAACCCTTCCAAAGAGCTTCGAGAAACCAATTGTCGAAACTTCGATCTCGAGCTCGAGCGCCGAAGCGCGATACGACTGTGGGATTGCACGGACAATGGTGCGAAAGAAGTGACAAATTGAAAAACCGTCCCATGACCAAGAACAGAATCCAGGAGGGCGAAAGGGCGTCCCTACGCGTTTGCGCGAAAGCGGGCTGCAAAACCCGTAATACCCGTCGAATATCCCTACGGCTTCGGTCCTTGATCCTGATCCACGACGGAAAACTCGCGGTAATAACCGGTAATTCACATTCAAATGCGCCGAGTTCGCGTGAACGGAAAATAATGACCCGCCGACAAAACAGCAGAGGTAGCACAGAAAAAAAGACTTACCATTATCGTCGACTTCCCTCTCGATGGCGGCGTGTAACACACGATCCCTCGCGCTTGCACTGTGACAGCTGCACGTTCTTCTTTAAAACAATCGTTCCGACGTAGCAACATTCTTATAATATCCCGACCCCGACAAACCAACAACGTTCAATTGTAGGCAGCATATCTGAGAACAGAAACGTTACGATTGATTGAATATCAACTTGAATAATTTCCTGCTGTTAAACATTACAAGCGTTTCCTGTTTTGTTTAGGATGTATTAAAAGTGAATACAAAATGTTTCAAAAGTTACTGCGAAGGGAATTTAAAGAGTTCCTATTTGAACGACTCTATTATACAACCATATAAATAGCGAAGGTGCATAAGTTTGCTATTAAAAATTTCCAACTTTCCTTCAAGCCAGCCTTCAAGTCAAGATATAGCGCAGGTGATCCATCAATGAGAACGTATGCCGAAATATACATATGTACGGTACGTTTACGAGGGTATAGGATTCTTCATAATTCTGGATGTCAGTCCGCGGATACGTGCAACTTAAAATTTTCCCATGGTGGAGCTGCAGTGAGCATTATCTCCGCTTACAAGTAAGTAACCAAGAGAAACTTGGAACACGAAACAGGAAAATTACTCCTTTGACACGTTACAGGTAATCGTGAAGGAAAAAGGCTGCGAGCTGGGAGTGTGGAGAGGCGAAAGAGATGGGTAGCCGGAGAACGGAGGACTTTCAAGAAAACTTGCGAACCCGAGGGAACGCTTGAGAAGCTTTATAACTTCGACAACCTTAAATCGGCAAAACTGCCGCGCCTCTGGTGATCGTAGAGCGCGTCCAAGGCGGAATGAGGAAAGCGGGAGAGCAGGGAGGTAAAGTCGGCGGGAAGGATAGTCGAGCCAGTCCGGGAAAAGTGAAGGAAGCGCGAAGAAAGTAGTTGCACGTACTCCACTTCGTGAGATAGAACGGGGATAGCGGGATGACTATGATCCCCCGCCGTTCTCCGTCTTCTTTGATGAGACGACTTGCCCTAGAGCTTGAGTCCTTCGGTTACGTCCGAGTATACGGCAACGTAGTATCCATATCTCTAGACTACGCTCTTTACGGTTAAACAGCGCGATTAAGCATGTCCGTTGATGAGTTTCGATATATCAACGATTAGAATTGCTTTACGGGTTATAAATATAGCATAAAATATTTTTCGCTGATCGTATCTTGATACGAACGCCGTTGAATTGCGTTTGTACGTGGATAATTATGGTATAATTAAGGCACTACGTAAATTCAACGAAGAAAATTAACGTGTTCTTTTTCGAAATACGACTATGTGCCTGTTTCTGGAACAACGGGCTGTGTAATGTAAGTTAATTACATGTTATGATGATGTATAGCACCGCTAGAATAAACAGATGGAAAGCTGCATAGCGTGTATAAGCTAAACAGTATTTCTCTCTTTAGCTCCGTACATATATCGAATTATAGTTTTCTAACATGGCTTATATGAAAAGAATTGGAAAATATCAAGAGCTCTTTTATTACAAATTAAAAAATAATTCTTTAAGAAATAAAACGCAATTTATATCTGTTATATTTCCGGTTTCATACATTTTTTCATAGCGTTCCACATTAATTGAAGAAAAGATAATATTACGCTCTGTATCTTGAATAACGTTAAAGCATCGCACGCGACGCGTACGACAATCGAAAGTGAAAGACCCCGTAACGGTAGAGTGGTGCAAGTCCGTGGTTTGTCGGAGTGTTGGAAAATACCTGCACGCCCCTCTAGTCTGCTGTCTGCGCGACGAAGAGTCGCATCAGGGGTCGCGTCGTCGGCCAAGTCACCCCTAGGCGACTCACGCCCTTCGCGTTCTCTGTACAGTCTTCCCTCTGCTCTTCCGCCGCCCCTCAGAAAAACTCCGGCTTGCATTCAGTAAAGAGACAGCCCATCCGCGTATATGGACAATGGGACCAGACGCCCAACCTAACGCCCCCCTTTCCCCTCAATACCCTTTCTTACCCAACCACGCGTGTCTGCGTGTCTGCGTGTCTACATGCGTACGTTAAACGTCATCGCCACCGAACTTCACTTCGTGTCTCATCTTCGCCTTTGACGACGACGATATCTAGCTGCTTTTTCCGCGATGATGCTCGTGCACTCTCCGCGCTAGACGTATGCTTTTCCGGTACAACGGCGTGGAAAACAATTATCTGTCCCACCAGATACGGAGCTACACAGTTCCGTATCTGACCGTTACACACTTTCGCTCGTAAATCCGAATTAGATGCAACGTGAGTCGTCGCGCGATCAGACACCTCTTAGGCAGGCACGCGTAATGTAATTAACTCTCCCACGGTCATGTAAAATCCAATCTCATCAAGATCTGTAATTTTCTATAAGGAAATAAATAACTCCGCGTAAACATGTCCCGGAATTCGATTTAAATATACACGGAGAGAATTTTCTCAAAAAATTTACCCTGAAATTCATGGTAATCGTAGGGCAACATGGTATTTCAAAGATTTTTATGCAAGTTTCTCTGATTAATTTCTACCACAATAAAAAATATTAATATGTACTATAATAAATATAAAATATATTTGATTAATTTTACTAAAATACATAGTAAAATCTCCATAATTTCAAAATATATTAAAATCTTATGATTCTTTATTGTTTTAAATAGAATAAATGCCAAGTAGCGCTAAACATATAAAATATCTTATATAAATTTTACAATGCAGCATAATACATATTTTTAATCTGACTTATTGTTAATTGCCCCTGATAATTTTACCATGCAGCATGGTAATTTATCGGCTATATTTGATGATTTTCGATTATTTTCATTGTCGGGTGTGTCTAGCTACGTATTATAGATAAACTTGTATAAACAAGAACGAGAAAGAAAGGACCGTAGCTCAGAGGGATGTGCGCTGGGCTCGTGAGCCGAGGATCCGAGTGTTCCGAGTTCGAATCCGACCTCCGACCAAAACTAAAAATCGTTTTTATTCGATCGCCACCTCTCGGAATAAGGTGATGGCAACCCACCGAGAGTATCTTGCTTGCCACGTGAATTCTCCTCTTTGGAGATCCCTCAGTTTGGGGTGTTTTATTAGAATGTTAGCAATCATGCTATACCAAATATACATTTTAAAAAATTTTACATAAAAATATGTAAATTTTACGAAGCGCATTGTAAAATTATTGCCTTGGAACACTTTACAATCTGCTTGGTAATTTTTATTATGTTGTTTATATAATGTCTTTTTCATATTTAAAAAATTTCTTTTATTACCAATAATATTTGACAGATTGTCAAGTTGTCCCAAGCTTATTACCAAACATAGCAAAATTTGTAGTGAATTTTGCGTTAAAATATAACGAAAAATTCTCTCCGTGTATAGATAAATACACTGGAAAAAAATTTATTATTTGCAAGAAAATTAATTTCTATGAATTTAGTTTCTTTAATTAAAAGAAATATTAGGTAGATTTGAGAAAATATTTTAAATTCAGAAAAATATTTTCTTAAATCTATCTAATACTTCTTTGAATTAAAGAAACTATTTTATAGAAATCAATTTTCTTGCAAATAATAAATATTTTTTCCAGAGTGTAAGAAAATTTCAATATACTACGGGAAATCGAAAAATACGAGAATACGAGAATCGAAAAACTTTTCATAAGTGATGGAGCGACCGAAAACGACGATGTTCCATTACAAAACAAACGTAACCTGCATGTACGTGGACAGCTCCATTCTTCTTCAGTGCGTACATTCCTGCAAATGTGAACTTTGTGCGAACCGGCGGAGAGCATTTACCGAAGTGCTGGCATTCACACCCTCGGCGAATAACGCAGAGCAGCACACGAAAAGTACGAAACAGGTAGCCGCTAGGCCCTTTTGTTTCCGAGCGTGTTCTTCGTCTATCTTTTCCTCTTCCTTCCTCTGTCGGCTCTAGTTGTCTTCACAGACAGTGATTGTGTACACTCGTTCAGACCGAAATGGTTCCCCCGTTTGTTCGTATTTTATTTTGGCACCTTCACCGGGCTCGCTGCCGCACCTCGCTCAAAAGTAACGTAGCATCTCTTAACGATAATATTACATCATGTGTACAACAGATTCCGTCATTCACGTGAACGAATCCAGATCACGAGGACTGCTGCCAGACAACCATCGTGCCAACCGTCAAGAGTTTCGCGCTGTGCAATAATGTTTTTCTCCAGCTACGGAACAAAAATCCTGTCGCAGTTCACCTCCGCCACGTTTCTGTCAACGTCGTCGCTTTTTTTCCAACTCGTTGATGAGAACTTCCAGTCACAGTATATACGCAGTTTAAATGGCTTTTTTCGAACCGTGAATATGTATCTCTTTGACTGGTTGTGGTAGTAGTATAAAAGTGAAGAAAAGTAAGTTTTAGTGGAATTGAGTACAACTCGTTTCTCTGATCGTATCATCTCGCATATAAATACCGCTAAAATTATTTATATTACAAGATAAAAAAGATGTTAATTATACACGTTATGCGCTAGATATAAATTTGAATTTCAAAATTTGTTAAAGTTCGCATAGAATGGCATAGATGATCGGATTTTCTTCGATGTTGAAATTTTCGATGCTTTTACCTGCCTTGAAAATTTACCGACTGTATTAATGATTCCGAGCGTTGCAGGGCTATCATGTCGCGGGATCTATCACCGGGGATTTGGTGCTACGCTGTCAGAGAATCTCTATAATACCCAAGTTACAGCACCCTTGCGCTCACCTCTGACCGTCTCCCCTTAACAACAGTTCAATTAGTTCCGGCTTAACGGCTCTCAGTTCCGGTGACTCGTGACCGGAATCTCGGACAATTATTCCTTGGACGGAAACGGAACACCTCAAATTTCCTCCCCACACCGGCATCAAAACTCGTAGATCGAGTGCTGAACAAATTCTTCCACACGCGAAGTTTTTATTGGGACACGTGACGTAAATTACTTTGATATCCTTCTTGACCGGAGATCGGAGAAATAGGTCATGATGGATTTTCAATAATTATGTTTATATTTGTGGATTCGAAAATACACCGAAAAATTTTTACATATACGCTAGACTTTATCATACACGAGTGTCCATTAATGACAAATCAGAATTTTAAAATCTATTATTAAACATCAGAAATCTTTAAAGTCAAATCACTGTAGGCACTAACATTATTTTACAATGTTTAGCTTCAATTCCTCTCCAAGATATACTTATGTTTGAACAATCGGATACGATTTAAACGCGGATTTATGAAGCAAATTATTAAGTCAACCGAAAGTTAACGTGTTTGCAAAAGGTGGCTCAATCAAGCGAAGTTAAACCCGTGGAAGGAAGGTGGATCAGAGATCGTAAAATCAAGTATCCTGAAAGAGCTACCGGAGAACTGGAACAGCAGTCGGGCGCGCCTTAATGTGTTTGCCCGCGAAAGTGCCTATCCGGAAACGTCTAGGAAATGAAATAGCGTTGCGTACGTAAACGAGCTGTCAGAGCACTGGCGAGTAAATAACTAACTTTCTTCGCCGAGCCGTCGCTGTGTCTTAAGCCGCTACGGAGAGCTCATTACGAGCACGACATGTCCCGCGTTTTCGTAAAGTTTCTGCGATAAGAAAGACAGCACGGTAATTACAGCGCTATGTCTGCGCCTCGTAGATCGCTGAATAAACCGAAATTTGTGCGTAATATTTATTACGTTGAATCCGGCAGGTGCTACTGCTAATTTCGGTATATTGCGATTAAATTACCGTACTTTGGTACTGACATTTACGTATAAGTATATGTTAGGGCAGATATTTCGGTGATATTTTAAATTCGCACGACCGTTGTGCACAACCAAGAAAGAAGGATCAGATGCTGACGGAAAGGAAACGACGAAAGGAGCACGAAGGAAATTGCCGCCAATCAGATCTTCTCAGGCTCAAGAAAGACAAAGATTTATGAGAGGGGCGTGAACTCGTTCTACTCAAATCTAGCGAAATTGTCCTTAACGCAGGAAATGAACCATGGAGATAAAAACCTTGCTAAGAAACATATTCAGACAAAATAATTACGTACTGTCTGAAACTAAAATTAATAATCTCGTGACAGTAAAATATCATAGGTCCTCGACAGTTCGTGGATTGATATAATTTAACGTCGTGCGTGTTGACGTTAGAGATATTATCGATCACTATTACAGAAAAATTACCGAACAAATATTATGGAAATCCTTATGGAAATCATATGGATTATATGGATATATAGAGAATAGTTATTTTAACAGCGCAAAGTTGCGCTGAAGAGGTATATGAATCGATTTTCCTATATAACATATTGGAAAGCTATTATTTTTAAATAGGAATAATAATCCGTTAAATATGGAATTTTTACGCAGTAACTGTGTATGCAGTAACATTGAGAAAAATAATCTTTTATTACGGAAATGCATATTTTCGGGACAATATATTTTTTATACGTTGATACGTATTCATTAAAGCATTGACCTCGTCGTTAGATCCGATATCCCATTTTCACGAAATACGCTATCGATAAAAAGTACAGATACTCTATATGTTTTTCCCATCAGAAACAAAGTGCATTAATGAACTCCGTCTGTAAATACATTCGGTCGATCCTAAAAAAATTCGATAACACAGTACAGCATGAATACAGAAACTATAATATGATATGCCCTGAAGTTTCCAAAAAAAAAGGATGAGATATTGGTTATTGGATGAGATATTAGTTAATATGTATAAAATCAAAAGAGAGAGAGAGAATAATTATCAAAAATTCAGTCCAGTTTTCTGAAGATAATGATCGTCATTCGATAATTACTAAGAGTCACGAGTAATATCAAGTGATTACGGTTTTCGGTCGCACTTTTAATTAATTAGCAAAAACTTATATGTACCGTGTGTTCAATATTGTATAATATCATATAACGAATAATTAATTAATTGAGAGAGACATGAGATATGAACGTGCATTACGTAATGATAGTCGTGTAACATCAAATTCACACAAACACATTTCCAATTTATATGCATATATGAGTATAATATATATCACACGTATCAGAAAAGAAATATTTGTTTAGATCTAAACAGTAAATGCAATATCAGATAAAACAACGTTCATGGATGTGTGAGCTTCTCAGCTGGGAAGCTGGAGACAGGATTCAAGATAGTCAACTCCGTGCACAGTTGCACACAGACCGAGACACAGACGCTAGTCCGAAGAGAGAGTGAAAGACGAAGAGAGCATTATGACTGGTCGTGGAAGGCGGGGGCGGATGGCTTATGGATTCTCTCTTTCTTTCTCTCTCTCTCTCTCTTGAACTTTCGCGCGGTAACCCTTCGTATAAAAGGTTGGGTTAGTGTCAGAACAGTTAGGTCGTCGACGTGACCCGAGAGTTCGCCTGGAACAACCTCCATTTGTACAGGGAATTACATCCGCGAAGGAAGAAAAAAAATATTTCAATGCCCGCACACCGCCCTATCGTCCTGCCCATCAAAAGCAAAAGATGAAGGTTTCGAAAATAACGAATTGTGGTGTTTCCGTGGATATTGCGAAGGATGAACAATAACGTCAGATGTTTCTATAAACGTTCTCTGTTGTATCTGCTAGCGCGCGTACCATAATTGAACGACGATAGATCGAACAGATATTTCCTGCGGCGAGTCGTTATCGGCCGTAAAAGTATTGTGTAATAGGTATGTACAGCGTTGAAGAATGATCGATCGAGGTCAACGGTGATGCATTAAAAGTCATAGGGTACAATGAAACAAACGTGCGTCGAGGAGAAATGAGAGTAATATTCCAGTGAGCCATCTAATATTATCGTTAACTGCAGTACACGTGTCGCGGCAACGTGAAAAATGATTACGATATCGAGGTAAAGAGCCACAGAGACAACTATGTTACGGACAATCGTCACTACGTATCACCAGCCATAGTATAATGTATCGATCAAGAAGACGCGGTTCCCATTGTCCATCAATGGCGCGCAGAAATGTAGTTCTATTGCACACGTTGAATGATGACGCATATTTGTCGGATAGAAAGAGAATAATGCAATTCTAGTTGCCGTCCGCAATCTGCATCGATTCTTCATTTGCATGTAATCTACTTCATTCATATTACGCTTCGTTCCCGCGGTACTGCTCCGCGCATCCGAGAATTACGTATAGTCTTTCAACGGGACCTGTTTTATAAATAACCGCCCTATTTTCTTTTAGCAAAAATTACAGATCATATCTTAGTAGTCTACAGCAAAATAATATAGCACATAAATATATAATATTATGATGAAGTACGAATTTATAACATAAATTTCAAGAAAATGTCACTCAATTTTCTTTCCATCTTTTAATGCCTCATGTCTTATAAATGTTTATATTTTTCCTACTAATTTTAATCATTTTTTTTATTAAATGCAATTGTAACATATTCGTTACAAAAGGAAAATTCCAAGGTAGCAATTATTACACGAGTTAAGCTTGGAAAGTAGCATCGATCGTGAATCGACCCCGCGTCTGGCGTACACCGGTCTCGCAATATATTTGGATTACCCGCATATTGCACCGCCATAACGGCCTGCATTCGCAGAAGGCATCACGCCCTTTTATCCACAATATCCTATAACCACGCGATGTGCGGGAATTAGGGCTGATCGACGACTATACAGGGATTTCACGGTATTCGTACACGCGTGCCACCAGGAGATCGGTTTAAGCCGTCACGATGTCTTCCGTCGCGCCTCTTGAGGGTTCTTCACGACCCCTGACTCACGGCACCCCTGACGCGACTTTTAATGACAGACGCGGAGATTATTGTTCGCGGCGAAAGTAGGTTCAAGGTAAATGTCCACGTGGCATGTGATTTATGAATGAAAGGGGGAAGGTACGATGGCACGCTACTGCGACAAAAAAGCGCACGATTCGTGATCTATCATGTCGCGCCGAGCCAGTCGTACATACGTTTGTTCGGGCAATACACGCTAAACACAAACAAAGCTTAAAGCTTGTGCACGCTCGCTCGCGCGTTATCGCACGAAACAGCGCGCGGTTGTCTGTCACAGTTGACATCGTTATTAAGCCGCTCGACTCTTTTCGGCATCGGTCGGACAAGGAGAAACTAGGTGCAATGAAAAACGACATTTCCCACCGTAATGATAACCGACCGAAACCCCTCGTACATTTTGAGACCGCACAAATTACAGTGCGTACAACAGAAACTTCTCCAAAGGCCATAAGTGAGGTCATATCGTGATCTCCCATTTGTCTTGAAATTCCGGTAATTAAGATCATTTCCCGACCGAGAAAACCTTGAAGTTGCGCGTATGATGTATGAACTCCATGTCACCGGCATCGATATTAATCGTCCGCTCCTTCTTATATCGCGGTGGTCAAAAGAAATATTGCTGGCCGATGCCGGGCATGCGGATAAATGGCGTGTTTCGGCGGCTGCTTTCTCCCGCACCCTTACATCTGTAAATCCGCAATGTTCGCGCGGGATTGAGTGGCCCCAACGATAAGTCGAAAGAGGAACGCCTGCATCCCGTCGTTCGTGGAGAACGCCATATTTTACAGTATCAATCATAGCGCGCAATAAACGACCCCGTGAGGGTGGCGGGGATCGGGTTGCTAAGATACAGAACCGGTTAATGGGACTATTACATCTAGGCCGAGCTACCGTAGGGCTGAATCCACGGAGAAAACCGGCAGGGTAGCAAGCAGGAAGAAACACACCCCCTGAGCTAGGGGGTGATGTCGTCGCAACGTGCTACCAGCTGTGACTTATGACGTATCACGGCGCACAAGCGACATAGCCCCGTGGGTGAGCTTCAAAACTGAGCTACGCGTTCAATAAGTCATGATTTATCGAGAGGCACGCCACTGCCAGGCCTTAAATTGTTTTTGTCGCAATAACATCGCCGGTTTGTCGACGTAGCAGTGGAAAAATGACAATATAAGAGAGTTCGCCCGCGCAGCAACGACCATTAACTTCGAATAAAATAATAGCTGTTGTTGTGAGTGACCGATAAGTACATGCAATTTTAACAGTTAACATTTCTGAAAAAAAAAAATAACTGAAAGAGAATGTAAGTACCTACGTTTATATAATTACTTTTTTTTAATTCGCTAAATTTTCTTAATTCAGCAAAAGTCACGTAAATGTGGCACGGGTCAAGAGACAACTATTTTCGAGATTCGTTTTAACCGGGAATAGTTGCATGTCAAAAACCGCGATCGAAAAGCAAAAAGAGGATTTAATCCGCCAACAGTGAAAAAAAACTATTTCGTTTTGCTCGTATACACAGCAATCTTTCTGAGCGGATTAAATCTACGCGGAGAATTTGTGCGCGGTCGGTAGCCGCTACTGTTGGAACGCAGAGAGAGAGAGAAAGAGAGAGAGGGGTGAGGGGAGAGAAGAGAAATAAAAATGGTAACGATGCCCGGGATATTATCGACAGATTAAACCGCCGTTCATTTGCACGTCTACTGTTTGAAAAGTAATTACCTCGTTGTCATCGACAGACCGCCATCGAACCACGCGGTGACTCAACAGCTGCGAGGGCGAACCTCTTCATTATTTTCCAATACCTCTGTACTTCGTATGATATCTATGGGAATAGAAGTGTGTACCGGTTTCATGTACGGGCGAGTTTGCGATTGGAATGCAGCGACAGCTTGGAAACTGGTGCGGCAATCGTATTTGTACTACTCCTATTAAATAAACTTTCTCACACAGACTCACGTACACACAACATTTTCTTTTTGCTCTAGTCCAACTTTTCGTAATAGATATTCAAAGACATCGTGCGAATGTACGTACAAATCAGATATAACCGAGCAATCTCGAAATTTAATATAATCGTGTGAAACAGCGTTCACAAAAATGCAATTATCCAACAGAGAAGCTTGCAATTTACAAAACGAGTTAACGAACGAATAGCAATGCAAGCAAGATTCTTATAAGATACGGACGCGATAAAAAACATTTACAAGCAAAACGATTGTTCTATAATCTTTGTACGATATTTTATCTACAATTTTTGAATCGCATATATAACAAATAATACACAAATAACATAACAGATACAAAATTTCGAGCAAAATTTACTATCTTTTGGTTACATTTTTATATATTAAAATTAAAAGTTTACCTAAATTTCGACTTTTCCACGTTTCCGAAACACTGTGTCTCACATTTGTCCTCCATTTTTCTCCATGTTGCTCCTCTCTCTTTCTGCCCATCACATCTTTCTCTTACTCTCTCCTTCTCTCTCTCTCTCTCTCTCTCCTCATCCTCCTCTCTTTCACGCTCCTGAGTAAACATTTCAAGCGACTTTGAAATCGTTCACTGGTTAAATAGCCCCGCGACCAAAGCAATTCCGTGTTGGAGTGTTTCGAATCAAAACACCCTCGAACTGTATTTAGAAGTGATTGTCTGTTTGAGCTCTGGAGATTGCCAGCTTCCCGACTGTTATTGGCGTGCAAGAGCCGAGAGGGAACACGCTGATCGAGAACATTATTGATTATATAAATCTGGTACTTTGATCAGGATACTATCAATACAGAACGCGTATGTACATCATTAATGTACCCCTCAATAACTGAACCTAGCATATTTTCAACGCATACGCAATAATATCTTAATTCTTCGTAATTTTGCTAACACTTTGATCAATTAAGTAAATGGGTTAACTACTTGACCGGATTTCTACGTAAGACGAAAATAAACTCAACAACATTGTACAAGAACTCACGATTTGATCCTCGAGAAATGTACGCTTAACAAGCTCGCGATTGGGACTCGCAATCGCGTATGGCACGATCTCACGATTTGCGATTAAATATTGCATCCGCGATAAGTTTCGAGATTTTTTAATCAATAAAGCATGCGGAACTTGTCTCCCACTTATATCTTAGGTCTTTCAATCGCCAAATTCGAACGAGAAGGCTGATTTGCATAAAACACGTTCTCAGATAGTTACACGCGTTTTGCGAGGATTCGACCTCTCTTTCAGAAGAACACCGAAAGCAATTCGAACAGAAATCGAAGGGAAGCCTTGATTACCAGCGTGACTAACGAGACTTCGTTCTTCCTCGGGAATGAGAAGGACCGTTCGTTCGAACGTTCGTCCGTTCGTTCGGCCCTATCTACTGAAGATCGATTTAGCAGTGCCGTACCTCATCGATTCCCCGACAATGAGAGATCGATTTCACATTTGTAATCGAGCGAGCGCCGTGTCAACCTCTATCCCTACGTTCGCTCTATCCGCTCTTAAAAAAGGGATAGAAAAGCGATACGATCGAAACGAAGAATCGACAAAGGCCATTGTAACCCGCACATAATCACTGAAGTGAGAATTCAGGTCGAAAGCGAAAGGGGGGGAAGTGAGACAGAGAGAAAAGGGATGCACACACGTGGATGCGATAATCTGTCGTGAGAGCAACCACGCGCGAGAAGAATTTCGGAGATATTCGTAAAAAATCCAGATCAAATCATATTCCGCACAAAAATGTGACGTTTCTATACATAAACAAACAATGTGCAAATGCGCACTGCGCCTGTTTTGCATTTGGCAATAAGAAAAACACGTATGTATCAGCGCGAAAAAAATTGTGCAGCTTCCACAGTATTTTAGAATGCAATATCGCAATATGCAGAAGCGCAGCTAAATGTTATATATTTTATATAAACATATAAAATATACGCATGTTTTATTGATCCGAAATATAGCCGGTTGCTTGCACGCGCGCACGGCGGATTACGCGTAGGAGTCGTAGGAGAATGTTGCGAGGGATAAGCACGACAGGGAACACAGGGACAAATATTTGCTGCGATATATTAGAGATTGCGAGTAGGTCATTTTGGGACTACGGCACACGTATGTATATATGCCGGGGCATGTACATATGTGCATATACAAAAGCATATAGACGCAATAGAAGCTCCATAACTTAATACACGCTGCCCCGCTGCACGCGCAGGATAACAGCACCGAGACACACTGCTAGCCAAAGGATAGCCAGTGTCGAAGCACTATCTTCGCCATAGCCCCGCGCCATCGATATCACTCCAAATCTGGCGTCGTAACGAGAAGCTTTGATGTAAGGAATGTTATGTAATACACCGGTACCCCTTCACCTCGTGTGCAATAAGCGGAGCGAGAAATTCCTCTCGAAAACACCGATGCGAGGATATTGTTTAAAGAGACGCGCCGAACGAACGGTAATGAAAATTTATATTAACTTTCCATTTACATCAAAACTCAGTTAATTCTCACTTGTGACGTCATAACTCATTGTCAGTTGAATGCACGTACCTTTTGATGCTGTTGGCAAGTCAGATTCAACTGAATTTTTATTCACAATCGAGACCGTGTCCTTAGACTCACATTAAAAGTGAGATTATGAACTTGTATTGTTATACGATAGCTTTGTCACGAAAATAAGCAGGTAAATTCCTTTTACTCACTGAACAACTCACGTCTTATCTAAGTATTCTGTGAGTCTAAAGTACTAAATACTCACATAACTGACAATGAGTGGCTCAGCTCACTTGAGTGTAAATGGAAAGCGTATAATATTGTATAATATTTATATCGCGCGTGAAGTAATCATAACAATTTTCGTAAACATTTGTGTAGACATTTAATCGAATATTGATAAAAAAAATAATTTAATGGAAACGGATTTTAAAATCATGCGATGTGGAGCGCCCCGCTATTGTTTTATTTCGCTCGCTGTATGCATGGTATCCGTAGGTGTGAAATAACAAACACTATCCAACAAGCGAATATACGTGCGTATTTATATACATACGGGGCATGTAAACAACGGCCAAAATGTCCCGGCATCAAAGCGAGTACCAATCTAAGCCTGCGAGCGCAATGCGACATTTTGGGGGCAAACTCGACTCCGGAAATCATAAAGTAGCTAAGCAAGAAAATGACTAATTCGCACGGTTATGTAATTTTCTCATTTCTGTCGAAATGAGAGTAATCGCATATTACGATAATTATTTAAATGCTCCTTACGCGGAGTTGCAAAAAGATATATATATTTTTCAATATCTACTCCTCTGATTATTTGCAATCTTGCAGCGACTAAACTTCATCAATCGTACAAACGTAGCACGACGTTCGAAATCGCTCGCGTTGGCTCTAAGTTACGAAAGAATGCAAATACTGTAGGGTAAATTCAGGAGAGATGCCACCCTTTTTGGGAGAGATGCCACGCTATCGAAAGCCATTGAGACGAAAGTCGTCTCTCGTTACATATCGAAAGATATATTAGGAATGTGGCATCTCTCCCCATGTGGCGTCTCTCCAGAATTTACCCCTATACTCTATGCTGTGTCAATGGCGTTCTCCTTTCCAAACGGAAAGGCGTACCTATTACTCGATTATCAGACACGAAACTGGCAAGAATTCGTGCTCACTCACGTGTCCGCGTTTCGAACAACTCTCGTCACCACGCGAATGAACGAATCAACGATTTCGTTATTGCGCAGAGATAAGATCTCGGTGTTAAGACCTTGAAGCACTCACTCGATCGATGTCGTGTTCCCGCGTCCCAGGCTGCCGTCCTGATTCCGATTGCGAGCTGTCGCCGCTGCTGCTCCGCCGAAGTTCGTCCCAAGTCCTATCGCACAGTCACTCGTACACTCACCCGACGGCTAATCGCGACGTCGCTGTTGTCACCGGACGAGCTAATCGAGCGCGAGTTAAAGCGGAAAAGCGAGCGGGAAAGCGAGCGCGACGCAAGCTCGCCCTCCTCTCCGAACTTGCAACTTGCCGCCACTTGCGCGCGCGTTTGATACGCGACCGCGACACGACGGACACCGACACGATATACGATGTACTCGCACGCGTTCGAATCGCGCAGTCCTTCTCGGCGCACCTCGGGCTCCTTACGGGCTTAACGCCGTCACGTAAACATGATCGCGCGCGTAAACAAGGGAAACGGCGGGTCGCGCGGTCAAGGGAAAGCGATTCCCGGAAACGCGCTCGAAATCGTGGCACGGCGTTTCGGGGGAAATCGGAACCGCTCGACGGTCATCGGTCGCGCGACACCGGCTTCGTCTCGGCTGGTCTCGGCTCCGATCACGTCGATCACGGCTGATCACGTCCCGCGACAATTTCATGCTTCTCGGCGCGATGTGTATCGGCGCGACATCGCAGCGATATCCGCACGTAGGCACGCACGCACGCACGCACGCACGAACGCACATACACACACACAAGCGGTAAGTTCACTCGAATTCTCACTTGCGAATTCTCACCGCGAAATCCCGAAACGACGACGCCGGCTCGGCGAGAGAGAAGAACGACGCGGCGCGAACTTCGGCGCGTTGCTCCCCCGCGGCGTTACGCCGCTCGACGTCCACATGTGACCGCACCGAAACTGGGGCACTTCTCGCGCACACGTCTCTACCCCTCTCTCTCTCTCTCTATCTCTCTCTCTCACCCTCCTCCACGCCGAATCTATCTGTGTCTCTGTGTCTCTGTCGCTCCTCGGGAAACGGAGCAACGCCACGGCACGGCGCGACGCGGCGCTTTATTCCCCGCGAACGGTGGCCGCGCGAAGGAACGATAAACGGCCAACGTCACCCCGGAACCTACGCCGACGATCGGAGAGAGCGTCGCGGAGCGAAAAAGCGCGACACCTCTACGCTCGCGAATCGGCCCGGTAACTGAGTCTAGCGGCGTAGGGAGGGGTAGCGACGTTACACGGCGGAGGCGCGGAGCACGGAGCAGGGGTGGGGCGCGCGAGAGCGACCGCGAGAGGGAGAAGAGACCGAAGCGAAGATACACCCATGTCGCGCGCATGCGGCAATTCGCGCCATCTTTGTCCGCCGCGCACTCGCTCGCCCGCTCTCGGTCGCACTATCTACGGTATGTATGCACTCGGCTCCCTGTCCCTTCTCCCTTCCCTTCCTTCCCTTTCTCGCCCACTCCTTATCTGCCGTCCCTTCGCATCCGTGCGCGCCGTGCCGTCTACCCGCGCTACTCTCTCTCTCTCTCTCTCTCTCCTTTCCTTCGCACTTCCCTCTTCCCGTCCTCGTCCTCGCGTTCCCATTACTTCGCGCGTCCGTTCGTTCTCTCTCTCTCGCGCACCCTCTTCCGCGCCAAGTTTTCTCATTCCTCCCTCATCCCGGGGCCTATTCTATTCGTTTTCCCCGTTGTTTTCGTCCTCTCGTTCTTCTCTCGTCGCGCGTTCTCCCTCTCTCCCTATTTCTTCCTTCGTTTTCTTTCTCGCGCAGTTTCGCCTTTTTACTCCGTTTTTTTTCGTACATATCTTTTTCTCCTTTTACCTCTTTTACTTCCCTTTTACTTTCCCTCTATTGCGGTGCCGCCTTTTCTTCATTCTAATCCTCTCCTCGCCTAACATTCGTCACTTACCACTCTTCCTTCACCCCGCTTCTATTATATCGCCCGCTCGACGGACTTCCTCTCGCACACCGACTTCCTTAGCTACGATACGCGCACCTTCGTCGTTCGCCATTATTTCGCCGGAACGCTGTTAACCGTAACATCGCAAAACGATAAATTAATTTGTTCTCGCAGGAACGATGGCCGCGAGCGTTTTCATGGCGTTCCAGTTACGAGTTTACGTCAGGGAGAGCATCCAGAGATGTCCATTACGGTGCATAATTGCAGAACGGAGAGGTAAGTGGATCATCTTGCTACATCGCATCTCCTCGAGAAAGGCTACGTCCGTGCGCATTCTTTCGTTCTCGCGCCCCTCCAGGGTGAATCGATGATAAACAAAATATGCGTGGCCATGCCATCGTTTTCATAATTATTTGTGTGAACAATTTCAATCACGTATAATAAGAATTTAGCGATCGTCCGTTTCAGACGATCTATAATAATTATAAGTGAACTTGACCAATATATGAATAATACAAGTATATATAGACAGAAATATGTCTTGTACAGGCTGGATTTTTTGTGCCTAATATTATTCACGTGAACTTACGTTGACATTTCGTCGCCTTAGCAAAAAAAAACTTGGCAATAATTTAATTATCTTTAATATAATTACCTATAATAATCATTCATAATAATTTGTGTCAAATTTCAAGACAGAGTTTCCGTTTATAATTTAATATGGCATGTATTTCGATGCATATGTTTATTTTAATATGTAATATGTGTGTGGGTGTGCGCGCGGTATGCATTCCAAGTCTTCAAATTTTTTTCGTACTACATGAAACTATAAATACATTTTATCCCGCATTCTCTAATATAAATTAGGATTTTTATTATATAGGGTGATTTATTTTAATCGCCCCAGGCAAAGATCTCTGCAGAAATTAAGCGAAATATGAAAAAAAGGTTTAGACGTAGTTTCAGGGTTTCGAGGGGAAAAGAAGATTGCAATGTCAGTTCCGTTGTAGGTGGTGCCACTTTTGAGAAAAATTGACAATATCAATTTTTTTAAATAAAACTTGATTTTTTTTCTCTCAACAAAAGGCGAGTAATGATTAGCCCCATTTAACTCGTCAGGCGTTTGTGGCATCGTCTCGTATAGACTTCTTTTCACCCTCGAAACCCTGAAACTAATACGTCTAAACCTTTTTCTCGTATTTCGCTTAATTTTAGAGATATTTGCCTGGGGCGATTAAAATGAATCACCCTGTATACATATACAGGAACGTTCAATTTTTTATTTACGTAGCGGTATTAATCGAATAATTATCGTCGACAGGCGCGCATAAAGTCCAGTGATAGTACTTCGCAATGTTAACTTTACAAACTGTAACGACGTTAATATATTTCACTTCCGCCTATGAATTCTAATTTATATTTTACATAATCTGTTAAATAATTTCTGAATAAGGGAGGGAACGGGGGAGGAGGCGGAAAACATCTGCACGCGGAGAAAAGCATTTTGTAGCTTTGATCTCGGTTACAAACGACAACTTCCGTAAATGGAATTTTAATACGTTCTGTACGAAGATAAAACGCTTATGCGACTATATGTATATACTTTCAATGATGTTCCACCTCAACGTTCTCATCGTCGTATTTATATTGTGTAATACGTATCTTACACCATACTAGTAATATCTGAGAAAGCGAGGTATCACTTGGTCCTGGCCAACATCGAGAGAGAAAGAGAGAGATCTCGTCACTTTGATCTCGGACGAACGACACAACAGATAGAATTTTAATACACCTTTTAAAGGGGTAAATCCTTTACCAGAAAATACGAAAAAAGCGACTTTTTGGCGACGCGTTAACTCGATTCCTGTTCTCATGTTGCGTCATCGAGTAACAGCTAGTCGCAAAATCATCGGGTGTTCTAATTTAGTAAATACTAAACACTACACACACGCGGAACGCGCAGCCTCTCCCTCCTAGCCTCCCCAAAGTTTACGCGGTTCGCTTCATACATCGACTTGCGATTAATTATTCACGAATGCTCTTGCCTTTCGATATTCCGAGAAATACGGAAGTTTCTCTGGCTTCTTTACCTACGTCGTGCCAAACTGCTCGAAATAGCTATTGACGTTACGTAATGTTTTGAACATGCGAATCGATTAATGCCACTCTGGTACATGCACTTCAACGAAACTGACATTTATTATGAGAAAGCCCATAAATTGGACATCGTACCTCGTATGAGAGAGACTGAATTGACGTTCGCGAAAAGTTCGTGTTTTCCCCGACAATGTGCGAGACATTTGTATAATATTATCCGAACATGCGCTGCACAGACTATCCGAAGTTAATCGATGTTAAAGTTTGAGAAACGTCGCGTCTCTTTAATTCTCTTTTATTTAACTCTTAATTAATTTTCAATACTAGATATTAAAAAACTGAGAAGTACTTATCGGTCGACTTATCGGAAACTTTCTATTAAAAGTTCTCTCTAAATAAAAAGATGCGACAGTATTTGTTACTGCAAGCAGCCAAGCAATAAGAGAAATCAATCGTTTCCGCGGATCTTTATAATTACATTTAACAAAACGCAGAATTAATTCGTGATTCGTTCAGATGAATCTCGATTCCGCATAGACGTTCGACCGAACTGCGAACAAAGTTAGTTATTACACGTCGCTTCACCCATCCGGTCCAACTATGCCGACAAACTTGTGTCTTAACTAAACACGATGGCCAAATACGATATGTATATGTGTGTTCGGAACACATATATACATGTCAGATACGTATGAGTTATAACAATGATCAGCTCGTTATCAACATGTCGGACCGAGAACCACAATAGGGCCCCGACCGGCAGTGGCTCTTTGCGATGTCCCGTGCTTGTTGTATGCCACGTATATGAGCATGATAATCGCAATACAACCGGATGCATGCAACAGCGACAGGTCCGTGCGTTAGTCGCGAGCCGACGAGTATTGTACACACATTCATATTCAGGTATATATGATCGATAATAGGTCGCGGCGTGACGGGGCTGAATTTTTGACAGCGCTTACGCGCGATCGGCTCGTTAATTCTCTATATTACGAAATTGCCATATAGCTCCGTAATATATTTTTTTGCGCCCCTTTCCCGTTGTTGTTGTGCTGACGACGCTGTGTAATACCGGCGTATGACGGGCGACGCCGCTCTTTATTCACCGTAAAACTCTTATCGCTGTCGCTCTCCGACGCGTTTTTAATCCGACGCGAGAGGCTCAATACGACGCGTTTTAACGCAACGATCGACCGTGACGTGACATTTAAATGCTGACATTTAAATGCCGCTTAAATATTAAAGTTTTTCGCCGCGGCACATCGCCCGATATTGAAGAAAGGACTGCCGGAAAATTCCGCGACGATCTCTCCGGGAAATGGTCATCATATCTTCTCGTAAGGATCCGAGTAAAGTTACTACGAAATCGTATACTCCTCGCGTGAAGCGTAATTTGAAGTCACTCTCCTCCCAGATGCCATAAAATATCCGCAAGGATCGCGCGCTATCGGAGTCCGGTGGGAATCAAGCGAGAGCCGATCCCGGCCGATCCATTCACGTAATCTTCACGGGAACGGAGGAAATTTCCGTCGTTGTCAATCCGTGATGTGAAACGTCCCTATCCCATGTCGTGTGACACTGACGTTTTCCGTTCTTGCCTCGTCATACAATATTTTTCTCTCTGTTACATGTACCTAACTCTTTCCTTTAACACAATCGCTACCCACGTTGATATCTGTCATGAATAAAAACATCTCGCGATTTCTCAATGGAGGATATACTATCGTATCTCGCGGTTAACGCTGAACGAGTAGATTCGACTTTTAATTAAACCCCATTCAATTACAGCATTCTGCCACGTCTTTACATCCGGTTGCCAGTTTACGCGGAAATACAGAACGTTCTTCATCGTTTCACTGCGAAATAATGCAGCTTCCATTTTCTCTCTGTGTACTCCCACTTTACGAGAGCGTGGGAATATAGTGTTGTAAAAGTGAGATCGCGCTTATCTGTAACACGATAAAGTCGAGAAGGAAATAGAACAGAGTCCAATAATCTGCCGCTCAAATTATATTTGCTCCTTGATATGGAATTATTGATAAACGTTTTGCTCAACATTTTATAACAAACTTAATAGAAAGTTCTGCGTAGATGAAATACACATATTTAGTTTATGATATGCTCACATTACCGTTGCGAGTAGTTCAAACGAGCCTGCAGAGGAATCAGACGGATGTAATTAGTTGACCAGATCCACAGCGAACGCCATTTCTCATAAAATTTCATTTTTCTAGCAAAAAGCACTTGAATGGAGAAAGAATTGCACGCTCGACCCCGCTCTTCTTCTCGAACGCCTTCCAACATCTTTCTTTCTCGTCTCCACCCTTGCGCGTCTAGCTAGGTACTTCTTCCGTGCATATCTCTTCCTCTCTTTCTTTTTCTCGCTCAGCATTCTTCCCGTTTCTTTCCCGCTACCGCTTTCTCTCTAGCCGGTCTTCGGTGTCGGTATTTATAGCGTGGAGAAACCACAGAGTCCCGGGGAAAGCTGCTCAGCAGGGTGGAAACTAGCGACCGAACCCATGAACCGTTTCTTCCAACGACGTCCAGTCGGGGGCAGCCCCGTCCTCCTCCACACGCATTGCGGAGAAGAAGCACGTGGAGCCCGGTATTCCAGCTAAAAGCCTTAATCGCTGTTTTTACCGCTTTTCTTTTTGGAAGAAAGGAATTACTGCTCCTGCGCTCCGTTGCGCCGGCTTCGCGGCGCGCTTGCGGTTTTACCGCGGCAACTTCTTACTTCATCGTGCTCTTTAACTGCTTCGCTTCTTTACCACGGATAGATCCGGCATCATGCTTCGCGTTGTTCGCGCTCTATTCTTTGTGAAGATTCCTCGCGGCAGTTTCTCAGCCCTACGGCCATGCTGAAAGTTTTCCTCGGCGACGATCAATCCATTCCTAACGTTGTGAATGAGGAATATGATCTTTCGGATATTGTTTAAACAGTAGTTACACTAGTAGAGTACCTATCTTGTTTACGCAGAGGTAAATTTTAAATTGTATATTTTACCCAATATGTATCCGAATAAACGATAATCTCCTGCGCTTCGAAACTCGTCAAAAGTGGTTTACCTGAGTCGGAATTACTTTACCTCCAGGAAGGAGTTGTGAAATTCTTGTTCTTTTTTTTATATTTGCGCGAAATAGAATTTTATCGATACTTCGATATGTGGCCTCCGGTTGCCCGTTCGCGGAAAAGTCGTTTTCTCTACCGTCAGCACCGCGGCCATTTCCTTTCCATTATTTCCAACAGCATTCCAGCAGTTAATATTGGAATCCCTCCAAGTATTTCACAATTCAAATGGCATCTTTGCTCCGTACCGTCCACTTTCTACGGCTGATATAAGCGGTGTTTTGCATATCTCTAATTGCGATTTCATTATATGGAAACGACGGAATGTCTTAATGAATTGGACCATTATGTCATGACGTTACAGTCGGTATATCAGTACAGAAAAATTGAAAAATAAACAACGGCGTAACCGTGAACCCTTTTACCATTAATATTCAATATTATGTGCCATTAATATTCAAGAATTCTTTTGAATATTACATTTTTATTTTTTCCGCAGTGAAAGTAAGCATGATCCCGTAAAGGGAATACAAAATCATTTCATATATGTACCTATATTTTGAAATACTTTTGCTGAAAGTTTAATATGAATGATTTTATGCATTCTTTAATGATCCAAAAGCTAAAGTACATGACGACATATTGTGTTTTGACATTTATTCTACGGACGTGTATATACACGTTTATGTAATTGTAATAATGCAGACGTGTACACGATATCTACGTGTACACGACCGTATTACATACGCCGGCACCATTATTGCAGAGCCCAACAGACCCTCATAGGGCCTGTCGGCCATTCGGGACGACCGTTCGAGTGTTGACTTGAATACCTACAGAAATTAACAAGCCAACCCTTTATTGTCTGGCTCAACTTTCGATATCGCGAAGAGAATGTTGTTAAAAGAGAAGAATGCTCATGGCTCGCCATTCCTCTTTTTCTGATTTTGACAAAACATGGCAGATTCACAACAAAATTGACGTTAATAATTCTCGTCGTAAAGTTCCTTTGAAATATGCTTACAATACACGATTGTTCAACGATATTGCGCTGCGCAAAGACTCTTTTCCTGAGGATTTTCAGGCTCGATGCATAAAAGCGCGACTCGAGCGTACAATGCGTACGCGTAGGGACATAGGAGATAGAAGTAGATGGCCTGTTAGTTTACCGATGTTCCCTTTGGGATACGTCAAACGTACGAAACGATGGTAAACCTGCTTTTCTACAGCCCCGGATGCCTCCGCGCTCCCTCAGGGCCAGTGATAAAAACCAGGGTCAGTCAGCATTCGACAATGAAGGCGTCTTTACCTTCCCTTTTTTTTCGACAAAAGGTCTCCGGTTGTTTGAGGGTGGTCGACTAGGCGACAACTCGTAAACTCTAGTCAATCGTCGATTCGCAGAACAAAGGAAAGCAAAGGCGGAAAATTGATCGTTTACGCAAAAATTGCCGATATGGAATAATTGTAGGAGGCAAACTAATAGCATGTAGAAAACGCTCAAATCACAATAGTTTTCGAATCATAAGTGTTTAAAATTGGTAGAAATATCGTGCAGAATTTGCTCACAGATACGCAATTACACATATTTGTACGCATATTTATATTTATTGAACTCACATAATTCGTTATTGATTTTTACAGCACAAATTATATTAATTTTTACTGCATTGCAAATGTTATTAAATTAAAATATTAAATAATTCTAAATAAATTATTTAATTTTTTTTGTTTTAATAGAAATTTTGATAATCAATTAACTACTCCATTAAAAGAATTATTAAATTCAATGTTAATTTTTTACATCCCCACATGAGTGAAATTGTATAACTTTAATAAATCTAACAAGAAATGAAAATAGATAATCATATATTTTGCGACGATATAATTCTAGTTTTCATTTTAATGCTATAAAATAATCTTGATTTATTAAAATTATATAATTTTTATTTTCTTAGATTTCTTAGAATATAAAACTTTGAAGAGAAGAAATAATGAATTAATCATACATATTAATCATCATATTTAAATTTACAATAATAAAATTATAATGAATTTTAGTTATATAATTGTATGTACTGTATTATATAAGTTTGTAATAATTAATTTCTCTATAGTTATTTTTTAAAAAGTACTAAGAAAGTACTTTATCTATCTTAGGGCCGGTTGTTCCAATTCGTTGGTAAATTAACTAATTATAGTTAAATCATATATATGTCTTTGTTTTTCCTTCTAATTAGACAAAGATAGACATATGATTTAACTATTAGTTAGTTTACCAACAGGTTGGAATAGCCGGCCCTTAAAGATAAATTTTATTTCTCAAATGTATAGGATTTAGTAATTTTTTTTATATAGGGATACAAATTAACTTTTTACATTTTTATTGAAAGAAACAAATTAAAATAATTTATATCTTGTATGATTTAAACCGCCGAATTAAATAGCCCATTGCATGTTAATTAACTATTAATGTAATTTCACTAATCATATCGTATTTTATGTATTATTTCAGGGTGAAAGCACCGATAATGAACTTGTTCGGTTGCTAACGTCGCGGGTACAGAACAAAATAAGCAGATTATATTTCTTTTACGTTATTCTTCCATGACAAAACGAAGTGAACGTCACGTGCGATTAACATCGGGAGTGCCGTGAAAAGTGTCGCGCGTTGTATTCTGATGATCACTGTGCGCGAACGTAATTAAACGTGTTTCCGCGTCTGAGTGCCACAAGGAAAAATCAGCGATGGAATTTGAGAGGAGGAGGAGACCTGAGAGGCAACGGGCGATGGCGGAGCAACTATAAGGTGAGTAATTCAATATTTATATATGCTGTATCTTAATTATAGAAGTAATCGTATATACATATATATATATATACATTCATACATATATGTATACATATATTTCTATTTATTTCAATTATTTGTTTCGATGATTTATATAAAAATTAGAGAAAAAACGTTTATTAAAAATTTTATGAGTTATGAGAAAATTATAGAAGTTTATAAGTTAAAAGAATGAACATCTGCTTTCTCTCGGAAATATCTAATTGTTTTGTTAAATATCTACTTGAAAAAAGATGAATAAGAAATCAACACACATAATAATTATTTCTTGAAATATTAATTATTTTGATCGCTGCTATAATTTGGATATATTTATGTTTTACAGATTTACATAGTCATACAACGTAGTTACAACTCCGCCCCTGCGCATTGGTGAGTCAGATTATTGTTTATTTTAATCTGAGGAAATGAATCTATGAATATTATAAATATAAATAAATAGAGAATATTTTTTACAGATTCATTTCCTTAAAATGGATACAAATTAGACATTTATTTTAGAATATATAATTATCTGTTGTTCTATTATGCAAACGACAATGCACACAATAATAATAATTTCTCATAGTCTGTCTATTTACGGTTACTGATAATTTGGCGTTATACAATTTGAAATAAAATAAAATGGCATGAGATCTCTAAATCTTATGTAGATCAGAAAGATTTTATCTGCAAATTATCTCTGAGTTAATTTATTATATGTTAATTATGTTAAAATACTTGATATACTGAAACAAATAATTTTTATTATTATATATGAAGAATAATTCTAAAAGCGTATTATATATGTATAAAAATGATAAACAGATATTTATATAAAAATTTATAAAAATGCATATCGTGAGAATATAAAAAGTTTATATTAACTATTGGCTGTATGGAAAATCTATCAAATATTTTGGATCTTATGTCATCTCCTGCCAAGCATGTCATTAACTGTTAGTTAGAACTCCCACGGAAGTGTTTCTTTTTTCTTTAATCTACGTCTCATTGAGATAATTAAACACAAATCACGATCCGATCCCGGGTTCGGTGGAACTAATGAAGTGGGGCATTAAATCGTTCGTAAGTTGTTGTTCTTCGGTGACGTTCCCAATTCTGAAGTAACCAAACTTTTCCATTAGGATGCGTTTAATTAAGTTTACATCGATATATTAACCGTTTCTGTTCGTATCGAAACTACAAAGAAATTATGTTTGAACAGAAGATTGAAATACATATTAATTAAAATATGTTAATATTTCGTCATTCGCCGATTTTATGATTATCGTAGTATTCTTATATTACGGTCGAAAAAACTGACAAGCTCTTTTTTCACACCCAATATCACTTTTTCCACGCTGATCCTCTTCAACGTACGTTACATCAATATGTAATAGCTTGTAACTACAAAAAAATTGCTCCCAACTCAATTTTAACGGCTTCAATAGTACAGAAATCCACCTGCCTGGTTTGCTTGGCAATCTTGTTATCCGAGTTTGTCCGCGCAGGCTATTAATATTGCGAAACTTCTCAATTTGCCGACGAACGAGCGAGGAAAAGAATGAAATATATGTAGATAAATGGATGGGGAAGACTGGTTAGATGGATGAATACGCGAACAAAAATCGATGAAAAAATAGGAGGGGACGAGCGTTAATTTAAACGCGGCGCGGAGTCAGACATTAATAAGTATTGCCATTTAATGATGAACCGAATTTATATTTGACCATGGTAGATTGGATACGTTGAGTGAACAAGCCATTCTGACGAGTGCGAAGTTTTGTGTTTGTATAGCATTGTACATATTTGTGTGGACAATCATTGCGAATCGAATAAACTTATCTGGCTGTGCTTATATTTCGACCGATGCGATAGCGTCGAAAATTTATACGTTATGACGTCATTTTCCGTCTGTCGCTCCGCGCTCTACTATAATATCTTTTTAGACTTATCGTAATGCAACATTTGTTTCTTAACATGTTGACACATACAAAATATCATTCATTTGATTTGTATAAGAGCAGTGTATTAAATTAATTCCTACAGCTTGAAAATAATTAACGCTGTTTTGAACAGTATTTTGTTAAAAATTAAATTTTAAACATTTGTTAAATTAGGCGCTTAGCTAGAGAGATATCTATCGACAGATAGATAGAGATCTCCCCCGGTGAAACGTGAAAAAATAACAATAGTGCTCCCCAAACTATAAAGACGACAAGAACGATCTATTAGGTTGCGTCGGCACCAAGATTCATGAGTGCCTTCATCATTCCGCTCAATGATGCGTCAAACGCAATCAGAATCGAGATTAGCTCGACGAAGCCAGGAGCCTCGCATTTCCTATAACCATATCCTATCGATAATCTAACCAATTATTGTAGTTCTCATCCCAGGATACGAACGCAAATGGCGTAGGATAGGTGACGTCTGAGGCATTACTTCTGCTTTGTCGACTGCGCCTCGCGTGCCGTTCTTGTTTGCTACTTAACACGGAATTACGCTACTCACTGCAATACCGCATAAACACGGGAAAGAGCTTTTAGTCTCTTGTTTCTTGGCAAAACAACTTTCGTATTCCTTCGAAAGAGATCTCCTGTAATGAACATTTTCTTGCCCGACACGAATTTGACCTCACCTTTAATTATCGAGGAAACTCTACAAAAATCGATCGCAGACGCAAAAAAAAATCGTAGGAAGGATCATTGCAATTGTTCTTCGTTTTCCAATGGCCGATACGTATCGCAAATTAGGTTTGTCCATGCGGTTGCCTGAGCGTTTTGTCGGAACGTTTTCAATCCCGTAAAAGCGACGTAACTGAGTTAGCCAAACTGATTTCTCTTACTCCGGCCTAATTGGCCAAGCCTCCGGTTGGATGTCCGTTTCCCTTGTACACATACACACACAGACACACACACACATATTCACGTATCGCCACACACGATTCTCTCGTACTAGCTAGTTTCTAACTTGTCGGTACATCCATCTCTAATTAAATCTTTACTCGAAACATCTGATTCCGCGGAAAAGCAAATACTCCTTTTCTGTCTTAATTTAAGAAAACATTAGAATTTAGATGTATTATCTTTTTTCGCTTACTCTTGATCTCATTTTGGGATGTAAATCTGTTTTAATTGTTCTATATAATTCTATATAATAAGTGTTATCAAGCAACGATGAGCGTACCATCTTCATTGCCATATACTAAGATCGTTAATGTGAATCCTTATATCTATCCCAAGGATATCGATAAACGGACAAATCGCAGCACTTCGTAGTATTTAACGACTTGTATATAGAAGAAACTTTAAAGTCCACTCGTCACGTTCTTAGCGTTCGGTCCGACTTCCAGTTGAAGCTAAATTCGATTCAACCTAGCGCTAGATTCGAACGAGTAATAACGTTACAGAGTTGGAATTGCATTAACGATCGAGCTCGTTGTCCTTGTCAGCAGATGGGTAGAGGAAGGAAGGCGGTGGAGTAACGGCCGGATTGGTAGACCGAGTCGAATCGATCGACAAGATCTTCTAATTAAATTGGACTTTCCTCTGCCGGATCTCCTTCGTCCACGCCCGTCCTCTATTCCCGTAATTAAAAGGAACCTTCTATAAGCTCCGCTATTGTTATTCACGTCCTATCATCATTTCGCAGCTGAGCTACAACAGTTTTGTTTGCTGACGTGTTTGTGGCGGAATGCCACGAGGACGGAACTATCGGACTCGAATGAGTGGTTTGCGACGTTTGCGTCTCAAAGACGGCTCGTGTAGAATATCGTATTTACAGTTTTGTTAAAGCGACGGTGCGCCGCAAAACCCGATGCATAACAGCGTAGACGGCTGCAAAGCGTCTTTAGCTTCAAGACGTATCTGCCTTCGACGGTTGCGAAAGCTGATTACGCCACGTGAACGTATTCGATAAAATTTCAACGTCGCTGGAATTTAACTACCTCGTGCTATCCGATTGTATGTTCCTTGCCGTTTCCTTAAATCTTCCTAACGTCGTGAAAAATAATTTTATAAATTGTATGAGAAAGAGGAAGGAGGAAATGTGTATACTGTTAATGCTTGCTATGTAAGCAATATTATTAAAAAATTTAGTATGAAAAAATGTCTATTTTACGTTGCGAGATTAATGTTAAATTTAAGATATTATAAAGATATAATGAAGTATCTTCTCAACAAATATTCGGCAAGGACCAATATTATCTCGCATTACCGTCTCGGTTCTCTCAGTAGTGCGGATGTGAAAAATCGATACACCGTATATTCGTAAACCCGTTATAATATCCCTGCCGCCGAACCGCCGCGCCGGGCGCATTTTGCTCGCTAAGCAGATTTTCCCGTCTGATCCGCGGCGAACGTTGTCGAATGTCGCGTTATGAAAGCCATAGCTGTTCCTACGACATCTGGACATTCGGTTTTACCACGATTTAAGCACACGTTCTTCCTTGGCGTTTATGAGATTTACAATTAGCTTCTTCCGATGATTTTTCCGTTTGTTTCATTAAAAAAATTTAATACCGAAAAATACCGATTTTATCTGCCTTTTCATCGATCTCTCTTGCACGACGTTCTTTTACTCGTCAAGCTATCTGCCGACACGAACACAATCATACCACCGCATAATCATGTGCAACCGACTGTAAAGTCTGCACGAGCCACCGCCCCTGCGATGCACCACCGCACCGCCCGCCACGTGGAAATCCCGATAGGCACGAACTCCGAGACAGCGCTACGCCGCGAGAGCGCAGCTTAATTTCCGAACTACTCGCGCGATATTAAATTATCAATCGAGCACGTTCAGCCTTATTCCCAAAACGAGCATACGCAATTAAGATCGGCATACAGAGATGCAAGTAATTTGTCCACCCGCCATATCCTATGGCCGAGCTTGTCCGACTGAATTTCTCTACAATTAAAAATAACAATAGGAGAAGAATAGCAGAAAGCCAAATTAAAGCGCATAAAGAAAGAAAGTGGGCAGTGAATGTCTTCGCGAGGTTTTTTCACGAGAGGCACGTGGAAAGTACGAAACGTGCTACGTTATGATAAGTTGAATCTCGTTAAAAGTTTTCTTTTCACGCTTGGAAGTAGAAGATCTTATCTGCAACTCGACAAACGATGCAGTCGCTCCAAAACGAGCTGCTCCATTCGCGCGGAGTTTCGTTTTCGCAGCACCGCGATACTTTCCGCTCCGGACATTTCGCGATAATCAGATTGCCGAACGGTCGACGGCTAATCCGCGCTTTCGGCCGAATTTCGGAGAATTTATGTTCCTCGTACCTCCTGAATCTAACCGACTTCCGAAGCTATTATTGTTATCCTAAGCGTAATCGCACAGTCAAACCGCCAAAGCGCAAACTCCTGATGACTTTGATTATGCGCGTGTATGCCCATACGCGTGCACGTACATACAGATTACGTTTTACACCTGACATATACCAACCGCTGGATTAACTTCGTACAGGATACACATCGCTAACCACGCGGTTCGCGGGATTGGACTTAACCAATTTTGTGTCTAATTAGCGCGGTGATGCATCATGCGCGGATAACAGCAACACCATAATAACGTTAAGCATACTTGTAGCATCAATTAAGATGACGGAAATTTAATCTCGTTCACAATAGTAGACGTTACTCACGCATGCATCTAAACCAAGTGATTACTCCGAGTAAATGAGCGCTTAAATTCTCGACAACATTATTGCAAAGACCATTATTTCAACATTAATTATACGATTTTTCTTTAAACATTGATTATATGTATATGCGACCCAATGTTATTTAAAGTATGTTTATGCGTTTTGCATTGATCAAACAATTATTTGCAAGTTGTATTAATTACCTAGCTACGCGTTGCTGATCCTGCTAAGGAAATTTAACTACTGTGAAATAGCGAGCGAATATAGGTAGAAACTCCGACAAGCAACTAGGGATTCCAAATCTAGTTATGTCCATACATGTACCTATGTCGCTTAGCTCCAGTTTCTCTCTCTCTATTCCATGTCGTTGCCGCGATCCCTAATTCTATTTACGGGGTAGTTCTCTAACTAAAACATTACGTGCAAATGGTTTGATGCATCCCCTTCGGAATATGTTCATAATTCTGCAAAATCACGGTTTTGCAAATTCGTTAAAAAAACTAATTAATGTTATATGTACTATGTATATATAATATTAATATAAAGCATAGAAAGAGAAAAAGAGGGAGAGAGAGAGAGAGAGTGTGAGATCTCACATTATTAAATCGTTTTTTATTATAACAGCATTATACTTCCATTATAAATTTAATTTATATAGTTATCGCTATCTGAATTTATTGCTGAAAAATAATATTGCATTTAATATGAAACATTTAATAAATGAGTTATATTCGTAAATGATTAAGATAATGCATAAGGCGAGATGGTGGATTGTTTTCGACATCGTGTTTAATGACTTCATCGTCTGTGCGGAGTAAAATTATAATAATCCGAATACACACACACACACACACATGATTTTGCGCGCGCAAGTAGATGCTGACAAGAGTGCTGGTGCTGATTTGAGCGGTACTCAGAAGGATATGGTGATGGGATCGTTCTATCTGCAGAGTGCATCGTTGAAACGTGCAGGTACGTACGAATCCGAGTAGGGGTCAGAGAGTGCAGGACGTCGACGATAGCCTAGCGCGAATAACCCAGCAATGGAAAACGTGGACCACTTAGCAGACTGGCATAAGGCCAACTGCAATCCTTGCACACGGACACGTTAAGCTGCCTGCGCGCGTTCTACACCTGGACGGCTTCCACTGCTAATATATTATCCGACATGCATTTATCTTAATTTTTGCTTAATCGCGTTGTCCCTAATACGCTTCAACTAGTCCAAAATGATTTTTTCTCGTAAATGTAAAAGCTCCCTCGCTCCAATGTCTCTCATACGAGTATTTAAAAATGCTCGGCGTTTCACGCATTGCGGTACACGCATTGTACCCTCGGGAGATTCATTCCTACGTATAACGGGCTTTATGTCCGTTATAACGAAGGTCGTCAGAGGAGAAAGCTTTTTTTAAATTCTTAGCGAGTCAGAACAACGCTTAAATTTGCGCCGAATGGTCTCGTAATGTGTATATCCTTGCAACTCTCGCTGCAGGCTTCAGTGATGTCCATTAAAAAATTGTGTGGCACCTCACCTGTTGCATCGGAACAGGAACCGTCCGACATTTTACTTAATCCAATGGCTAAAGAGCTCGATAGAAGACCTTCATGTTCAAGCACGCGAACCGTTTAATAATATGCCGTCATCACGAGCGATATTTCACGCAGGCAAATCTCGAGATCTCATTTATAGAATTTATTGTCTTCGTCTGAAGCGCAGAGGGACGCTATCTTAATGACGTGCATCTACGCGGCTTATTATTTAATGCCATCTATCATTCGCATCGACGCGGGAGATCATTAACTTATGCCGGTCTCGTGTACCAGGCGGCGATAAATTTCTCCGACATTTCGCCTTCATAATTTTCCCTTTATAGGCGCCGTACTTAATCTTGGAGTTTAATCCAGCATCAACGGAATTTTAGTACTTTACTTTCGAGTAATTGATGAGAAGCTCCAACTAACAACACTCTCTCGAAACAAAATTCGATTCGCGTGCTAATTCGAACCTTCCTAATTTTACTTGCCCGGATCTGACGTTACAAATTATTATGACATTTTTATTATAGTTATAACTTTAATTATTTTTATACAATTAATTATATTTTAGCGTTCACGCACAAAAAGTTATTCGACTAAATCGCGTTTAGCTGGTTTGTACATAGTTTTCTTCGCAATCTTTCGTCCTTTCGTTATGAAATCAAAGGCGAAGATGTTCACTGTCGCTCGTGCAACATTTCTCATCCTGTACGGCTTCACGTTTCTCTTCCGAGTCAACTTCAACTGAGGTCTAGGCGAGCAGATCCGCTCTTTCGCTTCCCTTCAATCAAGCTCTTCCATATTTATACGCGGGCGGGCACTTTCCTTGGAAAATTTTCCGCGAAGTTCAAAACGGACTAGATTATCATAATCTGCCGGAAGGTACGACACCGTCGAGAGAGGCGGTGGCTTTAACATAATTATTAATCATAATTCGCGAAGACGGAACTGGGGAGTCTGCGCGGTGGTTTCACACAAGGAGTTCTTTTCGTATGCGTTTGCGTTTATAATTAGTACAAGACATAAAGACGTATAAAACGTACAATTCACTTAAATCGTATAATTAAGATAAATTGAGAGATCTACCCTTTCCTTTTGATGATATTCTTAGAGCTTCTCCGTTCTACTTCCCCGATTCCATTCTGTATTTTCTCGTAAATACACTATGATGTAGCTTTCGTTGCCATGCTGTTCTCTTTACGTCCCGTTCAATACCTTTTCAGAATGCCAGTAACTGTAGCGCACGTCTAAAACAGGTACTAACCGAAATGGTCTCCACTAAAGAGAAACGCGTATTCTCGCTTTATGGTTATACCGTACGATATAATGGCGCGCGGGTAAACATGCAAAGCTAGCAATGAACAATTTTTCATATTGGAAAACATGCTCTACGACATTACACGCGGTTGTAAAGTTTGCTATATCGCAGTGATGGCGATGTAATATCCAGGTTTATCGATTGCATCAATTCGTTGGATTTATTGCAATTTATCCAGTTTGAGTGATTTGTTTACTGATTGTATACGAATAATTCGATCAATTCAAAAGGCAAAATCTCCTTCCTTTCCGACTCGCTTTTAAAATGATATTATATAAATTGCACTCATACATTTAGTGATGTACATACAGTGTACATACAGTGAGTTATGAGTGGTATGGAAAGAAAAATTTAACTTGTATATTTTACAGCAGCTTGTCTTGTGCAATTAATACTTCGATTAAATCGTGCGACGAAAACGCAACGATGGCGATGGCAATCTCATCGTAAATTCGCGGACGCGAAGATCGTCAAACGAGTTATTATCGGAACCGGGGAGGGGACGCGTACTCGTGTACCTATCTGGTAAGCACTGAGAGAAGATTACGCTGGTACGCCACCGTTGAGCTAATAATACAACGACGCGGCGGCAGCCGATGCCTCGTCGCAACCCAACCCTTTCATTGTTATTATCTTAATACGATAGTGTAAGGTCTAGTACCGTCTGACCCGCTCTCAGTTTAACGAGATTAGTATAATACCGCGAGAAGCCCTCCTCAGAAGTCTGGCCCCATACCTGTTACCTTCCGCCCTCGCATCCCCACTAACCGTCTCGCCACTCACGTCTGACAGGGACTCATCGTCGGAGTTGCGCACCTATTCACCTGTCGGCGAGGGTTACGTGGCCGGTTGATTCAAGTGAAAAGCGGATGTGTTTGATGTAGAGAATGATTTATTTCGAAAATTAGACCAAAATATATAGGCTACATTATGGATAAAGGATCGCCATTAAATAAGCATTAACTGTATACTTGTCTCCCTATATAAAGAAGGATGCATGCATGAATATTAATCAATTAATTCAAAATGCACATTTTAATGACGATTTATTACAAAAGTACCCGACAAAAATATTATTTTCCTAGAGCTGTTGTTATTTGCGCAAATACTAACTGTTATGAAAAAGTTCTGTGTATTAACGAGGGAATGGTGGGTACAAGATGAATGAGCCCGCTGCATCGCCCGCATGAAATACATCCTCCGAGTACTGGGTCATAGCATTGCTTAAATTATTCATGGCTTGCGGAACACTTTGCTGAAATTAGCATGCTGGTCATAATGTTAATGAATTTTTCAAAGCGAGGCAAAGACAAGTTCAAAGCGCACGCAAAACATGACCACGCGTAATTGGATCCCTTCGGTACTGGAATAATAATAAACTTTAGAAATATTAAAAATCGTTCTTCTCTCTTTTTTTTTCTCAGTCGAATAAATTCATCGATGGCACTAGTTAATGTTGCTTTAATTTTAGAATTCGCCGATTTCTTCCTAAATCTTTTATATCGAATTAAACGTAAATATTTTCGCAAAAATAAGCGGAGAAAATAATGAAAAAGCTGTATTTGTTACTTCCATGTAACAGATGTTAGAACTAACGACTCACGGTAGATACCTCGTTTCTCAGCAAGCAAAATAATACTTTTTCCTTTATGAAAAGCGTCTTTAACAAGAATACGCGGTACTCTACTCGCTAACTAACATTGCGTTATAAAACTCGTTAAAACGTGACAGTGGTTAGATCCGTTATATTAAATGTAAAGTCCACAAACGTTGTTATCCGCTGCAAAAATAATATTTTACTAAAGACATTACAGAGTAGCTCGTGGGAAAAATATCATTTTGCACGAGCTACACTTAATCTGTTTATAAATTTGATGTACAAACGTATAAATGTAGTTCACAAGCTACGTAATTATCGTATATTTATGAATAATAAATTTACTACGAAGCTCGTGGAAAATTTTAAGGCGAGAGCAACAACGTTCCCTTCTTGCAATTTACTCAACTGAATTTGCGTAACCACGTAAACGTCATCCATCGCGGAGAATAAAATGCCAATTTATTACAACGTGCTTGGCCCGACGTCCCCTAACGCAAGAAGGTTGTTGCAATCTTAATAAGTTTATAATAATGATGTTAATAATGACACGGTAATGTGCGAACCCCAGGGCAACTTACAAGAAGGGAGCGTAGTTTTCCAAGTTATAATGACGGTGATTTAAAAATGCATTTACTGCCGCATGCCCGCATTGAAGTTTCCTTGTGAACAAAAAATGTGCAATTAATTTGAATATATATAATTAATAAAGAAGTACATTATACATTAAATATTTTTTGTACATTTCTTTAAAAATATGGAGTTCTTATTAATTAAAACTTCTCTCTCTTCTTCTTATTTTTATTTTTTATTTTCTAGACCATTTCCGTCTTTGATAACTTGTGACCTCTTATTAATTCGGTCAACTAACGATACTCTTATGTTCAGTTCGTTAGCGTGTTAAATAGAGCAGATGCAACTCATTTCTTTTCACGGTAACTATTAAAGCAGCCGTTCCGAAATCGTCCCTCGTTCAAGCAAGATTAAATTCTCGGAGTTAATCGCCTCGACAGACTCTTAATTCGCCGACTTGATTCGCAAGCTCCTCGAGAACGGCGTAGAAAACGTCTTTCGGTTCTTTAGTCATACCGGCGCGTAAATAATTACGTACATAGAAATTTTGTTACATTGCATTGCCACGAGAACTATAACGATAAAATCGAATATTTAAGAAATTGTTATTCTTGAGGAGATATCACTAGATCTCTCATTAGACTATTTTATCTCGGTAGCTCATATTTAAGTTCACGTTTTGAAATATTTTCGACATAATTCGCTGTTTAATGGAAAATATATTACGTTTATTTCAATGAGTAATCGTATAGTTGGGGCTTTTTGTACATTGACGTTACATAGAAAATAAAAACATAATAGTATATATTTTGCACATACGTTGACGACATTGATTCTTACTTACTTCTCAGAGACTTTTTGAAGGCAGAAACCTCGAATGTACATTTCCGATCTTATCTTTCCCTTTCAAATTTAACACATCATTTCGCGTACGATTCTCACGAATAAAGATTGGCGAGGACCCGTCTCCCTTTCTTTGACAGTGACAGTCGATTTAAGGATTTGCCCCGACTAGACGTCGGCGCGAGAAAAGGGAAAAAAGTTATCGGAGGAGAAACAGATACTTTGACAGAGCGAAGGATGGAGGCCGGGGTGAAGAGCTTTTCTTGCCGCCTTCAGGAGGCGGACAGGGAAAAGGGTACACTCGACTTTTAAGTACTTTTCAGATCTACTAAAAGCCGCTTAATGCAAAATTGTCTTTAAACAAAGCTTGACGCAAAATAGTCGCGTAATAGCAATGTCCTGATATTATTATGAGTTTCTAATCGAGAGGCAAATAAAGAAAATGAAAAGCAGTAATGCTGATCGTGTACAGTTATTTTTATTTTTTTTTCGCGATTTACTTCGTAAAATATGCAACATGCAATGTGCATTGAAGATATTAGTACGGTTAAATTCCACAATGAAATGATTGTACTCTGTGCAATTTCGAGTGGTGTACGTATCATGCGACATCGTCACCGAATTATCAACGACAATACTTGGGTGAGGAAGAGTGCCACCATATGTTCGGTGTCACGCGACATCGACTCCTACTTCCGTTCATCGATTATTTACCCTCCCGGAACAGTTCTCGTGCGGAGAATTCATGAATGTCGTCGTGCGGTCGTCATAGCATATATGAGCAGTTCTTTGCATGTCAAAGTGTTTTATTATGATTAATATGAAGATATTTTCACCCTATATTCGCGATATTAACCTATTTCCTTTCTCTTTTGCTATGCATCGTACCTGAATAAAGAAATATGAAAAATTTTAGTATAAGATGTCATGTTGGTACTCACATAAATATATTAATATTAAAAATATCAGATATCTAATCGTAACTACGAGTAATCTTTATCAGCGCTTTTAAACTATGTTTTATAAAAATCCGATCGCATCTTTTACGTATAATGACAATTTTTATATTTCTCCGTATACACGTTGATGAGTCTCCTTGTAATCAAAGATTTCGAAGAAATATTTGCGACAAATAATTATCCACCTGGCTGAATTATCATCTTTTCCGTTGCGGAGAAGATACACCCCCTCTTAATCTTCCGCCGAGCGAAAGTGAAAATCGATCCGACAGGCGCGTCTGCGTGTTCATTGGCCCACTTTCCTTTTTCCCCTCCAAAGTGTTTTTCCGAACTCCGAAGAAAGGCGGTCGCCGTCGGCGGTGTGGCGAAGTGGTTGACGTATTGCTTATCCAAGATGATCGACAAGGTGCCACTCGAGGCGAGAAGCCGCGGATACCCCGCGGCGAGTTGTCCCAGGCAGGACCTAAACGATAGATCTCGGCATGAAAACAGGCGACTGATTTCCGCGGCATTTTGCGAGGCCTTCACCGGCCGGAAAGAGAGAGAGAGAGAGAGGGAGAGAGATAGACAAACGAGATTTAGCCTCGGGTGGTTCCTCTTTATAACGAAGACCGATGATAGTTGGGGCTTGGCCCGGAACCCGTGCGAAATGGTAAGGGTGCTGGGAGAAAGGGGGTGCCGTAAGTTGTCGGTTAGGATACCCGGCGAGGCTACTGGGTGAGGGCCATTCATTCTGATTAGATGCGGTCTCCCACGGGGACAAGTAGGGAATCTCTCGCTCGACATGCAAGAATTACTCCCAGAATACTGAAAAAAGCATGGGTCGCGACACAAGCTGGTCTCGATTGTCATAAGCACCGACGCGACAAGCGTCCCCTACTGATTTGTTTACCACGTATAAGTTTTCCACGTACGGTATTACGTGAATACGTAATACCATTGCTCACCGATTGAATAGGAAATTAAATTACTTTTCTGTAAATTATTCTACTTATAATACCCTTGAGTAAAATATTTCCCCGAACTTCGAGCGGCGTACAATTACTATAATTCACCGAGTTCACTTCTATATTTTACCGAGTTAAGGAATTCGGATACGCGCCTCTTCTAATAACTTAGATATTCCTCACGATCGTAATAACAAGACTGTATTCGAGAATTAGTAGATGTGTCATGTTATAAGTTTAAGTGCGTCGTATGGGCGTTGTTGAATTCCGAGATAAACGCGAGACGTCGCCGTGCGTCCGTCGTCTGCATGTCAGGAGATCTCCTTCTCCTCGTCTTTCCGCGACTTCCACTTTCGCGGTTGCACGCTCACCGACGGCAACTCTTGAAAAACAATAACGTATCGTTGACTTTGAATTTTCCGCGATAGCGGCTCGGCGTTATTTCGCTCCCGCGAGTGTTATGGGGCTGAGTTTTCGACCGTATTATTTCCCCTGCGGCACGTTTCGCCGCTTCCTCCCTTTGCCGTATCAAGAAGGAGGAAGAAAGAAGGAAAGGAGCAAACGAGACTGCGAGCGCCGTCGCCAGGGTGAAGTTTCAGCCGCTACTTTCTCGCTTGTTTGCCGGGTTATGAGTGAGACGGAGCGACGGAAGCGAAAATACAAGAACCAAACCGAGCGGGAGACGTTAACTTTTTGGCACTTTCAAGTTTGATGGGATTTTCCTCTCCCCTTTTGCTCTTCAGGGCTTGAAGTTTTTCCTCAACCTTTAGCTTCTTAAGATGCCTATCTTCTGTCGCGATATTAGTGCAGAGCTGCGGTCACATCGCTGCTTTCGCGGGCCCGCAATTGGCGCAATTCCTAGTTCGGGAACGTCATTGTTCAATTTACAGGATTCTGTAATTCGGGTAATCGGGTAGCGCAAATCTCCATTCTGTGATTAACATTATGGGGGTATTTCACGTAATATAAACATGATGATACTAATTCATTGTATCTCCTGATACGTACTCATTAGCACATAGCTCGTTGAAACCTCTCTCATGAATTCTAATGAAAAATGTACGTGATACATACGTTACGTAAGCGCGCCCTGCGCGCTTAATCCGGCATAAACGAATTGCGACAGCGTTCGTGCGAGCCGATACAGTGCTGATTTATATACAGAAATTTGTTATGCTGATTACCGCAGAGCGATCATTTCAGCTGAGGAATCGCCACGCTGAAACGCCCGTTTGTTTAATCGTCAATGAATTACCACGATTTTTGCGCGCGCTGCATACAAATGATACCCAAAATAATATCACATCCTCGGCATCCCTGTACGAACGCGACAATATCGATTAATATACATATGTAAATTAATCAGATAATCCAAATCGTGATAAACTATTTTATCGTATCGTCCAAATATCACGAAAGCGACCGCGCAAAATTCTAACAGAGAAACTTTACGAAAAGAATAAAAATTTTATTCGATCTACTTTTTTTACAACTCAGCAAAATAACTTTTATTCGTGAAGGTTCTTATAATTCTATTAACCATGATTTGTCAATCCTTTGAGTATATAAATGCTTTTGCGGCAACAGTGCTCTCAATAAAAGAGTCAGTCAATTCGAGAAAAATACCATGGAGATGTTTGAAATAAACCTGCAGTACGCCCATCAAAAACGCATCGATGAATTACAAGATCTCTTTCTCGTGAGTACTGTTGCACGATCAAAAAATCGCGAGAATTTCCAGTCCGCTACATATAGGAACCATAAAAAAATCCGTAGTCCCATTATCGAAATTTCAATACCTATATCGCTTATTGTCTCTTACGCTCAGGACACGGTGCATACACACACGGGAACGTGTTAGCAAAAAATGCCACGGAATGCAGTGGAAATCGCGGAGGCGTGGTTGTGCAGTAAACAATACACGTTTCTGACAAACCTCCCCGCGCGCGCGCGCTTTTATGTTTTATTCCAGACCCGCGTTCTGACGGAAAATTTAATACCACGGCCGCTGCAAACGACGCGCGCCGCTATAGCTATATACGAAATGTTTGCACGAATCCGACTGGAGCGCATACCGTCAATATATCGGCCGCGAAGTGATCCGATTGCAACTCCACTGCGAAATCGTCGCAAGACTACGTTTTCTCTCACCTTCGCCCGTCTCAGCAACTTCTTGTCTACCTTGAGTTCGGTTTAGGAATCGGTACGGAACTCGTCTTGCTTGACCGTCGAGGCGAAAACTTTCATTATTAAGTAAAAACCTGCAGTGTCTTCGCCGTTCGTTCTGTACATCTCTTTCGCCTTTCTTTTCTCCGTTAAATGTAGTTCTATAAATAGATATCTCTCCAATATCAATCGCTTTCGGCTATAAATACCAGAAAATTCATAAGTATCTATGTACCTGGGTATATATAATTACGTCATTCAATTTTTTCGGATTTTGTGTGCAAACGCGTATTTATATATCAGAATTGTGTATGAAACACTGTATGTCTGCTATATGCTAGCAAACTACTACTTCGCCCTTTGATTCTGTTCGGAAAGAGAAAGCGGACACGTGGTTCAGCCTAAAGTTACTCAAGCGTTCGCTTTCGTTGTTGTTCGGGACAGTTAGCTGAACTATGGTCGGAAGACAACCTGAATTGCAGTTGCAAATGCGTTTATCAATAACATTTTTAATATAAATTCTTAGTGTTCTCAATATCAACTAATCATATCCACCTCTGCTTGTATAAGATTTAAACACCATTAGACACTTTTTTAAAATATTTTTTTTTCCGATGCTGCGCATGAATAATCCAGAATGTAATAGCATCATTTACGTACGAAAAACTCTGAAAACTTTTTTCATTTCGGTAGAACGAGAACAATTTCGGACATTTTCAATCTCTCATTTAAATTCCATAGTTTTCCTCGTCACGCCGGGCGTTATAGCCGTTGATACGATTCGCGTTTTGCACTATTGTCCCCTTTATACCCTCGAAACGAATGGCGCCATTAGGACGAGGCTGCGAACCGCGCGGCATAACTTCGTTTTTATGGAATAATGAGATTCGGCCGAAATTCAACGTATACTGATCAGCATCAGTTCACCGTGCATCTGCCCCCAGTGTCGCACTCTGTGACTGCCCCGTCGTATTTTGTGCCGAGATTCAGAGCGTTTCCCTCCCGATTTATATTTTCTTTCTCTTTTTTTTACGCGTTCTCACACAATAATGCACGTACGTGGACAAAGGCGCTTTTTAGAAAAAAATTTATTGTTATGCGCTAGGAATCGCAAATACACTGCTTAGCGACATGCAGTTACCCCCCCCCCCCCCTCTCCTCCCCATTTCCGTGACTCAGCATAGAACCCTCTCATTGCTTTGTCTAGATACATTGTAGCACTGTTTCAAGCATAGTTTGTGAACATTTTCAAGTGTGTAATGGTGCATTTTTTAACCTGTTTTTTCCGCGTCATAGAACATTAATTCCGTGGTAGTTAGTACAGTAAACATAATTCAAGCAGTATATTCATATCACGCATTTGTGTGATTTGCCTTTTGGTTAAGTCTCCTCATTAAACAGTACATATAAATTTTTGAAAAAATTTTTTGTTGACAAACTTATTTGCAAAAACACATCCTTTGTTATCACATACTAATAATACTTGCTACATTAATGAAATATTCAGTTAATTCATATTTTTAATTAGCTCTATGACTAAACGCGATTGATAACAATGAAATATACAAGAAATTTATGGATTATTTGGTGTTAAATGCGATTAATGTTATTATCCTCTTTTGCGAAATGCAAATGTAAATTATAGTTGAAATTAAATATAATTATTGTCACTATTAACGTTACATAAACATGTACAGACATTTATTATTATAATAATCATAGATTATTACAGATTGAAAAATTTTTTAATCTCTTCGTGAGATAAAGAATAATACACGAAAGAAAAAAAATTAATAATAAACTTTTTCTTAAAATTTTTATTTTACAATTTTATTTAAAATACTATTTTCACAAGATCACACCAAGAAATAGTATTAGGCTACTAAGACTACTATCCAAGCTCTGACCGTAAATGACGTTTTATTCTAATTTAATTTGATTTATTTAAAAGATTTTCTCTTCTTATTTTGAGGGTTTATTGACCTGTACGAATATTTCAATAGGTCTATATACGTCATAGAGTACAATTTTTTAAACGGGCAGCTTTCGGCACGTACCGCCCAAACGATAACGGCGAAGATTGGCGTGAAATACATTTCTTTATATTTTATAACATCGAAAATTGAATATGGAATTAATATCAGACTGTCTCTATCTGTTTTTTGAAATTCAAATTTGACTTTCTAATTAGCGAAGTGAATGCGGGTAATCAAGTCTGCTACGAATTTTAAGCGAATATTTCCTGTCAGATTTTTATCCCAGTTTTTACCGGCCAGCGCGAATATTCGCCTCACGGTTGACAGAGAACGATTATAATCTACACGATGCTCTACCGCATGTTTGACGCGAGAATAAAATTTCCGTTGTTGAAAAATACGTAAAATCGATCACTAGGAATTCTTTTAAGCGCATACTAAAATGCACAGGATGCACCTAGTATAACTGCTCGTTCTCTGCACGTTTTAAAATATCATGTACATTTTATGTAGGCGAGGTTTTAATAATATAATAATTCTCCTTTTTCATTGCTAAATTAATTTTTGTTTTTATCTTTATTCTTCATGAGAAATATTTATTTTCTTTATTTTAAGATGTCCTAAAAATGCTATTAAATAAACTTAAAAATTTTTAGTTATTCCCGAATTCGTCGTTATTGACGCATTAACATCCTTAATTAACAAATTGATGAAAAATGCATTAGTGTTTATTATCACACATACAAATTTTTTTTCTTTGTCTTTACACTTAAAAATAGATATCTGAGAACAATCAGCAGCATTGCGAAAGCTGCAGACATATTTGAGGCTGTGTTAGATATACCTTCCGGCTAACTGAAGACTCGTTTGTTGTACCAGCAACGTACAAGCGTTAGAGAGTCGTACGATACATGTGTCTGTGCACGAACACATAAAATTCAGTGGCATGCTTCAAGCGCACAAGAAAGGCGCCATTAGACATTCTCTACTAGCCTCTTTTCACTCGCCCTTAGTAGTCTTAGTACCGCCACGAGTATCAGAATTAAGGCTTCGGCAGATTGTCTATCTTGAATACCGGAAAACGATGAGCTGAATAGAAGCGAAATAATACTAAAACGAAGAATTCGCACGGGACATTCGTTCCATTGTCATGCATATTTTATGAATAATTTTGAAGCTACTCCGCTTTATGCTTTATGTTTGTCGAGGAAATGGAAGAGATCAAGATAAATACATAGAAAAATGTCCGACTCATTCGAATACAGAGTAAGAAAGCTCGCTGGAAGAAAACGAGAGATCTAAGATTGTTATGATTCTTTCTATAGTATTTTCTTGCGAATATAATTACATATGATTATGACAAGCAAAGCAATTGTATAATTATTTAATATACACATAAATAACTAAATTAAATTAAATGTTGAGTTTGGTATAATGTAAACAATTATATGAGGAAAATACGTGATATTATATTTATGGCATTTATTCCGTTTACAAAATGTCTGTAGAAGCGAGATGTATGAGACGTAAAAAAAAAGGAAAGCGTATAGGGTCTCTCTCCGTGTAATTTCTTGAAGCCCACGTGGTACGTTACAATCCACAACTGCTGGCCCGTAAAGCTAATTTTCTCAAATTCATCAACGCATTATATTTTTTATTTTATCCTTGTCGGGTAAAAAAAAACGGATTACACATCTCTCATACGGGGTATTTTCCTTTTTCTGTCTGTACCGTCGGGAACGTGAGAATTAGAACGTGCACGTACCGCGGAGGGTGGAAAAGCTGATGAGTGGAATAAAACGTAAGTAGCGAGTGAAGAATCGCGCGGAAGGTAGAATTTCTTTCTTCCTCGTCATGTACGTGGCATGAATATACCATCGCAAACTCTTCATTACTCGCCTTCCAGAGAAATCGCGTAAATTTTAAAAAGGAAGACACTCGCGTCTATCCAGCAACTTTAATCAGAGTCGCGCATTTTAAGTATTACATCTCTAGATTATGAAAACTGCATATGCAACAGTGTTCTATAAAAGAATTAATTGCGTTTACTGTAAGTAATAATAAATGCGCGTATTTTGATGGAAGAATAACAAATGAAGGATTTCATATTATTCTAATTGAATTATTAAGAGGAAAGAGAATGTATAAGTATAAAAGCGTCGAACGTATTTTGCTATGGAAATAAATTTTAATCTCTCTTTCTATCTATAACCATTTCTCGCTCGTCTCCAATCCCGGAGGACGAAAGAATTGGGGCGTGAAGATGCCGCTTGCCTTGAAGGGTACGGAAACGTGTACGCCCTGTGACAACTCTGCAAGAGAACGTCTCGAACGGCGATGTAATCCACGTAGTTCCGGCACATCCAATAAGAAGTATCAGAGTTCCAAGAGACGTGTTACCTTCTAATCAAAAGGAACGTGCCGACAAATCACGCGATAGCCATGATCAACGGGATCTACATGCGAAGAATACGTGGAGAGTTATTTCACAATTCAAACAACGGAATGATCCTCCCTTGGATGTACATTGGAACCTCGAAAGTGGCGGTTTCAGAAGGTGGTATCCCGATCCTCCGTCGAGGATCATGGAACGAGACGTGAAACCCGGGAAAGGAATATCGGCCTTGGTATCGAGCGGACTGCGGCGGAAAATGCGCGACGGAAAATAAGGCGGAGTTCACGAAATGAAAAAGAAGGAAGACGAATTCTCGCCGGTACGTGCCCTGCGTCCATCCATCACGGGCTGACAACTGGTGTAGCCCAGGCTGCCACCACTCCATCGCTCCGCGTTTAGATTATCTGTACGTCGCGTTGTTCCTCGGTTGTTGTGCACGAACGACCGCGCCGCCGCTTCATCTCGTTATATTTTCCGTCTTAATTCCAAGGTGAGCGACGAGAAATAATGCGAGATAACGCGTAGGCGGACTACCCGTGGCTTAGAAATTATTATGTAGGATAATCTGTAGCGTAAAAGGGAAGAAGATAGATTAAAAGAGAAAAGAGAATGAAAGAGAGAGAGAGAGAAAATTCCTCACGTTCTCAGTGCGAGCTTAAAAGCTACGAAGCCCCTCAACTACGCGCCGTCGAAATATACCTGAGCTTTTATCGAGTGGCCGGAACGAACTCGCGGTAAAGTTCGTTCCGGTTGAATGTTTCTATTCAAATTCCATTTCTGGACTTGTATTACTTATTCGTGCGCGAAACTCGCGCTGGTTTCCTTATTGAAAATATTTGTTGTTTCGAGCGAGATTTCCGAATGCGCACCTGGTGAAGTTCTCGGTGCGACGAGCTTTTATAAAATTTTCGATTGAATGAATGTTAAATCTCGTGAATTTGTGTTACGAATTTGGAATACAGCATTATTGTGTATTTATAACCAACGTGTAGCAATTTTATGATTTATTAGCGCTTTACTGAAGCGTACCAGTGATAAATTGTTATCTCAGCAGCACAAAATATTTCTGGGATGCTTTATCTCTTGCGAATTATTCTCGATAGATGAACATTTTATTTTATTTAAATATACTAATAATGTGCATTTATTTATAAAGTATCCGTTGTGGAAATATTTATGCTTAACGGATGAAAATGGTCGGTCTATCCGCAACGATACGTGTATATGACAAAACGTTCTCACGCACTTTGCATTTATGTCCTATCACGTTTATTTATTTATTTTAAACATGCAAAAACCTTTTCCGGCTTAAAAGCAACGGTGAAAGCCATCAGCCGCAGGTAATAGCTTTGCACGCTGGCTTTCGAGATCCTGTCGATTACAGCATATCTGCGCTTACAGTATATTCTGGTAACTTTTCTGAATATTTATCTATAATAAGTTGAATTTATAATTTATAATATTGATATTTTGCACATTATTTGCGTTATGCATGCACGGTTGCTTAATGAGATTATAAACAAGTTTGCGATAAGTGTCTGTGATTATATCACATTTTTGCGTATTTTGAAATATTAAGAATAGACGAGAGTCGACAAGTCCATCAGCAAATCGCGCGTATGTCTTCGTACTGCGAAGAAACAACCGCCGAGAATCTTTCCGCATTCTGATTTAGTTCGCCCGCGAAGCGTAATGAGCGTTGCTGCAATTCATTTGCCGAGTAAGCGGGTGCATTCCGGGTAAATGAATTACATTACCTTGGGATTATGTCGTGAAATATACCGCGTAAGAAAATTATGAAAAGATGCCCATAGCTGCGGCGCAGATGCGCGAGTAAATCGAAATACACCGCCGTGCGGGATAAAATTGTGTGTTAAATTTATAGCCCTGAATTGATAGCGAAACAAAGGCGTCCGTCCCTTCGAAAGATCCGCCGCAATACGCGCGGCCGCGATGGCAGAATTTCTATGCTTAAAACTGGGGAAGGAGCATCGCCCGTAAATATGGCTTATGGGCTCAAAACGTAAAATAATGAGATGTTCTTGTTAATATTTATAAGCGAACGTATGCGGCCCCTCAACTTTCGCGGGTAAATAGGCATAAAATCACACGGTGGCTTAACTTTCGAAAATTACGTCCCAAGATATTAACATCCATAAAATGCGACAAACGATGCTGATTTCTTTTGAAATTTTTTAACACTACACATTTTTTCCCCAGTTGTTTCAGCTTCTTTCATTGAAACAATCCAGATTCTTGTTGCAATCTAAATAAAAGCAACACGAGCTAGCTCTTAATATGTTTTAAATCCATTAAAGTTTACACGAGCAGCGTCATATCAATCCAGCGAGCGTATTTTTCAAAGTTATGCTACCGCAGATGTTTTCTTCGTTGATTTAATTAAAAAGCGTCGTTATTATTTACGGAGCGTCCCGTAATCGCACTCCCGCGGCTATACACATTTATCATGTGCGCTCGCGCTCGCACGTGAGGCTTGACTTAAATTCAATCTTAAAATAACTTACTGATAATTTCAAGATTACGTTATTTTAACATTATTTTCTGAAGTTATCGATTTTAGAAATATGCATCAGGACCTTGTAAGATTTTCGTGGAATTTTTAACAGTTTAGCACTTTTTGTAATTCTTTAATTAGTGACATTGAACCTAAGAAGCAATATCGTCCCAATCTGAGATGCGCAACAAAAAAGAGCAGGCGAGTCGCAATCTCGCTCGCGCTCAGGCGACCTGCGCTTTCTATGCGCGAGATCGAGGCGTGTCCACCGTACAAATAGGGCGAAATGATGGATATGATAAGCTGTCCAGATAGCGGAGACGAGGGTTATTTTCAATACATCAACTCCAGTTAACCCCGAGCAGGTGCATAGGTGTCCGTTCCATGCTAGAGCGCGAAGAACGGAGAGGCGAACGCGCGGCTGGATAACAAAGAATACGCCCATCTTTCGCAGGTCACCTGGATAGCTCGATTAATTAACGCCCGTTGATTGGGGAACCGCGTGGCGAACGAGAATTCCTCGTAATTACGAGACTTGCGTGTCCGCCTATTCGTCGCATTTTCTGTTTGATTAGTCGGTCGCATCTTTTTTTTTACACTCGCGAGCGTGCAACTCGTTTCTGCGCCTTGCGCGAAAATTTCCAGCCCGACAACGGCGGCACATATACAGTGGAAGAATTAAATTTGCGGACATGGTATCGCACACGGGGCTTCCCGATTCTAGAACGCGACATTCGCACGAATCCACAGAAAGTACATGGTAGAGGAACGTGATCGAAATTCGATAACCCTCGCGATTTCGAGAGACTTTTTTTACCAACCTGCATCAGACATAATAATAATAATACTTTCGAAAGAAATACTCATAAAGCACATATAAATAATAACATATAAATCGTATTATTTAATTCGTTTTCGTGATTTACGTTTAATATATAAATTCTTTTTAAATTTTTAATTATTACAATAATTTCTAAGCTTTAATGTCACTAGATAATTTAATTTGCAAATATCGTGCTAATTCTAATGGATGTGTATCAAGAGATGAAAGTGTTCTTATTGAGCAATCGGTCACTGTCCCCTATTGCTGTACGTTATTAATTACAGCAGTGTCGATTCTCGTGCCTCGCATCTGATTCGTATGATCGATCGACTGGCTGCATTGCGAGAGAGCATCTAGCTCGAGGACACTGTATACATAACATCGTGTATCGTACACTCGGCTCCTGGAGAACTCTTCAAGCACGTAATGCATATGTTGATTCCAACGAGTGATTGTGTATGTGTGTATGTGTACGCGCGCGCGCGCGTATACCGCAAGAGATAAGCAAAGACAATGTATCGCATCAGCCGTCCGTAAGATATTTCTAGCAGTCGCTCCTTTTTCATCCCCTACCGCTACCTCTGCTACTCCAGCATCCCGGAAGATCCGCCATAGAAAGACGGATACGTCAAGAAGTAAAGTCAGAATCTTATTTCCCGGGACGCTTCTTCCTCGTGTCTTTTCTTCTCAGTCCCCCGCCGTTTGGGCCGTCTTCTATCTTTTTTCCTTTCTTCTCTTTTTCCCGCTGTCTCGCTTATATCCCGCCTTACTCCCCTACTTGTCCTATCTGCAAGAAGACGGAATCACGCGTCAAAACTGTAAAATGCAGACGTGCAAACCCCAGACTTGACGGTCTCTGCAAGTATAGCGTCACCGCGAGCACCGACATGTCTGTCAGCCCAGACGAGACCGCTTCCAATACGAAAACGTGATATTTTTCTTTATTCGCATGACAAAATTTACGTGAAATCCATGAACGAGTACAAGAAAAATATCCTGATAACGAATTAAGAGCTTTCGTCGCAAATTAAGACTTATTTTGGTCGCTTCTGTTGCAAACCCTCTCGCGAACATATAATTAACGTAGCGCCCACATTCAGCCCTTAATAACGTTACAGTAATTATTTAGTTACTTCGTACGGTAACTTTACCTAAGATAGGCTGGCCCCTCGACGCTCGTGAATTAATATTCGCCGAAGTTATCTGCGAGATATTCTTGGTCGACTGTGCGATACATATAGCTGGAGTAACTAAAGGCTGTTTCTCCGGCAAGGGAAAACACACGCTGTTCACGATATCGATTCGCATGATATTAGTCACCCGGTGGATATATAAAAACGACAATTAAGCGGTTACATGGCGATGGCCTTTGCGTCGTGAATAATTGCCAAGTCCTTGCGAAAACGGACGAGTCCTCTCTCTAGGACAAGAGAAAGGGTCCCCACGGGCGTTTTTCAGGAACCCTTTTACCCTTTCGCTCAAGGTTTTAATGTTGCCCGCCGCCGGGCAGGAACGGTTAATGGGCAGTTTAATGAAAAAACGAGGTCATTCTTTACAATTACGTCTTTCCAAGAGCGACGTGCGATAATTTTGGGCACGTTCAATATGCGCGTTGGCGCGCGGGACGGGCTTGTTACTCCGAAGAAATTTCACCATAGAGGAAAGAGAGTTTCCGTGTCATTCGTCAGCGCAATTAACGCGCATTAATAAAACCGCTGCAGCTCTTACACGGGGCGCTTCCGCAAAATTGAGATCCATTCACGTTCAACGCAACAGTGGCGTAACCAACCCAGCAATAGAGTATCGTTCTCCGCAAATAGAATGGTGCTAGATCGCTCAAATAAATCGCCAGCTCGTAATCGATGCGGCTGTCGATCCACATATATCGATGGCAATTCGAATATTCCTGCCGTCGCATCCCGACGGCAAACAGGTGCGCCGTATCTGATCACGCATTAATCCGGCGCGAATCCATGAGCGGGAGCAATTCGGTGACTTAATTAAACCAATTAATTCCGTGTGGTGTAACGACCACCGTGAAACTTCCAATATCTGAGAACGAGCGGTGGTAACCCGGATCCATGCGGTTGCAGTCGATTTCCAAGCGGTTCCGGAATCGCTTTGACCCCGTTACTATATAGCCGGGAGAGAGCGGGGTGAACTATCGATTTGGAAAGTGCCGAACTTTTGTGCGAGCAAATTGTAAGCGCATGCCAACGGTCTCGACATCCCTTTTTTGTAAAAAGCTTAACAGCGCGTATACCTAGATCGAATAATTAATCCATTTTCTTTCTCGCGCGCAAAATAGGACGATAATGCGAAGTAATATAGAACTGTAACGCGATTAAGGAACGGGAATCGAGTCAAAGCAGCGAGCTAAATTAAAGCGTAAGCTTGCGCTTAATGCGCGTAATTCTCGCAACCGGCGCTTCCATTGGTGCCAAGAGCGGCTGTAGTCGCGCGACTTCGAAAACAATCGATTAACAAATATCCCCGTGTAATTAATTCAATCGCAATCAGAGCCCGCGCACGTACGTTATTAAATTTTCGTCGCTGTTCGCGCGCCCGTTGGTATCATCCACGTAACGAATATTGCTTCACCGTTGTAATTTCGTCGGGCATCCGTCTGACACAATTTATGATCTTCGACATATATTATATGTTTCTTTACCTGAGAAAAAACAATCACGAACTTGACTAGGGAGGGCAGAGAAGGAAAAAGGAATTGAAATTATTTTGCAAATTAACCACGGTAATCGCCACATGATGCCGTGGAGGAACGCCGGGGTTACACGGAGCGCACAGGGTACGTTAGGCGTGGGTCTACGACCCACCTTTATAATTTGATGTTGCATGTTATTAAAGGGCCATTAAAACTCTCCGTGCATCTACTAATTACCTGCACGCAGAGAACGTGCTGCATCGTTTAATCGATATTCGGCTTTGTTGTTTCCACGATGCAACCCGCCTGCCATTCAACGCGCCGACATAGTACCTATCGGCATCAACATTCTGTAGAAGCGACATTTGTCGATATCCGTGACTATCGGGGTATCTCATAATAACGAGTGCGGTAGATTTAGACTATGAGTTTACGTTCATTATTTTATATATAAATATATAAATAAAGATAATCAATAATTATTCTTTCCACTAATTAATGTCTTCAGATGTAATCATTATCACAGACATAACTATCGTTCAGATATAATTACTTTTTTCTATTTGCAATATAAAAATATATAATTTCAGACATTCTCGGTCATTATTCTAGTTTTTACATAGAATATCTTCGGTTATAATTTATACCATGTAACAATATCTGCAATTTTTAAGCAAAATTTCTCTTCTTGTTTGATTTTGTTTCACGAACACAGCGGCACCACGAAATGCAGTCGATGGCGACCTAGTTTTATACAATATTGCACAGCTTCTCGTTACTTTCACGCTTGCAACGCAATCGCGGGGCTTAGTTCATTTTCACGCTGTTATTTGACGCGTTCGTCGTGCACGCTAAAGTTTTATGAATCCAGCAACGTAAGCGATAATGTCGCGCTGAAATTACCAAGTCGTTACTCGGCGAATCGAAGCTGCTAGAGAGTTACGAACTTTAAGTGTCGTTAAGCGGTGAAAAAGGAAGTAGAACGTCGCAATCGGAGATGTAATGAATCGAGAGACGGAGGAGAGCCATGAAATGTACTATAGCATCGAGATAAATTAATTCGGAAGAACTGAGTATTTTCCTCACGATCGAAATCTATGAGTTAAGGACCTTCGGTATTTCCACGAGAGGCAACTCGCTTAGAGGACATTGCCGTTTTCCAATATCTGTCCAATACTTGTACGTCGTACTTTTTTATAGCTATTATATATTTATTTCAAATATCCATTGTGTGTTATTATATTTATTTTATGCAAATAGTAATCTTTCTCTTAAATATGGAAATTTCGTTGTTCGTGACGTAACGAATGCAAATACGATGTACATACATTATTTTTTGTTAATAAGAATTGGAATATATGCATAAAACCGTAACAGTAATAAACGCCACGTAACATATTTTTTATTTATTACTCGGCACGTGATAAAAATTTCAAAAGCGTAGAGCTGCTGAAAACTATCGATAAATTCCAACGTGCTTTAGAGAGCGTCATGTGCACGAGACATTTTGATACAACAAGAAAATTAGAGGTAAAAATTGTAAGAAGTATGCGCGCCTCTGCATTTTATCGTGGAAGGATTAAAATGTGAGTGTGTGCAAACATGTTATTTTTCGCCGACATCAGAAGTGTTATTTGCTACACGGAATATCGAAACAGGCGGCAATCCGCGCCGAATAAAATTTCGCGTACGCCTATTTTATATATACGGACATAGCAATATTGATTCTGCTTAATGAACATTTTACTTCAGCTACCCCAGGACGCAATAAAAATATCTCTCACCATTGAGGCAATTGAAGCGCCTGCACAAATCGCAGCGATATTCTCATTTGATCGTATAAACGCCTGCTGAAAGTTATACAGAATGATGTGTAAATAAACTCAACGACCGCGGCTGTTTTCATTCAATCGCACTCGATCTAACAGGTCGCAATCGGGACGATAGGAGGCAAACGCCGCATGCAATAAATTACTCTGAACGAGGAAAATTTGTGAACTCGTCGCTCTCGAACTCGAGCGTGCTCCCAAGAACTCGCCGACGACGACGGGCGAGAGATCGCAGTAGTTAGAATCGAAACGAAAATACCGTCTGGCCTATATACGTCGCGGAATCCTCATTAATCGCTAGATACGTCGCGGTATCTATGATCTCCCGAAGACGCTGGCTCGTTAGGGGCCAACGCCAAGGAAGCGAAGAGAATCGTTATCTTTCCGCGCAATTTCCATATATCTCGGCGCGATAAATGCCGCGCTTTCGGAAGGAATGACTCGCCGACAAATAAGCTTCGAGCTTTTTTATCTGGGCCAATGAAAGCGAGGGCGAATACTTCGGAAGCGAGTCGATAGTTTGATAAGTCCCACGACAACGAGCACACTTCTTACGGAGCCTTAGCACGCAATCACGAGGTTCCGCGCGAATGGAACTTTTACGAGGTAAAACTAGTCAAATCTCGCTATCGCGTCATTCGACTACACTCGTATCTCTTGCAACAAGATATCGATACTTTATTAGATCGGAAATATACTAAGCTCATAAAATATATGTGATTCTGCAGAAGGCTCAAGATCGAATCAGCTGTTATGGTAATAACATCATTCCACATCTCTCGCTTTGGCTCGTTATCGCGTTATTTGCTGGTAAAAGGTGGCGGACATTAAACGTTCGCCGACGTAGATGAACTGATGAACTCGTAAAACTACGAGCTGTTTCGCACCGAAGACACACCTCTTCAGAATACATTTGAATATCATTCAAAGGAAAAGGAGCCTAGCACCTGTATCTATTCCGTTTATGCTAATGCGTCTTGGCAAGTTACTGTTAAACGAATTCGGACGAGAGGCGGAGTTGGCGGTACAAAGAGCGAAGTGGCAGCGCGATCGTAATTTTCAAAAATCGCGTTGTACGAGCAGCTCCAAAAATCCATTGTACACCGCGAAACTAAACTGTTCGCGTGTAAAGCATGAGCGCGGTAAATCGATTCCGAGACCTGCGCGCCCGATTGTATATCTCGCGACGACGATAAAACTGTCTTAAACCAGGTTACAGATAGGTTTCATACGTTCCTGGAAAGTGTCTGCCGCAAAAATGTTTTTAACTTTGAAATATTCTCTCATATCTCTCGGACCTATATATAGGTTTATCATTAAGCCAGGAATTTACGGCGTATAATTAAGAATAGCGGCAGTGCCCTAAGGTAGTGCCACAGTACGATATCGTTTTAGTCATAGAAGAAAAGCATGAAAATCGTTTATCTCTGTTGGGGAACACATGGGAAAGCAAGTCGTATGACAAATTTATTAATGCTAAATATATGTGAAACCCGGACAGAACGAGCGTCAATAAATTATCTGTAAATCAACGCTTATGCCATCACGTGAATGCCGCGCGTACGCAATAACGAGGAGAAATAACCGGCAGTTTGCGTTCCGTGAAATGGATTGCCGCTCCGGGACGAGACATGAATATTTAAAGTTGCTGCCCGATTTAAAAAATTCATGTTGCAATTAAAAAAAAGGTAGTATCTCTCGATACAACCTGGGGGTAGGAAAAACGTTTGCCAACTTTATTACGTGCGCATTTGTTTACGATAGAACGTGGCGCGTTTAACCGCGAGATTGCTGAGTACACGCGATTTAACTGAAAATAGCCTGCGCGGGGTATACACCTCAAACAAATAGATCCGTTGGTTGCCGACCACGGATGATCGCTTTTCGAGAAAACCGCGAATGAATTGTATCACCGCTGAAACGAACGAACTCTCTACGTCCAAAGGGAAGGGAAAATGGCAAAAAAAGAACACGAGGGATCAGCCATTAATCCGAACGTTTTTCAGTAAGTTACTTTAACGCGGTTCTGGTTCCATAGCTTTTTCAGATCTTTTTTCATCGGATTATTCGTCCCAATCAATTGTTCGAAATTTTTGAGATGTTTCTATCAAGTGAATCTGCCGTGGTGGAACATGTATAAATTGAACTCCGGGAAGAAATAGAGGGTGATAATTTGAATCGCCGGGTCTCGTCTCCTAGGATCTCGAATTAAACGTAAAATATCACCGCAGGTGTTCTCCGATTAGCGTCGTTCTTTTAAAAGTTATCGAGCGTCGCGTGCGCCACGCTATCCAGAAAGCTGAAGAAACCAGAGCTTTCTATTGGCGGAGGATGATAGCAACACTAGCTGCTGATATTGGTCGGCGGTAGTTCGCGTTGGTGGTACCAGCCAGCGATGCCGGAATTTTCTTCGCGCCTATCGTGGTAGGAAAGCGAATAGCAAAAGCAAACAGCGGCAGAACTCCGGTGAACCCCATCGCACCACCACCACCACCATCGCCACACTCACGCGCACGCTTCAACCTCCGGTTTTGAACGGGAGGAAAGCCGCAGTGGTGTTCTCCGGCTCGCCTCCGCCATTTTCAATCCCCAGCAGATCGGAATCTGTGCCAATGGATGCTCTGCCACCTCTCGCTGATCTTATTCGCCGAGAGCTGGCGGAAAATGTGAAAAATTCCTATTAAGGGATTCCAATAGGGCTCCGCGCGGGTGTCGGGGACATAAAACATAATATTATTTCCGGAAAGCGGCGGCGCGAGAATTCAATTTAGCCCCGTGGCACATAATATAATGCCTCTTCCAAACACTTCCGTCCTTCTCTGCCACCTTTTGGTCGATCGTCTTCCTATCTCCGCGAGGTCCGCGGCTTCTCCGCTGCTTCCGCTAGTTTCGTTAAGTTCACCTCAGAACGAAACTGCCAACAGAATAAGATATGCTCGTTCGTGAAGTCCTTGTGCATTTAACCTCGGAAAGATTTAATCAGGCTAAGTGCAACGGTTGACGTATGGCATTTTGACCATGTTGAGTGCGTCCTCCAAGTTTTCAAACAAAATAAGGAATTGTTTCCGTCAAATCATAAATATATCCAGCGACGAAATCCTCTTACATTTAACAAATAAATATTAGCGCGATGGAAGAACATTCGTTCGTCATAACGATGAGATGTAACTGCAATTCATCCAAGCTTTACAGAGTTTTACCAATTCGCATTGTTCAATTTTATCTCGAAATAACAGTTCCATTGGAATATAGTACGGAATATGAGTAGCAGTTTATTTCGTCGCATCGCGAATATGCTGTACTTCGGCCGAGCAAAGCGGGATTAATTCTTCCAGGATTCAGTTGGCTGGAAGGCAAATACGATCAATAAATAAACGTAATACCGCTCGAGCTTCTACCGATTCCTCTACAGCCTCTTTCCACTTTTTACGCAGCCCCCTGTAGCCTCCCTCCCGTTCTCTTTCTTCCGATATCGAAAATTTTGTGCTCTTGACTGTCAGGCGAGCCGAAAAGTAAATCCAGTGCAGTACAAGATTGTATTAACGAGAAGTTTCATATTTAGTGCAGTCATTCCATACGTTATATCTCTATGTACAACATGCATAATGCATGTTAAGTCGTTATTCTTTACCGATACATATCTGCTCGCTGATTGAACAGCTACCCGTCATCATAGTGACATATATAAAACTCGTATGCCTTTCCCATGAAGTGCACGATATAATATTTTTTTTTCTATGTCGAGATTTTTTCGCGTCGATAACGATGAAACAGTGAGATAGAACTATATTGCGCTATGTACACATATGTATGTACGCATATACTATATTAGTTCCTAACTCGGCTATTTCAGTAATTGTATACTTACAGTTAGGAGCCGATGAGGTATCGTTAACTTAGAGGGTTTGGCGAACGCACTACTGGGAATCGAAGCCATTAACCTCGGTCTGGAGGCAAGCCTGGAGCGGCTCACGCATCACTAAATAATTCCAGGACGCCTCTAAGAAGCCCGAAGATCGGTGCGGGGCTTATCGAGACGAGAATCCTCGAAATGTTCCTTAACGGTCGATCTTCCTTAACGGGATATCTCTACTACCCTCCCTGCTAATCTTTAATTCCACAATCCCATTTGCGCTGGTGTCAAGGGATGAACGTTAAGCCGAGAAGACTTTAAACAATATAGACTCGACAATTTATAGATTTGATAACGTAAAACGAGAAATCATATATCACTTTGCAGTACGTTTTTTGTATTAATTAATACTTGTAAGGTTTTGCTGCAGAGTATACCGTATCCCTTGAGCATATAAATTACAATGTTATATGCAGCGAGTTAGAAACAATCGATAACTGTGAGCTGTACAACTTTCAATTATCGACTTTACAGCGCCATAGTACTCCAATAAAATCATAGTGATTTTCGTACTCGCGCGTACATGTTCTCAAAAGCGTAATGAATTTTGTTAACTATGCGTACAGCAGCTGGCTTGATCCAAGCTCTAATGAATTGTCGCACGCACAGAAGAATATTGAACACAGATGGCTGTAGTGCCTTTATTGCTCGAACCAACGTGATAGAAGCAGTATTTCCAACAATATACTTTATTTTCAATACACAGTACAATAGACAATTTAAATTACGTTGCACGGTTGGCTCTTATAATTTATCGCAATATTTGACATTGAGATAGAGTATTGCTCGACGTTAACGGATATTCCGATGTTTTATTGAAACGTTCATTCATATATAATGGTAACTTCGTGTATACCGATCATTTAAGGAAGAACCGTTTCAGATTGCAATGAATTCAACGAGGAGGGAATTTTCTTAAAATAATGCAGCTTACGAGAAAACCTTTGAGCATCGCGGTTTCTCTTAGATAGAAGTTAATGATTTTCATTTTCCACGATATTTATAAATAATCTTGCTAACGCAATATTGGGAATAAGCAAACGATTTCCTCAAAGAAACCGCAAAGCGCGTATTAGTAGCAACAACGAATAAGAAATATGATATTTTCCCCGAAAGTCATCCAATGGCGTCTATCCAACCTAACCGCGCAGCCAGATTTTACCGAAGAAAGAAGATCCACAAGAACCATCAAAGTAGCCTTTCCCAAGACGAAAGCGAATATCGAATTCCGATAAAAGGAAGTAACTCTCTTTGAGGATCTTTCGCTTTAACGTAAGCAATTCGAAGAGCCGAAATAGCGACCTTTTCCAAGAGAAACGCTGTATTTATTGAAGTTTCCGGAGCATCCGCCGCGTTTTCGTTATTTCATATAAATTTTTTTGCAGATGTACGGGAAGAGGTAATGAGCAAAGAAAAGCGCAATACTCGGTTGTTGGAAAAAAAAAGATAATGATTTCAGCAAGTGAAATAATTCATACCATAAACCGTGATGCGTAAGCCAGTCAGCCACGGTATTTTGGCTCCGCCTATGCCCTTTCGTGTTTTACAATTACAGTAGTTTTATGAGTTTCAGGCTCACGAGCTCGGGGCGGACTTCTGCCAACTTGTGATTGCGCAAGTTTCTGGTTTACGAGTGCGGACTGTCGGGTTATCTGTCTGTGATACTCCTACCTTGACGGCTACCCGCTTGTGCACGTGTACGCGTAGCGTATTTACCCGCGCATTAACGCGCATAATCGCGTGAGCAAAAATGTTAATTCATTACACTCGAGTCTGGTGCAGTGCACAGATTTATTTTTTCACAACCGCGTGTACTTTTTCTTCCACCCTCCATATAAATCGTGCAAATGCAGGCAGGCAGACGTTAATGAAGCTTTTAAAATCACTCGACGCAACGCATCATTCGCGGATACCGATCGTCGCGGATTCGTCCTTTGTTCGTCGACAGCGACGTCGCGTCGGCGCTAACGAAGCGACGGCATAATGAGGTGTGACACGAAGGTGGTGGTAGTCGTTCGGGGTGGCTTGAAGAACCGCTTCAGACACCCCTGCACGTTGCATAAGCGTGCATAAGCGTCTGGGGGCTCACGGATTTCCTCCCTGCAGCGCGAGGCGCGAACACCGGCGAAGCTACTCCAAAAATACACACGTGCAACAGCACAATCGTGCGTATGCGTGTCTATGCACACGTAAGAGTTACACATGCTGCTATAGGGAGAAGCCTTGAGAGTGTTGAACAAGCGTTGAACTCAATACAAGTCGAACGGTTTTACTGCATACCTTCCGATAACATCGATTCGCTACTAGAGTTTGCAACGGGCGGTACTCATCTCACCCTTTTCACACGACAGCAGTACACTGTTCCTATTGATAAAGCACTGTTCGATCAGTCATGAAGATCACGAGAAGTCCTTGTTAAATATATAAAAATGCATGGAGTACCTATAACAGTATATTTTATGTTTTCGGTAGATTATATTAGGTATATTCAGTTTAAATCTCCTCGCATTAATGCATTTATTCCTAGCATCTTGAACTAATAATTTAAAAATACGAATTATTTGCACGATTGTAAATGTATATAAGGAGAGACGTCGGAATAGCCTCGAAGAGGTGGTCTATAGTTCGGATACTGTCAGACGAATCGAAAATCCAACGAGCGAGGAACCTAATCTCGCCTCTTATCTCAAAACTGCTAGCATTTTCTCACTGTGCGAAATTACCTTGCTTCTCACAGTAACTCTTCGATTTACGTACCTCGGTAGCACCTGAGACAAGAGGCGAGGTGAGAAAATGCAAAATCGGTTGTCTCGATCTGTCTATACGCGATGACCTGGGAAAATCCGATGTCTGATCGTTCTACCTCGCAACGAACGAATAGGGTCACATGCAATATTTCAAGGATATGGATCGGGAAAAGTCTTAAGAAGTATATCATGTGTGAATCGCAATACGCAAGTGATACGCACATATATCTTTCTACGCGCAATGTTAGGAAATATTGCACTGTTTTTTTCTGTAAATGCAAACGAAAGTTCTCTCTTGCATACCTTCGTCATTAGTAATAATATTCGTTCTGAAACCTTTTTTCGCTCTCTACCATAATATTTTACCCCTCGTTATAAGCTTTAATTAATTTACAAATTCCGATCGTTACAATAATCCGTAGTATTACATATGCCGTCGAAAAAATTAACGTATATTTTAATTAAAGATCAGGAAACGTATCGATTTCATTGTTAGCCGACTGCCATTGTTACGGTTTCGAATGTTGACGGGGTGTTTGTGGGTCGTTGATTTATTTGATCATTACATTAAATAGGGGAGTAAGGCCGAACGGTAGATGGCGATTGCGAAGGGCAAGATCGTTAATGAGAAGCTTTAATTAACACACCTTTACTCATCGAGGCAAATATTTATCCCTACCTTCACCCAGATAATCGATATCTTTGGGTCTGCGAGCAACGCCGACTTTTCGCTACATTTAATTTTATCTGCCAGGATGGAAGTTGATCTTCGTCGAACGATCAATTGTGAAAACCGTGCACGTTGCGCATCGTCAACGGGACAAACATTAATTCGGGATCTCAATCAGTGTAATTTACTTCCGAGACGTTGTTGGAATATTCCACTAGTTGAAATACTTCACATGTCTCGTTATACGATTTAGTTCATCCGACCGCATACATATATACACTTGTATTAACTTTATGACAGTAATATCTATTTGGATGGTTATGCACGTATCTGTATTTTCTAGTATGAGAGAAACGATGAATGTCATAAGGAATTATTACTATGTCATACCAATTCACAATTAAGACCGCCACGCGGTCATACTCGTAAATATTCCGTTAATATTTAACATTGTACTGTTACAATGCTCTTGAATTCCCGACAGAATAACGTGATATTGAACGTGATATAAACAACAATGCGGACAATGTCGATAAACTTGAAATTTTAGTGTATATTTTCCGCGGACGATTGGACGGTCAATTTTTCGTGGATTATGCTGCAAAGTCTCTCATAAAGCGTACAAATTGAAAATGCTATCGTATTTCTCATTCTGGATTCCCGTTGCCGAGCAACCGATGAAAACAGCTGACGCAGATTCCGATAAAGTTATCTAGTGCGTTCCATTACTAACTCCAAATTAGCACATAATTAGCAGTCGCGCCATAAGCAATTGCGTCGGGAACATGTTAAACTGTAACCTACTTATCGAAACAAATTCAGTGTATTCCAAAATGATAACAACGTATCAACTGGAGATTGGATACTGAAATTGGATCTTGCGTTTCGTGATTAATACGCGCAATATCTAAATTTATATATAATTGTATTGTAGTATAATTGTTACTAAATGATAACAATTATAATTCAACTGAAATTACACAACTGTAGTATCAATACCGCGTTAACATTAAATATCGTTTTAACGAGCTTAAAGCAAAATTATAAGAAGGAAGATTATACTCGTCGCCAGGGTTAATGCATTCATTTAAAAATAATGTTTGTTTTCCAAAGTCGATCTCAAAGAAATTTCACAAGTAACTTTTACCAACAAACTTTAGGCGAAAGCTCCTCGGCGAGTGGTTGTACGCTAACTGATACGGGTATCGAAAGAGGAGTCCGTTGCATCAATTATTCTGAGTCTTCGTGCTTAAAGCGAAACTTCTCCGCGCACGAGATGATGACATACTTGATTATAATATCATCTACTTAAAACTGGAACTAAGGCGAGCAACGGTAGATTATTGCCGGGTGTAGGCAGAATAATTCGTTGGTTAGGAGGAATCGATAGTCTCGACTCACGTGGCTGCTAGCTGCAGGTATCTAAAATGCCCCACCCTTTGCCAATGAATCATGTTTGAATAGTACAATTCTCAATGCTAGAAAATAGGGATAACGTTCTTTTTTGCATTGGTTATAATTCTTATATTAAAAATCATTAAACTTCGTTGATCCTTGATAAATCCATAAAGCAATTACATATATGCTCATAGTTATTCTATAATGTACATACGACATCAAGCTGTTACATTATCACATAAATGCGTATGTGTATCTAATTCTCTTATAAATTTGATGAAAAGATGCAGCGGTCCAGTAGTGAAATTTGTGAGACATACTATGTATATACATCAAAGATACATGAATTTAAGGGAATTAGGAACAAACATTTTAACACTGAGTACGTAACATGATTTTAAACTGCGATCTAATCAACGGAACGTCATATCTGAAACGATAATGACACTGAAGATGAGACCTACTCGCAAAATATTTTTAAGCTATGCGCCTCGGCTTTGTGACGGAATTAGTTAGTGGCAATCAAACGATCGGTTCGCCTTTAACGATCCCTTTTATCCTTTTTACTATTCTACTCTCGATTCTCTTTCTTCGCCGTTTTCGCGCCGCGCCTTCCTATACGAACCCTCCCTTCTCTTGCTCCTCTTTCTCCATTGCAAGCGGGAATGATAGCCGCGGTGGATCCAGGTCGCGCGTAAATTTCCGGAATCTTAGCTGATTTATCACCGCTTGAAATATAGGTTGCTCGCCGGAAGGAGGAGAGCCTGGCGCGTTCACAGGTCATGGCACAGTTTACCTTCTACCTCGTCCCAGTGGCTTCGTCGTCGTTTACTATCGCGGGTCGAACGTTGCTGCTGCTGCTGTTGCCGCTGCCGTTGCTGGTATTAGCTGGTGTTAGCTCGTATAGATGCGCATGTAGACAGCCCACTGATTCCGACCCAAGGTGAACTTGTGTTTTTACAAGGGGTTGATTCAAGGGTTGGGGCGAGGGTCGGCCGGCGCGAGGAACGGGTAGAAAGCGGCGGGCCTTAGTTGGCAGACGTGGCTAAGGATTTGCTAGGCAAACACCATCGCGGTGTTACGATAACAAATCACTGCGAGCCGGCTTTCACCACCGACGAGGCGCCGAATCCGCCACCCAAGTCTCATGTTCCACAGTGCTGCGACAGAGAATATCCGGTTTCCAAGCGTGTGAGAGAACGTTGGTTGACCACTCAGGGCTGCTTTTGTGTCTAGCACAATACGTGCACGTGTATTCCGATGTATTTTCTAAATTTCCATTAGACAGAAATATTAGAACTTTTACGTTTTCCCGTTATGTATCCTGTTCTCAAGAATTTAAGTATTTACAATTTTCGTTTTGCTATCTATATTACGTAATATATCAAACGAGCTTTCTCTCGAATAAAACAAATATCAAACAAGTTTTCCCTTCCGGAAAGAGGGAAGTCTACGAAACCTGCCGAATGTTCGTAAAAACGCGAAGGAATTCCGCGGAGGCGCGAGTGCAGTCCACGCACGTATTCCATCAAGCGCATAGTCCGGAAGCTGGCAGAAGGGTCGAAGGAGGGTCGCCGGAACCATACTTTACAACGGCGTGCCATGGGGCCAAGATAAATGTACTTCGAATCGAATGTGTTCTCGTTCGAATCGGCGAGGAGAGGGCCCGGCCGATGTCATTAAGGCCGCCTTTATCGGTCACATTCGGTGCGATTTAGATCGACGTTCTCCGATAAGTTTCAGGCAGTCTTATACGACTCGTATTGCGCAAAACGATTGGAAGCAGTTAAGGGGGGAAAGAATGATGCACATTGGGATGGGATACTATTTCTCCACGGTAATCTACCGCGACATCCATCGCGCATTGTAAGGCGTTACGCATCTAAACAAATAGCTGAGAATCGCAACTTTATTAATTCAGATTTTATCAACGTGTCAGTATTTTATGTTGTTCGTCTTTGAGACTAAAATTAAGTTAAAAGATTTGTCGCAAAGTGGCTCTAGCTTTTACGTAATGAAAACGGTTTACATAAGAAGTTTTGACAGCAACGTAACGATACTACGTTGATCGTGACACACTTAACCACTTTTTCTATCGGCGAGAACAAATAAAGTGCTCCAAGCTTGTCTCTCGAGGTAAAAAGAGTACTGGTAACTCTCGGCTCCCGATCGACCTTTGACGTTGATCGATCATCCCTCACTAACGTCATCATCAACATATTTCAGCTATTATATCCCCATAAGTCGCTGTGCTTATCAGTTATATTTTTTAGGTAGTACAACACGCAATGTATAATAAAACGCAAGATTAAAATCAATGTTAACATCAGGATATCGCTAATTCCACGAATAAATTAGAATAATTACTCGAACGAAAATAACAGCGCTTCATTATTTAAATTTTATTTATTAAAACAGATAAGATCAGTTTACCGCTAAAAAAAGGAACTGTCTTACACAATAGCAATGTAATTTCAAGTTATTAACTTCGCAAAATACCGCTCGCGAATTGCGATGACAAATCATCGCTATTTTCCTCCCCGATCGAATGCACCGATTCTCCGCATATTTTCTTCGTCACGCTGGCAACGCCACATTGTTCTCCGCGACGTGAAAGAAATCGCCGTTGCCACGCTTGCCCATTTTCGTTATTCACCCAGCAACGCGACATTTCTCATGCGATACTGCATGCAAGCGCATGACTCCGACCATCAGATAGTCAATGGAGAACAATATGTCGCGCTTTGAGGGATTTCACGCGAAGGTTTCGATCTCTCTTGTATCTTCGTAACATAAAATGCCATTCTAGAAATCGACGTTATTCGATTTTGCGATAAAAACAGTATTACTGTTATATTGCGCTCGCACCTCGGTCGATAGATAAACATTTACAGCGCAACAATTGCAAGTGTACAATGGAGCAATTCCAGTCTGCTCGCTTTCGACCAAGATTAAGCTTAACTCTAGATTACTACCCTTAATTTTTGTTGTTGTCTATCGTTACTATCATGGGCCTGGGAGACCCAGAGCACCTTTATTTCCTCATATCTCAGGCAAGCGTGACTTTTTTTATCTTTTTCTTAATTGGAACGCCAAAGTTTGCTCAAGCGAACTACATAAGTTTTATTATTGAATTATAAATAGGAATAAAATTATAAAGAGCCTTATATACTTTGATATTAAAAAATTATAAATGCCTAAGGCAAAAGAGAATTTTTATATAGTCAAACTGAAAGTTTCTACTCGGATCTCACAGATTGATGGTAGTAACTCAGAGGTTAATAGACTTTCGTTATCCATTCTACTCGGGTACGTTCACGCGTCATCGTCTGTGATAAGTGTCGGAATGAGTTAACCACAGTTGAATACATCATTCGATTTCATTGTCAGATCCGGAAAGATCGACGCGGGTACCGCGTGCCTCGTTTCTTTCGGCGACTCCGCCGAACGGAGAAGTCGTAGGAGGATTCATACGCTGTCGCCACCGGCGTCATTCTCGTCGTTCCGGTTAGGATTGAGACGTTTGTCTTGCATCTGACATTGCGTCTTACTCGCGGTGAGATGGCGGGGAGGGGCGAGAAGCTGGCGAGCACTCTCGAGCGGAGGCTTGCCGGGTCGGCGCTGCATGTGACGTCTAACGTAACGCCAATAACTCACCTACTACACGGAAGCCCTTATCGGGAGGAAGGGGGGGGGGGGGGTAACTTGCTCCTTCGCACCGAGTAAGATTCACCCCCGCGTCCCCCTCCGTTACATCCGCATCCCTCTCTACGCATCCCGCCTCTTTATACTCCACCCGCCACTGCCGCCACCGCCTTCTGCCTCCTCCATCCCCTTCTCGCCGTCACTTCGGGACTCCCTTGAAATAACCCTAGGCACCGCCAAGTTTACGAAGGGATGAACGAGAAATTACAGGGAGGTTTGGCTGAATTCCTTCTTCGCCCGTCACGCCCGGCGCCATCCTCCCGGCGGGATCGGTAATTACTCGCCGAACACGAAGCCCGATCTGATCATTAATTTACCTCCAATTTCAAGCTGGTTATGCTTTCCCGTAGAAGCTACGACCAGGCTGGGAAGCATTATTTCGGCGGAAGCGATCGGTAGTGATTGTCGTTCGACGAGGGAATAAAGAATCGAAAGATGGGAATGTAGGTCAAATCCGTGCGTTCGTCGTACATATCCGGGACGACGCATCTTCTTTTTTGCGGCGCACATGCACCGTGACCGCGCCGTTTCTTTATTCACACGGTGAATCGCGTATGCAACGACGCGACCCGGCTTCAACCGGTATTCACCATTGTCGACGAGATATACCGTTGGCGGAGCTTCGCGAATGAAAAATTCGAGCCGAGCGAGTAGTTATATCGGTGCCCACCCGCTACGCTCTTCCTGGCTCGCCGGGGTATTGCGTTTGTATGTATAGCGATTCTTTATCATCGCGACGAACGCGCTACTGAAATGTAAATAGGACGAGCCATACGTGCATGGTTACGCGTATGTGTATTCACCATATGCGTTCACCGTTGCAATACATTCTATAAGATATCAGATATGTATAATGTTTCTCATTTAAATTATCAATTTCATTATAAAGACATATACGTAAATGATAAAAATCTCATGTTTTCCGTGAAATATATATCTGAACTGTCTTCTCGCGATATAAAATCGTATATTGGAATATGCGCCACTCCCTTTATAATGCGAGACGATTTAAACAGAGTGGAATAAATGACGTGTTTAACCGCTGAATAATACGATTTGTTACGAGATTGAAAATCTAGATTACGGTCGGCGGGATTTTCCCTTTGATATTACTCCGCTACTACGCGTGGACGTATATTGCCGGGCAAGAAAAATCGCCTCTATGCGGCGGACAACGTCTGCAAAATTACCCACGGAATATCCGATAACAAGTGTTGCATGGCAGTACCTCCATTCTTTACACTGTACAAATTGACTCTTTACGGGACAACAATAACTTATTGAGCCACCGTTTGATCGCTTGTTATTTCCCGAGCATTTATTTGACTACAGTTGCACGACATGAATGGTAGAATGGCGAGAAAAGAGAATAAAGAGACGGAAGAGAGAGAAAGAGAGAGAGAGAGACTTTCCGCGTGAAATGACACTTTAAGAGTTTTCACCGTGGAAATTTTGCAGGCGAAACCGACGGCGACTGTGTTACCAACTCACCGGCGGGTCGCATTTTAAAAAACGTATAGTTTATAATTTTATTCCGCTTGTGTGTGTGTGTGTGTACGTGCGTGATCACGCAGTTCAGAAAATTTAACGATGGTCATACGATTTTGAGCGGCCTCGGTGAAAACGGCATTAATGTTGATGGGAATTATACATTTATACTCGCGGATTACCTTGTTTCCGCGAGTCCGTTGCCGCGAGTTCCCGTACACGCTCACGCGATTAGTCGCACGCGAGCGGAAAGCACCGGCCGAAATACGGTTGGCGCGCTTTATTTTAACCGCGCGACTGTCCCTTATCGGGCTAATCTCATCGCCACTGAAATCGCCCCGGCGGAGAACAAGAGGAGCGGTAAAACAGACGTGCGTTATATACGCGGCAATGCAGCGACGCGAATAGACGCCGGACGTAGAGATAGTCGCGGCCATTCTACGGCGTCCGTCGAATGTAATTCAACGTGAGCGCGCGGGACGAGAGTCGTAAATTCGAGGATTCTATGCAAGATTGATGCCACGGGGTACTTCGGCGGTACGAGCGTCGAGCAGCGTGAGTAGCGAGAACCGGGCGGCAGAAGGCAGGTCGATAAAGCGGAGGGGCGTGCGAAGTTTAAAATTCTTTTCTTCATCGTCAAATTGTCGAGTGGCTCGCTGTTCGTATCAAGAAAGAATTTTGAGAATGCAAAGGTTTGCATTCTCTAAATTCAAATCCAGAATCATGGATACGTATACGTGATACAAAAATTATATTATAGATATATAGAGATCTGAGATATCTAGAGATGAAAGGAAAACGACGAATTTTGCCTCCTTTGCAGAGATCTTTCCGTTTATGCCGAGTGGAGAATTCGTTTCCTGTATTTCGTGCGTCTCGCGAATACAACGAGCGAGAAGCCCTTCGTCATAAAGGATTTACTCGAATATCTTGACGAGCTATAGTCGTGGAAACTCAAGGGCCGAGACCAATTACCTGGAGCCAGAGATTTCTCCCTTTCTTTCTCCTCAATTGATTTCCCGTATCAGAACGCTAATTGTTGTTCCCTTTCTCCTCGTTTTGCTCGTGGGCGGTATCGATTCAGCGAGCCGGCTAACTGCGGGCTGTTAACGGCAAAAGAATCGTGTCAGTTCGAGGTATCTGGCACAACGCCTGAACCAAGTTACGCATTAATTTCGATTTTGCGAAGCATAGGAACGTTCATTCTTTCATAACAATTCCCTTTTTGTGTCATTCATGCTTCTAATGGTTTCACTGTTGCAAAATATTTCTTTGACTTTGTAGGTATGTCTAAAAATTGGAGGAAAAATTGTTTGATAAGCAATACCGTTCTTTGATGTTCTATTCTTTCCATTTCTGATTTGAGATTTCTTTTCGATATGTAGTAATTTATTTTAACAATGCTATCAATTTAGTTGAAGCATATGATCACAAAGCATTGAAAAAGGGAAATAGTTAAATCAGTTTAAGACTAATTATTTATTTATTACATTGTTACGTTGAACGTGCTATTATTCTTTCCGAAAAGTCGAAAACAAGTTTGTTACAGACAGGAACCTTATCAAACTTTTTCTAATGTTATTCGATAGTCCCAATTTTTTCACGATAAAGAATTGAAATTTGCCCCATAAAGTCGGATTTATGGGCACCTTCAAAGTCAGTGGCGCCCTTTGATCAGACCTATGGACCATTGACCGCTGTCCCCTGCAGAACTATCTATCACGTCCGGAAGGCAGGCGGTTGTCTGCGTAACAGCAGTTAGAGGATTACAGATAAGAAGAATCTCGGTATAAAAAAGAATAGGAGAATTTTGTCGAGGGAGACTGAAATGTTTTAGGGAGAACCGTTCTATATCGACTCCATACTGCTTGCCGTAAATCGTCGTTTTAATTCGAAGTTATGTCGTCTGCACGACGCCTACTCAACGAAACGATAGTCAGAAATAAAAAATCATGCAAAGATACAGATTGAAACGGCGATTAGATCGAAGTAGAGTGGAAGAGAGGTAGTGAACGTGGCATAGACGGAAAGATGAAGGGACGGAATGGGTGACAAGATCAACGGAGATATACCCGCAGATTGACCATGGGGAATCCCCCGGAAGCTCACCATGGTGAGATACGATAACATCTTAACTACGGTGACTGTACTATACCCGAGCTCCTTGAACCCCACCTGTAGGTCAGGCGGGCCTGTCGAGAAGGGTTTAGCGTGTCGTCCTTGATATAAAGCAGCGTATCTCGTTAGGATTTCCAGTGGCAGTTTCGCAAAATAAGAAAGGTATATAAAAAGAAACGCGTTTGAAACGAAGCGTCATGTAGCGCAAGGTCTTCCATTGGTCGCGCGTTGTTCGACAAAAATGAAAAGAGGAAAGATACAAAATGAGGGAGGAACGTATAGAAGAAAGCATTTTGCACGCAATGTTTCTACCATCGTCTTTCCGATCGTCTTTATTTCGCACAAAGTGACACTACTGAAAGAAACTTGACGCATTCATCCCTGTGTCGAGGACTACGTTTTTGTGGACTGCCCAAGAAAAGGAACAATGAAGAAGATATACCACATAACGCACCATTTTTCGGCAACAACATTGCAAAGAAACTTGTACGATTGGGCGCGATAGTTGGCGGCATAGTCAACTTTCTTGGCAAACGATTCTAAGACGATGGACTTCTTCTTCGCTAGAATAGGTTTTGCCCTGAAAATATTTATATTCTACTTAAAATATATCTTTTACTTCAAAAAGAAAGTGTTTACGAAATACATTTCTAAATACACATTACACACATTTCTAAATAATAATTTTATTTAAGGCATAAATTATAATTTAAAAATATAGGTAATTAAAAAACGTAACATTTATCAGTAGCAGAATCGTGAAAGAATATAGGTCTCCGCTCTCATGTTTAAATAATTTAGATAAAAAAGCTAATATTCATAATACAAAATAATGATCATAATATAATAAAGTTAAAAATTTCACATTGTAAGATTATGAAACGTTCATAAATGAAACGACGCTCGGCAATGAAAAATACATTTGTATGAAAACGGAATATAATCAAAAAGAAATGAGAATGATGTCGAAGAAAAGCGATAGACAAAACGAATATCATTCTTCGTTTAACGAGGAAAAGTTCTCACTTATCCCTTCTCTCTGAGGAGTCGAAGAGTTCCGAACTTCTTAAGACTTTGTCCGAAATCCCGCGGAATGAAGAAAAATTCCGGACCAGATTCATCGAACGGAAGTATAACGGCCGATGAGACGCTCACTTCCATTAAATGTCAGGAAAGAAAATGGAATTAGCGGACGTCTCTCATGAACAAAGTGCAAAGGGAAGTATTCCGTCGCCGCGGTTGTTTCTTTCTCGGGGAAAAAGTTCCAACCTCGCTTCGTTGCTTAGAAGTTATCGCGCGAAGCTGTGACAACTTCTCGAGACTTCTGCTAAGAATTTCGCAAAAGGAGAGCCGCTCTTGGTTGGAACGGTTGCTTAAGAAAAAAAGAAAAAGATACAAACGACTTGACGTTATGCGGTACAGCGAGAGGAGCCGTGTGCCTCGTGAATATAAGCGAAAAGTAAAAAGCGAGAAATCGAGATGAAGATTTGAGCGCGTATTATACCAAAAATATAAAGCAGTTCCGCAGTTTATTAGTACTAAGAACAATACCGTGTTTTATCATAAATGAGCAATAAATCTTGTCATATAAAGAATATATCTTTTAGAGCCGCACCCACATAAATATAATATTGGCTTACCGATTGATTTAAAGTCTGCATTTCGCGTTCTCTTAGCAAGAAGCTTTTAGATATAATAAGTAAATAAGATATGGAGATGAATCGTCGAATTGAGAAATACGTACGTCGTCATTGCCGTAAATGTGTTTTTTTCCCAAGGGATCGAAAACAAGGGAGGAAGTGAGCAAGAAAAATAGACCCGCACATATCTGAAGTCGTTACCGCAATAGGCGTTACTTTTGAAACATTTGTCAAAAGAAGAATTATTATCATTACGGTAAGACATGTTGGTACCGAAAAGAAAATAAATATTAATCAACGAAAAAAACAGTGACGCAAACCATATTCACCGAGACGGAAGTTTTTCGGTGTCTTGGCGCTAACCGTTCAAAATACAAAATACCTACGCTGCAAAATTGTCGTAGAAAAAAGATCTTTAGGATGTCACGTAGCTTGCTACAGCAGAAGTTCAAATGGAATTATACGGCAAGCCCGAGCGAGTAATAATGGCGTTTGAAAATAAAAAGAAACCTCACCACGAACCGGGATCGATAAAGTCGAAACTGCGATGAAAAAAAGACGACGTAAAGGAAAAAGTTGAAGCGACGAAAAGCTATGATAGAAGTATTACATAAGAATGAACAATATCGAATACCGCGTTCGCATCAGCTTGAAGCAAATCGTCATAATTGCAAAAAGGAGATTATCAACGTGGAATCAACAGCAATGTTGGACAATTCTTTGTCTTCGTGATGTTCGTTGCTTTCGTGTGAAGAGACGCCGAAAAAAAATAGAAATAGAAAGTATAAAAATAAAGAATAGTGAAGCAGTTGAATAATTCACGCAAAGACAAACATTGAAGAAAAATCGAAAGAGAAATGAACGGCAGACTCGCGTAGAAAATCAAATAAAGCTGGTGAGGAGAGGAGAAAGTGGAAAGCCATGAAAATCGGATATTCGCACGTTCTCCATCTCTGGTGGAGTCGCGAGTGATTGTAGGACTTTTGGAACTTGCCCGGCGGACACATCCGCAGGTAAGGGGGAAAGGGCACGTAGGGTAATACCGTCGAACAGAGAGGGTACGTTGTCACGTAGAACGCCGCCGCGGAAGCACACGGGCTCTTCCGCCGGAAGCGGGACGAGGAGGAGAAAAAAAGGGTGTACTAGGTGGAGAAAAAGGAGGGACGAACGCATTCCGTACGCAACGTCCCTCGTCGCCGCCGTAGTCTCACCTTCTGAAAGTTTCATGAGGTTCGCGCCGATCGGGGGAGCTTTTTATTCGCACGGGGCGCTTTGCATTTTTACGATGAGACTAAGGTTATGCGTCGGGGCAGTTCGGCGAGACCTTTGAGATCTTCACGCGTGGTACAAGGATCCGGATAGAGGAATCCACCGTGAGCTCGAGGTCGATATCCCTCGGTGGAGCGCCCGATGTACATATTCGGTAGGTCGGTAGGTGGTATAATCAGAGAACGTCGGCGGCATAAATGATTGTTCGTCTGCGCCGGAGTGGTCACTGATCGCACGTGTTGCGGTATAATAAGGTCATTTACGTGCAACTCGTCTGCTTCGGCATTCTTGAGGCATCAATTTTTATGAACGCATTCAATTAGGTCTAGGTAACTCTACTCACATTTCGTCAATATTGAGTTTGTTGAATTTCAGAGCGAATTCTGCCATTTACGCATAACGTCTCGTATAGAATCGTACGCTCCCCTTGTCGTACCCTTAAAACTTCACTCCATATCTCCACCGCAAACTTTCCACTTCTGTTCCTTCCCGCAACATCGAAATAAGTCTATTTGGCATCTCCCCGCCTCCCTCTGGGCCGGCCGTGCCTTTGAGCGCCGCCGAACTCATTCTTATTCAGGAAATCCGTATTCTACGAGACTCGCTGTTTTCTTCGCCGAACTCGTTCGTTCCTCTTATCCGTCCCACCGTCCATTTCCTGCCTTTCCCGCGGTGCAGGAAGGTTGAAACTTACGATAAGTCGATCGGTCAGGTGCGACCCGAAAAGAAAGCTTTCAATGGGTACATCTCGCTTCCGAGAACCAGCAGATTCAATGACGATACCGAATCGGCGAAGTTTCCGCATTACCTAACCATCTCTTCCACTGTCCGATTTTGTCGAACTCGTTTTCCCTGGTAGAATCATACTGAAAATGCGGTAAAGTACAGAAAACAGTCACAAGCTGTGAGCATCACCTCTGTATAATGATATCTCGTGATTGAGCACGCCCCGTGTCATAAAAGCGAAGTTTCTGTAACAGGGATTTCCACTATATGCATTAAATCATAGTAATTAGAGCTTTTAAAGTAACTTTTAATGTGGCTAGCGGCGTAAGCGATGCGCGGCATTATTATTAAAAGCGTTGGGACGAGCGTTAAAAGAACGGTAGTACTGGGAACTGCATTTATTTTACATTCATAGGGTACCGGAGCGTTTTCTAATGAGGATGCAGTATACGCGTACGTGAAATATTGTGCCGCATCGCTTAGGACGCAGCTGGAACGCAGGAGGCGCGCGCGCGGGGCGACTTTAAAAAATCGCCGACCGTGCATTTTAATGTAGACTCGCAAACAGGAAGTGATGCAGCCTCTTACGTTATGATGTTTATCCCGCTACACGCTAAACAACTCTACCGTTATATATCACGTTACATTAAAATGTGTTTCAACTACGGCTAACGCTCGCTGCACTCAGAATATACAAATATTGTCTTTAACAAACGACGGCGAAAACGATCGTAACGTCGAGATATTGTAATATCCGGCTCTCAATATCCGGAATATTCGAATAGAATAGACGCTATAGTTCGTGTGCTATAATCGTAGGGTACATAATTAACAAATCTGTATTATATAATACTTCCTATGGCATATATCTCGAAGCTGCAATAATTAGCGAAGACACGAAGATTTTTAATTACAGTACATTAAATCATGGTAATTATATATGTTTATCTCCTCGGAATTCCAGTCATACTTTTTTCCCTTACGTATGTTAACCGGATCACATAAAAATCTATCGTCGTCATAATTCCTCACGCCCGAGTTCCTCGCGATCGTATTTACTTCTTTCGCCGACAGATCTCTTCGCTGGTCGCCGTATAAAAATCCATCGGTACCCCGGCGCGGGCGCGGGCGCGGGCGCATTCGGAAATCGAACCCGGGCAACGCGACGGCGTTAAACCCAGAAATCACAGACACAGCTGTTTCCGGTAGTGACCGTAAAAAAACAAACTGCGCGCGAGCGAAGGAGCTGCTCAATAAAACATAAGAGGGCGATCAAATAAAACCGCCGGTGCATCGGGGAGTGCGAACGACAGTGAAACGACGGACGAGCGAGAAATCACTCCGCGACAAAGACGGACTTGCGTCGGAAAGCGCGGGTACCGACGGTTGGAGAAAAACGAAGAACAGGAAGAGAAGAGACGAGGACAATGCATATCGATTCGCAAACGCGGGAGCATCGCATCTGCCCGCGTAGGCGTAGATAGATCCGTCGTTCTCTTCGCCGCGAGCGAGCGAACGAGCGAACGAACGAACGAACGACTGAACGAACGAACGGACGAACGGGTGAACGAACGAATGACTTTTCCTCTTTCGCGGCGAATCGCGCATACCGTTGGCGCGAAGAATCGTAAAATTCTGAAAAATTTATTGCTCGCTGGCTCACCACGCGGCACGATATCGTCAATGGCACGATGCCTTCCACCCTGCGGAATTCCGAATGGTTCCAGGAACGAGAAACGCGGGAAGGGTGAAAATCGACGGTGCGAGACGGTCGGTGCTACATATTTAAGCGCTCGATCATCTCGCCGGTCCGGTGAATTCTGACAGACTGATCCGAAGGAAGAGAGAAGAGATACAGGAATAGGAGGCATGGAGGAAGAGAGGGATGGGAATGAGAAGCTCTCGTGGTGAATTTTTGAATGGCTGGAAAAAGCCTGCGTAGTCTGTAAAAATGATAAATGAACAGCGGTACGTGCGAAGCGATCGATTGATGTATAAGCGGCGTAATTCGAATACATTGTTAATTTAAAGCGATTGCGTGTAACGCGGATATGTAACACGCAATGGTTCGAGTATCCAGTTGATGTTTTACGAACGAGTAATTACAGGTTTTGTTGAAGTTGGAATTTTTTAGCGAGGCGAAATGGAATATTGCCGTTGCGTCGGAATATAGAATATTTTCTGGCGCAGGATAGAATCATTTCCGAATAATTAAAACATTGGAAATGACGCGCGCGCACCAGCTATCGATTGCAATCGATATTGTTAAATCATCCGCGGTTGTACAAATGGTGCTTCGCGACACCGATATATTTATCTACTCCCTCCCTCTATCGTTTACGTTTACGCGAACGCCGAATCCCTATTTCTATTGGCCGATGCGAACAAATGGACTACGCTGAGCCGATGACTTGTGCAAACAGACACTGACCAACTTTAATTCGTTCCGCAAATCGAGAAACCGATTGCGGATTTGCGAACTTTCCGTCAGATATGTACGCTTGCCGGACAGCTTAATCGTGTCTCCTATACCTTTCAGATTGGTCATCTCGTCCCACTGTAAAATATGAGAAAACAGACTGGCAAATCTCTTTCACGCTTTACAGACGGATATTCGAGTTTGACGATTCGAGTTCAATCGAGACCGGCATTTATGGAGAAAGAGCTATAACTCATAATATGTATACTCGTAATATATAGATATACTTAAACCACTTGGACCTTGGTACAGTGAATTAAGTACTTTCCTTTAATTAATATCGGCAAATATAGGTAGAGTTACGAACACATATACTGACCGACGTACACACACACATCATTTTCATCCTTTTATTACTTTGTTCATTAAGATATTTCGATCTCTCGTATGAATCTTCGCCTCGACCGACTATAAGCCGCACTGCTGTCGCATTCGAATACGACTCACGTAGGAGGGATGATACTACGGCAACGTGGAAAACAATAAAGACGCCACGTCCCGCATAGGGTTTATGCAATGAGATCGCCGCTCGTAATTCCGATAACGCGATAATGTTGACCACCCTAGCGACCGAAACGATTTATAAGTCCCTATCTCCGACGGGACGTTTTAAATTATGTAGCTCTTTTATTACGGTGAAAGACGATCGTCCGGCTGGAAACGCCGTTGACCACCCACGATGTTCGTTCCGCTTACGCACACAATATCAAAATGACGAGGGACGACGTGAGTGTGTGCGCGCGCGCGCGCGCGCGCGCATAGCAATTAATAATACGGTCATCATTAACGCAAATGCGAATCGCTGGATAAACCTAAATTATCAGGGGAATACAGTTGAGTGATCATGGTTGCGACGGCTAGAGACAGAGCACGAAGCGCAACAAAGTAGGAATAAACTGTAAAGGACGGCGAAGCTGTATTTTTGTTTTACGATGTTATATTTTACTTCTCACTGTATCTCGGTCGAGACGTCGCAGTTGCGAAAGATCGATTATAATGTCACGAATCTCGGATGTACCGCGCTGCCATTAATGCGATCTTACGCTCCATATATTTCCCCTGTCTTATCGTTATCGTATAAATTTTGTTATCCATTAAGGCACGAGCGCGTCGCGTAGGTAAGATGTTAACGACGATGTGCTAACGAGGTTGGCAAGACCTTCGCGATATCGAGCCCTCAAGGAAAGACCTTGTTCGTCTAATGGATCAATTAGTCCCGTCTAACGGGCGTCCAATCAATGTCAATGAATACCCATTATCACTAAAACCAATTGCTAACGATATTCGCAGGGTGACGCAGCGTCGCCCGGCTGGATTATCGTCGCCAGCCGAGCCCCGATAGAAATACCGCATCGTATCGAGATAACCATAACGAGCCGTGAAAACGAATTTCCACCGACGGTAGCGGACGACAAAAACACTTTTCTCGCTTCGGAGCGACGGACGGTGCCGCTTATCGGTTTGCCCATTATCCGAATTTCAATTAGCCGCCTATACTGTACGCGATAGACGGGTACGCGTGAGTACAGAATGTACAGAGGGCGAGGATAAAGGGCGCGGTACGTCGTTGAAACGCTTTCCGCGCCAAAGGCCGTAAAAAAAGTAATAATAATAAAGAAAAAAATACCGTGAAAAATTTTCCAACAAAAACGCTGCCGTTATTCTGATGGATTATTACGAGAGAACGGATTACGTCGACATGCTGGTACGCGAGCGCGAGGTCTCTCCATACAATAAACGCGGATTGTACGCGGAGGCGCGCCCGAAACGCCGTTATCAACGAGCAGATTATCCCGGGAAAGAGCTCACGGTGAGATTTTAACACGAGTTCTTTTCTTTCAGTTATATGTAACAGAGGCAGGTAAGCCGGTAAGCGCTTGTATTGCATTCGCTAACTTTTTCAACCTGACATATGTTAAGCCGTCGAGCAAAGACGATTACAGATCTATCCGATACAGCTATAATTTAATACAACTGCGTGTCGCTGGTGCTTATTGTCCTCCTGTGCGGAATCTGCATAAATTATCATCATGATACTTTGACAAGAAAGAACTAAATTCTTCGAGCGTATTTAACATGCAGTACAAAACACATGCCAGCTTGGATAAGCTTACCGTAGCGTAGAGTTGTTGCCGATCCTCATAATCCTTGTTTCGAAGCTGACACTTTACTTGCTCATTCACGATGAGTTTCGTAGATACACCGTGTTTCAATATGCACGCGTTAAAGTTTCGATGAGTCTTGACTGCTCCGGAATTCTGGTTCTGCTCCGAAATTCTTGAAATCACGTCCGCCTCGTATAATTTGCACAAATCAACATGTAATAACGTTTATCTCGTAATATCCAAAGTTTAAATAATCGGTATCAGTATCTTAATAAATATCTTTACTGGAATGTAGAAACGGTCACCACAATATTCGGCCACCCAACACCAATCCGTCCTTGAAATGAAGACTCTGAAGGCGACAACGAGAAATTTGTGGAAGCGCTATTATGAAATACATTAACCATTCCGCGTTCTCGGTAACGAGTTACCGATATTAATTCTAAACTGCTCCCGACTGTTCGAAGTCATTTTCGAAAACTCCGAAATTTCGTACGTCACCATTTTATCGCATTGTACCACATTTTGATATATTTCGGCGAGGATTTCGCGACACGATTGATACAATCGATTTTCTTGCAAACGACAGAAACGACAGATGTTCACCTCCACTGATAGGAAAATCCGACGACCGAGCGACGAGCGATGCAAAACATCCGCACGCTTCCCGGCGACTGGAAGGGTGGACGAGAGTCGGAGGCTCTCGGGGGTGGATTGTGCGCATGCGACATAAACAAACCGTAAAGAAAAAGCCAATATACCGGGTGGGAGACTCCGACAGTCTCTGGTGTATTCAAGTAGATGACATTTGTAATATACAATGGTTTGGAACGGTAGTTCTGTGTCATAAGCGCAACGGACTTTGGCATTCCGGATATCCGGAATATCGCGCGAAACCAATAAAGGAAACCAGAATCGAAATCCCGGTTTCCGGAAAATGCAAATCATTCAACAAACTGAAAAAAAATCGCGTTACCTAAAATACAGGATATTCGCCGATGTCGTGTAACAACAGTTACATGTATTCGCTTTATTGAGGGCATACAAAACCACTGTGCAAATACGATCAGTTTCAACGAGGTTAGAAACGTGCAAAAGTGACATTTTATTTTATTTAGTTTACAAAAAGGGTCCTTCTTTTTAGAAACTTCCGGATTTATCGTCTCTCGATCATATGATAAATTATTGTTAAATAACATATATATGTACATAATTTTAACGTCACTTATTGTTAGCGGTGCAGCGATACGTACATTATGTTCTACGCTCGTCTGACATATTGTCTGCTCTATCACTGACAAGCCTGTGCTACTCGTGCTCTGGATACAACGCATTCTGCGCTACTCCGTAGGCTTGCAGTCCGTCTAACTAACAGTCTGATACGCTATAGATCTTCGCCTTCTCCGTGAATTGCGGTCTTAGAGCAGATATCTCAAACGATGACATTTGCAGTACGGCATAAACGTGTACCTCGCATTAACCCTCTCGCGACCACGAAACCGACGATAACGTTCCATTAACAATGGTGATTACCGTATGCGATAACGATATCAAAGTTGCGCAGAGACGTACCATTAACAAATAGCCTAGTGTAGAGGACCTTACGGAAATGAAGTATTTGTCTTTATTACTTTATTCATGCTCGCCTGGATATGAAAGGTCATGATTCTCATGTTAACTCATATTAAGCGGTTTTCAAAAAATTAAAAAATATTAAATAAATTAAATAATGCATTCTAAGGTATAACAAAAGGGTATAAAGAAGAAATTTGACTCTTTTAATATAATTATGAATTATAATACATTTATTTCTTTTTATGGTTTTGTCGTTTAGTAATTTTTACATTATTTTCTTAGGATCTAGTTTAAAATTAAGGAAACTATTATAAAAATTAGAAAAAAAACATTAAAACAATCGCAGGTATATATAGATATTAAATAAATTAACCAAATGGAATATATCTAAAAAGTGTATAATTTAAATATTATGTTACATTGGTAATTTGTTTACAATAAAAATTATTAACACTTACAATAAAGATATAAATATTCTGTTATTAAAAAATAGCAATATTTATTTACGTGAATAGTCACACGAATAATCACTTATATAAAACAAAATCATTTTTTTGCGTTTTTTCTCTAAAATAAAAAAATTAGAAACTATTTTTGCGCTACATACAATATTACTACAATATATCAAAAGCTATTATGTTTTTTTTTAAAGAAGTTTCTTCTGAATATTACATACAAAAACGTATTATATTTTATTAATAACGATTTTTAAACAAAATATGAATGTGTACGTTTTAAGCAATATGATATCTTTTGTTTGTTGGCTTATACACATATAAAATCTCTAATTATGCTAATTTAATATTTGCTTTCATCTTTTTATTGCCATGTAGATTTGTGAAATCCCCATAGCAATAAAAAGATGAAAGCGAATATTATGTTAAGACTATAAAATTAATGCAGAATAGTTAATCTTGTAAACAAAGATCTAATTTATAGTTAAAGTTCGATTTTCTATTACAACTAATTATCATTGTTTTCTATTTTAGAGTATAAAGCATTATTTTTAACTACTTTTGGTTGTAAAATTTTATATGCTATTTCAGGATTAGTTTTCATTATTTCTCTGAATTCCGTAGTGTTTCTAAAATTATCTAAGTTTAACTTCATGAAACTTATTGCATGATTTTTTAAGTTTACTACATTGTTTGTAATTGCAATTTTTAAATGTTGTATAACATTATTTTTTGTTGTATGTTGTATGAGACGTTCTTCACACAATACTTTAAGATTTTCTATATCAAGTTTATCAGCTGCTAGAAGGAGATTATGAAAGCGATTTGTATAAGTATCTTGCGGCTCATCTGTATTTAATTTTTTATCAAACAAATTACCATCACTTAAAAAAGATATATTATATACTCAAAAGTATCGAGCTTTACATCATTTATTACTATTTCTTTGTTTACATTTTCTTCTGTATCAAATTTTTTTAACTTATCATTAAAGAATATACTTTTCGCACGCATTAATAACCATTTTCCTACACTATGTTCCCCATTCATTACACATGTAACGAGTGAATTGAAATCATCGGAAGTGAAATTATCCGTATCTGCTGTTAACGGTTCTAATATATTCTCGCTCGTGCTCTCTAATATATTTTTGCATGATGTAAATATAAAGTGTAACCAAAGTGTGTTATTAGGTAAATATGTCGACCCACGTTTGCGAAGGGTATCGAGATACAGCTCGTATAGCGAGTCAGTATTTGAACAAAATATTTTCCAGTTTTTCGTGTCTGGATTCTCAGTACCATGAATACACATTTTATATCTCTGAATATTAATACAAGATTTGTTATCATTAAGAGAAATAGAGAAGATTAATTTACCAATTTTTCTGTCAATACGCATTTGAAGCTTCATGGGCTCTGTTCCGACGTTACTAGATTTTAAAATATCAACAAAGTTGTACATGTCCCAAAAATTAGCAATAGTCCGTATATAAGTAGTAGTTCTCAGATTACACTCCGATCGACAAAGACAAACGACGTGCTCGCTGTATATTTCTTTTTTATTTTCCGTAGACATCTCTGCATGTGTTGATAAACATAAAGATGACTCGGATAAATCCTTATTTTCCGTAGTCATCTCTATCAGTATATATTTCATCCTTATTTTCCGTAGTCATCTCAGTCTGTATTTCATCCTTATTTTCCATAGCCATTTCTGTCTGTGTTTCTGTAAACAATCAGCGTACTTATTATTCTTATAATTATTCTTGCAAAAAATTACTCTTACAAAAAATGAAGAATTTTAAAAACTTTCATCAATTTGTTGAAATCTATGCACGCATTGTAGTGACTTTATAATTTAATATTAAAAATACAGCCAAAGCTGTATGAATATAAAACATACGGCATTTAATATATTTATTATTATTTTTTAAACAATATTTAATGATCTTTGATAATATAAATTAAATTATAAAGTTTACTAAAGATCAATACTTTCATAGAAAAGAATATTTTATTCGATTTTCTAAATACAACATTGTGTTAAATATTTTCCTTTCGCTTGTAATAAAGAAACAATATACAAAGTAATAATATTCCAATTTTCAAATACGTTATTTATTACATTTTTTTATATAAAACTTTTAGAAAAATTGAATAAATTATCGAGAAAATATTTATTAATTCCGACAACGATTGGCTAGCTAAAAGATGTTAATTAGAATTTAGAATTTATTGCGAAAAATATTACCCCAGCCAGGGTTTGAACCTGGAACCTCCCGCTCTCCGTGCAGGCGTCGCGTCGTCCCAATTCGACCACTGAGGCATGTAAATTGGGACGACGTCTGCACAGAGAGCGGGAGGTTCCAGGTTCAAACCCTGGCTGGGGTAATATTTTTCGCAATAAATTCTAAATTCTAATTAACATCTTTTAGCTAGCCAATCGTTGTCGGAATTAATAAATATTTTCTCGTTAATCAATTATTGGCGGAATATATCATTACTTTTTGTGAATAAATTATATCTAACATGTTGGAACTTTTGTTCACTTGAAGTTAATTATAATAGTTTTAATTATAAATATATTCAGGCAATTTAAAAACAGTCCTTGCTGTTTATATGTAAAAAAATATTACATTTTAGAATAAATGTAGTATAAGGTTTATATATGCAAAAATATGCTAATATTTTCATTGTAATACGAAAATCGTTACATTTTGAAATTAACAAAATACCGATATACGTAAACATAACAATATATAAAATAATTAACTATCATTTGTAAAGCCACTGAGAAATATCGTATTGCCACTAATAATAAGAATTGCGTTTTAAAAAAATAGTATAACGATATCTTACAGATAAAATTAATTATATATAATGTGTTACAGATAAATTATAATTAATTTTTTCACAAAATATATGATTTGATGCGGTAATATTTAGAATATAATTACTTATTACGCAATGTTAAGTAAATTTATTTAGTCTTACTTTTCAATTAAGAGTATAAGAAAAAATTGCTATTAAAGAAATATTTTAGATTAGAGTTAGGTTTTCATGTTGGAATTCCGCGTGCTATATAAGTATTTATTAGGAACAAACAACTAAATTTTACTTTTTATTATATTTTACCTGTATTGGACTCCTCTATCGTATTCTTTTTTTACGATGTCGACGCTTTGAAAATGGATTATATTATCAAATGATCAAATAATCTCAAACGATCAATGTTGGAATAGTAATTAAATTCTTAGTGGAAGGCACCAATTTCACAAAACCGTTCGATGTTCGATATTTAATAGCCAATATTTAAAAACGAGAATAACTTCTCGAAAAGAGAGATGTACAAGAAATTTGAAGATTGGTTCACAATAAGATCTATCTATGTATCGATATTATCTTCATCTTTACAGGATGAACGTTAGATCGAGACCACTTCAAATCGACAGTTTCACAACAGACACTCGTCATGCCTAAAAGCCTTTGTATCCATTTTTTACACTGTATACCGTTAGCGTTCCTAGAATCAAATTCAAAGTCTACAATAGGAGTGTGTTATTATAATCGAAATCGTGTCAGAAATAAAGTATCGCTAGCTTGAAAGATACATGAACGAATTACTCGAAAGGTTTCCTCGTCGTGAATGGTATAAGGTTGCAGAAAAGCATCACTTCTTCCTATCATAAGAGCAGACTTCAATAGAACTTTCCCATATCGCGGAACACATCTTCTCTCTCTCTCGGCCAACACTATCCATAATGGACCGAACACGCGATCGAAATTACTCGCGGTGCAAGCTGGCATGTGTGCACAAAAGGCGAACAGCGCAGAGTCAACTCTCGCGCGGTGACTCTCGTCGGAAAAATCGAAGATCAAAGCCTTCGGAAATTACATTGGCCGGACGGCGAGGTCGCTGATGACGAGAACGCGTCTCCGATACGTTCGCGTTCACTCGTAAACCGCCACCGAACGCGTATCCCCTGGCTTTTATTTCAAAGACATTTCATTGCCGTTTTACTGTCATCCTATCTCGAATTTCCTGGAGCAAGTTACGTGGAGCTGCTGATACCGGCCAGGCTGATCCTCACGAACGGATCCTCGCGTCGTCTTCGCGGAGAAGTTTATATCCCGGTGATAAAAATCCGAAATAATTTAGCTCGCGGTAAACTGTCTCGAAACTTCGAAACGCTGATGACGTAAAAACGGCGAGAATGTTAACGAAGTCACATGTTAAGATTGAGTATTAAACCTTCTTTAAACGTTTCTCGCAATGATCTAGAAGATAAGAATTAAAAATGTTTGCATTAAAATCAAGTTCCTTGGCTTTGCACAGAGCATGCGAGAACAGCGTTTTAACGTCCTTTTCTGTTGTCATTAAAATTCGAGTTTGTAACAGTTGGAAATATAATTTTGCTATACAGTATAAATTCAGATAATAAGATAATTGTATAATTTATAGTTTCTTATCGGTTATATTATGCAAGAGTCGTGCCCCTAAATTAGAAATAATTCGTATATATACAGTATACTATATTTAAAAAATATCTCGCATGCAGAATTAATTTGCGGAAAACTTATTTTTTGCGATACGTCGGCCGCGTTGCGCGGCGGTATCGGCTCTGAAATATCGCGGTGCGCGAATTCATTTATTATGCCCCCGAATGCGGCTCGCGAAAGGAAAAATACGATCTCCATTTTTCGGAGATAGCCGATGGATACATCGCGGTGCGCGGCGCGCGGCGCGACGAAGTATTGCGCGTTATCTAAATTTATTTATTAGGTGCTATTATAATTCTTACAATTGCTTATCGCTCGAGCCCGCGTTGCCGTGGTGGAAAGCATAATTCAGGCCGACTATCTCGCTTCTCCGCGCGCGCCACGGCAATGTTTTCCCTCGGCCAGACCTTTAACGTTAAATGGAATTCTGTCGGTATGCCATAAGGCGGACTACCGGGATGAGCTTTATCGTGCCGTACAGGAGTTATAATACGAGCGTAGCGTGATAGATGAATCATCACAATCGTTGCCTCGTTTCCAGAGCATATACGTACGTCGGCGGGCGCGCGATTCGCGCGTGAGAAATTCGACTTGGACGTCGACGCGACTATCGATCAAGCGTTCCGAGACCACACGGGAGTGCAAACTTCGCTCGTAGCATATAATGATTTTAATTATATCGTGCAATCAAACGAATTTACCTACAAATAAAACATATATTTATTCATTTATTTGCTCAAATCCTATTTATACAGAGCGTTTTACAAGCGCCGTGTAATATTTTAATAGCGTTGATGGAAGGGTTTAAGAATTTACAATTAAATTTTGTTATTAGCAATCAACTTGTCCATATCAACTGACTACTAGAGTGTACCTACTACATGTAAGAAACGAAAAGAGAAAATTAGCTAAACAGTAAAAATTAATATTACCTGTGGAAATCGCTTAAAAAATGATAAATTAGTATACATTTAAACGTAATTGTTTATACTATTTTGAGAGTCTTAGGCCTATAATTTGATAACTACAATTCCGACATTTTTTGCATTAAGATTGTCGGTTTTAACTGATAAAATTACGCTGTTAAGATGTACGATATTCAAATAGCTCAATTATCAGTCGCGATATTATCGAACTGTTCCTCACAATAATTTCGATTTTGCAACGGTATAAGTTGCGACAACGGTGTCCGTGCGTAAATCATCGCTCTAACATCACGGATCGTTACGTTCGCAGTTTATAGCGCTGAAAACGCTCGTTGTTCTTCGAGGCCATTAGACAAGGAGATTTCATCCGCTCATCCGAGCGGTGGGTGCCATAGCAGTGGAACAATTTCCAAGCATAGTTTCCAAGTGCCTAACATTAGTAGCTGAAAATTTTCGTCACGCGCACAAGGGGGGTGGGATGCACGCACACGCACATGTACACGCGGACGAACACGGGCGCCCGCGCGCCGGAGAGATTGATCGTGTGTGCGTTGTTAAAGTCGTTAGCAACGCGAGTTAACCGAGTCACAGCGTTACAACCGGCGGCACTGCCGTCTTTATTGAATTACAACTTAGACACATCCGGATGCAAGGTACACGGATGCCGGGTTTATGCCGCGCGGATTAGCATGCAAATTCGCCGCATTGAATTTCATAGTTTCGACAGCTGTAACAACCGAATAGATTCGTCGTGACGCGGCGCGGACCGGCACCGACGACGGTCTACCAATCCCCTCCGGTTGCCGTCTCCTGATAAGCGAATTGTTTCGCCGGATCGTGCTATAACCGAGCGCAGGATAACTCGATCCAACGGCTGCACTACTATCAGCGAGATTAATACATAGCTCCTAATGAAAACGGGAATCAAGTGAAGATGGACGTAACGGCAAACGCCATATCTCAATCGGGGTTTCAAAGCAAATTGATGTTAAATGTAAATTGAAGAAGAATTGGATTTCCCATATACGTTAATCATTTATTCACGCAAAATATTGCCGAATAATGAACAAGCGGAATATTTATTGCTTTGGACGTAGATTCAATATCAAAATTCGTTAAAATGCATGTTCCCTCTTCCCCGATCGAAACTCATTCCGATGACAATATTGTCGGAAACTGGCGGTTGCACTCCCGCCACTCGATTCACAGCCACACTGCGATAAATGTCATGGAAAATATTAATCCAAATGTACCAAAAGTAAAATTTATTGCTTAAAATGTTTATCGGAGTTATTCTTTTTAATTCGTCATGGACATTTATCGCTATCGAATTAATCAGGACGAATTTCAGTTTAATTATTTGTGAGCTTAGCGCACGGAGCCTTCTGCGACGAACAAATTACTCGGAATATTGTTTTTATAAATAGTTTTTAGAATTTTATGCAAAATTTCCTTCATTTATATCCGCACAGTGAGGTCATGCTCCAGTTTTTATGACACGTGTAACTACGCGAAATTTAATATCATGTACATTTAACTTGAGTATCTTATACACGCATACGGCTCGCGTATATATGTCTCGTGCTAGATCGTCGGCGTAATCATTCCTAAGCGGGCATTATCGCGCCTATGACGGTGTTAGCTTGTCGCAATTTTTTTCTTTCTCAGCGTCTTAACGTCCTTACGATCTTCACACGCGCGGAGTCCTCTTAATCGCTTCCATGAATCTCCGCCATTCTCATTACATCGTTGCGCAATAGGACTTAAACGCGTCCCGTCGTCGCAAGAAACAAAACGCTAATCAGTGCAGCTCTCGCGCGGAAATTACTTTTTATGGGATCATTCGTTGTCGACTGTGTTGCGAAACGGAGGAGATAACTGAGGGCGCGGCAGAATTAAATTAATATTCTAACGGCGAAAGAGCAACTTACAATATTTCCGGCGCGCAACGCGCGGATTCAATTACGCAAATAGGGGAGGGACGAGAGAATGCGATATTCCGCGTATTCCAATAACTCGTCATTGGCCCGATCAAATTTAATGCTGCGTGTGTGTATCGATGCCGCCGCGAAACCGCGAACGTATGTTGCTACGAGCAAAATTCAATACCGCCCAACCACGCGGGAGCCGCTTGGTGAACCCGTATTTATCGTCGACGCTGAGCCGCCTTACCTTGCCTCGTCTTACCTCGTCTTACCTTGCAAATGCAACACGAGTTGCCGGTAAGCGGCTTGCTAACGCGATTCTCGCTCGTATACGGGTTAAGGCGCGTGGGTACGGTACCGACTTTACCGTAAAAGCGAAACGCCCTTACGGGCTCGTGGCACGAGCCCGACTTCGCGTATATGCTCTTAGCATGCAAGCGCGAGTACGGGGGGACCATGCACACGAGTCACTCGTATATTTCGCCAGCGCCAGCTTTCGTGCCGTTACGTTGTCGTATTCGTATGCGTTTGTGGCCGTTAAGGCTATACGTCGAATCGTGCCATAATAATAATGTGCCCGGAGAAGATATCTTCACCGCAATTTCGGATATCTTTTGCCATAACTTTCCTTTGTTCCGCATTACCCTTCCGGCGACCACTGTAGGATCGATCTGATCTCGCTTGGCGTTTCTTTAGTCTTTACTAGAGAATCATTAAAATCACACTTGTAAACAATACAATCACAATTTCACGATCAGAAATGGATAGGTACTATTTAAGAGTTATAAATTACACGTGTAAAAATGCTAATGTCCAACATTTTTCGCACATTTGCTTTGTGTAGACTGTAGCAGATTTATACAGCTAGAGAGACAATTGTGAGAAAAAGATAGACAGACAAAGATCTTTTGTATTAAATTCATGCTTTTTATATTATCCCATTTCCGAATATATCTTCTAATTGTCTTATTCAATGTTTTTCCATGAAATTTTCTCTCTTAACAGTGGTTTCATTCATGTCACGCCAACCTTTTTCCTTCGGTTTCATTATTTTTAAATGTGTGACGATATCGGAATTTCAACGGAAAATAATATACGACAAAAAACTTTGTAGGATAAATAAATGAAAGGAACTCTTACCATTTGTACATTGATCTTCAAGTATTTAAAAGAAGCAAATACAAAAATAGGAAGTTTTTAGAAATACATGTATCATATATTGCATTGTTGAAAGAAAAATTTAATTTGATTGAATTGCAAGTAGCGTAAAATAGACCGAGATATTAAATCGTAAACAATTGTGTAACGTATTGTGTATTTTCGGAATTTATGTTGTAGGTATAGATATATAAACTGTAGTAATGAGAAATAGGGATTAAGTAAAATTTATTTTCACGATAGATTAGGTCCCTCTAAAATGTTGCAACAAAAAATTATATTTTATTTTTCCGCGGAATTATTTTTAATCGTCAAGCCATTGAATAAACCGATACAATAGCGAAGCGAGAGCTTTTATTCGATATCGGGCAATCGAAGAAATTCCGGATATAACACAGTGGAAAATAGACCGAGCAATTTTGTTCGAGGTATTTCGATCAGAGATTGCATCGGGAATAATATACTCGCAACGTCGATTGTACGAATGCTAAACTGCAAGCTCGTACGACCACCGGGAAGATAAGTCGCATCGACGGCATACGAATATCGTTGTAAGCGAGGATCTATCGACGATTTTCTTGGCTCCTTGGCTTTCTGTCCGCCGATCTCCCGAATAAGAACATCTGACGTCGCGCCAGGAAGTGTTCTTCGTAGCTGTCGAAACTGAAAGTTCCCAAGAAGATCGCGGGACAGCAGAGATGAGAGGAGGACGATCAAAGTCACGTCTGTTAAGTTTCGAAAAGGAGTCAATTAAAAGTTCCAGGAACTTATCTCTTCCGTGCCGTGCATACGGATCTTCCACGACGTAGCATTCTGGAATTTTTCACTTCGCCAGTTATTACGGTACGGCGAATTCTCGTCTCGAATCCGCGAACGAATCGAATATAATGTGCCACAGTCGGATTTTCAGTCGCTTGCTTCCCAGGATCTACCTTGCTTTCGACGGTTCTGCGGAATTGAATTTTGCGGAAAGAAAGTGGCTAAACGCGAGTAAAAAGGGATACGAGAGGAGTTTGAGTCTCCTCAGACCCTGCACTTGTTGCAGTTCGAATTTTGAAAAAGTATCTTGCTTTTTCAAATGTAACATGAATTTCATGTTATAATGTGGAAAACAACGGCGTCTTGAATTTCAAAGAAGCAACACAAAAACCACCCGTACGTGCCTCGACTAGCTGGCACGGCCGCCGACATCCTGGGAAAACTTTTAAATTGCTCGTCACCTCATTTTCAAATCCGCACGAGCCTCTTCCCCGATTTTGGCGAATCTGGAGACGTTTCGGGGAAGAATATCTGACAGATATCTCTTCTCTTTTCTAGAGAAAAGCGCGGAAAACGAAGATACGCGAAGAGGAATTTAGATATAGGTGTCTAGCTAGATATTGCTATATTCAAGAACGGCAAAGAAAAGTGTTGCGTTCTAAGATATTAAATTGCGTTCTATTCACATTTTTATCATATATATACATATACAATAAGAGAAATATATTTTTGCGTCAGATAACAATTTAAGTAACAATATTTCCATTTCAAAACACTCGAACGGAATTAATCATATTTTAGGCAACGCTAATTAATCCACAAAATAAAGCTCAAAATGTGTGTGTGAGATAATAACTTACTTTTTAAAACACAAAGAACAAGATATATATATATTCAGATATATATTCAGCACGATTTAATTTTATACAGTTTTAAATATTTCGAGATAATAACATTTTACCGACGCGTGGCCTTGGTGTTTGTTATTACGTATAGCCGTTACTCCACAGCCGTGTTTACGCAAGGTTGCCGGTAGCCGCGCAATCATTCGTTCGTTGAGAGCAGTCGTGACAAGTATGTAGATATTATACGTCGTAATACTTCACGGTTATTATAATAAGTGATGCTCTAACTCGTAATTAAAGATCTATAAACGTATTAAGACGACGGTTGCTCAAGCAGATATTTCGTTTGAGATAGGAATTAGAACGACAGAAATATAAATTCTTACTTTACAACGTTTACGGGCAATAATAATTATCTTCATTATCTATAATTAATTAACAACTTAATAATAATTCTAACAAAATAATTTTTTTTCTATCTCAACGCTTTGATTTGAACATATTCGGTGCATAAAATTTTAAATATAATTGCTTCAAATATAATTTGCAACTTACAACGCGAAATATACCAATTATTTGAATAAAAAGAAATCGTGTTATATATCTATTGCATATTGATAACTGGTTTAAAATAGAAGAAAGAGAACACATATTTAGCATAGATTTATTTCACAGTTAAATATTTCATGTCGATAAAACATTGCCTGTATGTTTGGCCTTGGTGTCTGTTTTAGTATGCGAGGCTACTGTGCCCCCATGGCATGTTATCATTTACGCAACGAGACCCGAGTTGACAGACAGCGCGTACCGCTCCGTATCTTCGCATTACTCTCGAAATGCGATTTCGCGTCAAGTATCAGAAGATGTCAAACACGACTATTTTTTATGAACAATTAATTATTATCAATGCACGCAATTAATTAACTCCCCCGAGGTTAACAATTGTAAATGCATTGACTACCAAGTATTTTGCGCAATTTATTTATTTTACAGAATCGAAGGAAATGGGAATTATAACTTATTATTTTATCACGATATTTCTACAGGCAATAATTTCTTTAACGGTTAAAATATCTCGCAACGAAACTTCTTTGAATCTTTCGCTGATATAAATATAATTTACTTATTACTTTTAAATTGAGAGCAGGAAATATCATGCAGATTGATCGTCGAATGGAACGTTTTAAATTAAAACAATAGAAAATGATACATTAACCGTTTATTAATAATGCGTATATCTAGCTCATTAAATTTGCACGTTCGAAATATATTGCAACTTTATTTATAATCGAACTATATCGTACGATATTAACGATATTGAAACGATATTGTGTTTAATTAATACGATCGCAATTATAGATTCTTATTTTAATATTTTTCAATCTCGTGGCATTGATTCGTCGTAGTGTATTACAATCCTCCGCTGTTTAATATTTCATTTTATGAGATTTGCGGGCACACCACAAAGCTTCGTATTTTTTAAATATTATTTTTTCGGTCGCATTTCGATCGGATTCCATCGCAACGTACAATAATGAAGTGCGCGTCGCGTGTGGCGTCAAGAGTGCCATGCAAAGTGCGATTATCTTATTCTGGTGATTAATACGCGCGTTCGTAATTAACCGAGTGTTGTGTTATATGAGTGCAACGAACGGTTTTGAGAGGAGGAAAAAGCTGATTGAAAGGCATCAAACAGAGCAACCATGTGGTGAAAAAATTATTATTTTTTTATTTCATTTACATAATACGAAGTTCAATAACTGTCTCATTACGTATATACTTAATATTACGAAGTATTTCGCAATAGTCGTACAATATTTTAATATGCATCAGTTTCACGTCAAGGAATAATTGCTCCGTTTTTTTTTACAATCAGCTACGCAGACTTTTGGTTGATTTCTAATCAAAATGCGACTATTGTACCATCTGTAAATCTTTATTCTGATTTATCTCACCTGTTACGATTTTTGATTCGAGATTCACGTAATGATTATAAATACGGGTCTTAGAGATATTTCTGCGGCATTCCTCATATATTCGCGCTGTCTGAAAAGGTATATCTCGCTCGCAATCTGTCTTCAGCTCCGGCTAGGAAAGATGCGGAGATCAAAATGAGATACCCGTGGGAATTTAATATTTTTCGCATCCGCGGAAACAGCGACTGCACTCGTCACCGCCACACTCCTTCCGCACAACCGCGTTTGTCGCGGCGGCGACGAAACGAGCGTCATATCGTCATATGTGCAAATTGAAACGCGCTCCGCCAGTCTTCATTAAGTCGCTCGCAATCAGGTGCGATGCGAGCTCGCAACAGCCACTGTCGCGGCAAACGTGACCGACGCGATTGCCACCGGTTCTCGACGTGCACGCACTTTTTAACGCGCCAGGCGGATATACATATGTGTTTCCGTATACTCTTTACGTCGTTTCGTCGTCCTGCAAATTCCGTGGCTCGATGACAACACGAGTGGCTTTTTTTAAGCGAAGAATACTGGCTTTCATCATGCTGCGAGAGTGCCACGCGTGTCGGGACCACCAGAAGTATCAAGCGCAGAGATCTCATTATCCGCCCTTCATATTTACTTGGCTTGCATCGTGCAAAGCGAAGAGTCGACTCATTAAAATTGCCGCTTTATAATTATCATTACTCGCTTCTTAACGAGTGTTCTTCTCTTAATTCTCGGCTCGGGGATAAAAAGAAATGGTTACTCTTTCGTTTGATGAACGTAACGACTGATTATCTACACGTTTGCTTTTGATTAACCATACCCGAACGTAAGTGTCTAACCATATTTTTAAGTTAGGTTTTTTCCAAACTTTTTATCATCTAATTTAAAATAATGTTCGCTTAATATTCAACAAAATTGTAATAAGTATTCAGTAAATATCGCGTCGGTGTACACGAAATCTCGAATTTGTATACAGACGATCGTACAGGAAGTACAGGTTTCGCCTTTCATTTAACCGAACTCGTTTTCGAGAGCCTGCAGCCAGAACGAAATTCCCCTCGACCACGCAATAGTCCGTCCGAATGACCTGCCCCGCACGTAGCTAAACCCTTAATTAGCTCCTTCCCCAGTTTTCAAAATCACTCAAGAGTCGGATTAGTCGCGCGACACACCCAGCGACCTTAAAATGAGTTTCTACGGGAGTTGTGTAGGCGTGCTAGTAACCGGTGGCAGGACCATTCGGTGTTCGCGCGGTCGTTTGCGTGCGTCTCCTAACCAAAAGCCCCAAATAAAACCGCGGATATCTGTATGCGGGGTGCGTATCTGTCGCAGCTCGTGCTGATTGCCGTGTTCTGCTAGCCTCTAGATTGCGAGGGCGGCAAATGAGAGGGGGTGAGAGGAGAGAGAGAGAGAGAGAGAGAGAGAGAGAGAGAGAGAGAGAGAGAGAGAGAGAGAGAGAGAGAGAGAGAGAGAGAGAGAGAGAGAGAGAGAGACAGAGAAAGAGGCAGGTGCTGATGGTAGGGAACGGTGAGCGAGTGCGAAGGGAGAATTGCTCGTATCTGTATCGGGGGAATGGTTTGTATGTTTCTGCCGGCCGTTCAGGGATGGCTTGCAAACAAACCGCGTTCCGTTATTTGATTCTGTCCGTTCGTCCGGCGCAGCGCGGCGTCACGCCGCCTTTCCCAGCCGAATGTATCGGCCACGACCAACACGCCATGTCCGCGACTGCGAAATACTCTATTGAACTTGAACTTTGATAAATCAGTAATAAACGAATAAAATCAGTAACGAATCTGCCCATTTTCGACATAGCTAACAAAAATTTTCAGATATACTACAATTACATTTGGTCTTTTAGGAATTAAGTATTATAGAGAAGCTTGGGAAAATCGAGAATGTTAAATCGAGATAAAACAGCGCACGAAATCTGATTTAGTTTCACGAATCGAGCTTTTGTAGCGGTTCATCTGTAGAACAATTCAGTGCGATTCGCATATTTAATTACGAAAGTTCTGTTTTTAATTACAGAGCTATGCTGCTTAATTATAAAAGTTCAATGTTTCTTTGACGGTGCGCAGTTTCGTCCCTGAATTGGCGAGCTATAGAAACTATCGCGTAACACAGTTTCTACAAACAATCAGTATCTATAGACATGAAATGTAAACAGTTACACTGATGGAGATATATGGATGTATGATCAGCGCAAACCAACCTAACTAATTAAGGTACCGATATAACGCGTAGTATACTAGTGCAGTCATTCCGTAACGTTAATTACGCCATTTATTTGCCTAATTTGTTGTTTATTAATTATAAACTTATTTATTTATTAATTAGGTGGAAGCCTTGATAAGCTATATCCTATTCATAAAACATACCTGACGATTTCATCCGTCAAATTTAATCGAAGCGGCTCGAATATATCGAGTCCATACGTGGACAATAACAATATAAAATACGTAAACAATCAATCGAATAATAAAAGCATCGAAATATAAAATGCACAATATAAATTTAAAATGCGAATGCATAAATCGCACAATTACGAGCTATGAATAATAATTAATTTTTCATTAGATCACGCGAATTATTGCAGCGTAATTAACGGGTATTTATCGATGAATATTGATTTAAACTGATTTTTAATTTTATTTCTAGAGCGATAATATACCGCTCCATACGCTATATATCTGACGCATCGCAAAGTCGTCGAGAATCTGCGCGCTTGAAAGGCACGGAAATCTGATCCTCGCAGGCGTCACAGTGGAATTCACGGTTTTGCTCTCGATAACACTGCGAGCTGTACCTGGCGGCGAGTCGACCGCGATCTCATTTATCTTCAGACGGAATGCGGCTGCGCCTAGGGCTAATAAGGTGTTATTAATGTCGTCACGCCATAGCTATCTAACTACCTCCTAACTTTGCGAACTATTCTCCGCCGGCGGCTCGCTGTCATTCTCGCGTATTCCTGCTTCATTTACCTGACAGTCCGGGTAACCCTACCTGTCTGTCTCGCCGTCCCGATAGGCACGCTGTCATTCCCATCGAAATGTACATTCCGGAAAAACGACGTTGCGTAATTATCGTGATTATACGATACGCACTACGATACCATTAATATGCCCAAAATGTCAGGAAGGGACGTACTTTATTTGCGAAACAGTTTAGCGAAATTAACTCATCTAACGCAACGCATATTTAAATGTGTTCAATATGGATTCGAATAAGTTCGCGAGATTAGCGAGGGATTAAAGGGATTATGTCCTTTAAGTGTATTTAGTAAGCGTATAGCTGCATGCTGCGTGTGTCTGACACGTCGAAGGTATCCTTTCAACGCGGATTTAATTAGGATCCCAGAGGAGTTTCTATCGAGTTGTAATAGAAGGGCGGATGAATGAGGAAATCAGCGTCTGAAGTAAACCGAAGGTTACTTCTTCTTCGGCTCTTGCGTGCTCGTGTATCGACGCGCACCTGAGAACGCCGACAAAGTATAGGTACGCGCAAACTTCGCGTTTCCCAAGCGCCATACCTCACTTTGACGTAACTGCACAGAGCTTATCACGGTACGTTTACCGGGCGGGGGCCCGCTTTAAGTAACTCGATAACAGGTTGCACTTGACAGGTGAGGAGACTCCCTCGACGCGCCCGCCCGCTCCCGCTTCATCGCATCCTCAAAGGCAAACTTTGGCTTCAAGAATGAGAAACTTTCGAAATGCCACTTGGGCTCGTTTCTCTCTTTTTCCCTTACGCCGGACCCTTTTTCGGATCGTTTCGACGATGTTACCATAAATACCGTCGGAACTCTTCTGTTCTAGAGTATCGTTCCCAAAAGAAATCCCACCAAGATTTACGTGTAATCTCGCCGTTATTGCCATCGATCGCGATTCACCGAGGGAAACAATTAAGTAGCAATAAAAACGAGTAACGGAATTTAGATATCCGATTGCGCGATAATCTATTTGCTAAATCGCTCACAAAGGATATAATCGAGGATTTCACCTCTGCTTCGTCGATGTCGTTAATTCTCAAGTGCTTATCTCGGCTTACATTTACACACCGATGCAAACACGGACGTGAAGGAGTCTATGGCAGAAGAGCGACGACCTGTTTTGCGACGCAAAACTTTTTTAATTAGAAAAGTATCACACACACTTTCCTAATTAGAAAAGCTGCATTGCAAAATTCAAGGCGACACTGTGCCACGAGTGTTCCCTTAATTAAAGACTTCGGGCAGCGGCGTGCTAACCGCATCCTCGAGACATTACTTACAACCGTTTTTATTGGTCACGACGTACGTCGATAAATTCCTTTTTACGACGTCGCCACCGTCGTCATCGATCTTCTCGGATTATCAAAGAAGACGTTCTATTCGCGAGTTTGATAATTCGCCTTCCGTTCTTTTTGCTTTGCTCAAAACTACGATTTCTTTGATAAATCGATTCCCAGTCGATGGAAAACGAATTTTATCAAATTTAGATTATCACTATTGGCAACCGCAATTTATACCGTGGTACTTATCAGCAACTAATCAGTAAAAAAACTAATTCTTTAATTAATAGAGAATTTAATTAAACACTCGTTCCACAAACGAATTTTCTCAATATCGCGATCATATTTAAGCACATTTTCATGGTTTTAAACATTAAGGCCATTGTCACTTAACGATAGTACGTCTCGGCGCGTGTTCTAATAGACTTGCTAATTCCCACAGACGCAGGCGGTTGCGTTTATGATGATTACGAACCTCACTGCAGCCCCGCAATTTCAATCGACAGTCAGATGCCACGAACGTCGGCAACCCTTGCAATCGGAAGTTACTATCGTTGTCTTCGACGTCGCGCATCGCTGTACCTGTAGAATCTATTGCGAGGGTCGGCCGGCATTGATTAAAGGGCGTACAGGCCAATAAAGCGGGATCCGAGCGACACCCTTCCCGAACTGAATTCGAGTAATTATGGCGGGGCTGCAGTTGTACACATTCTGGATGCACCAGGCTGCATCGTGAACGTACGATGAAATCGAGTTACTTGGGTTTTATGGCGACGATAACTTTTTCAGCTCGACGTATACGCCATCGTCTCGACGAGTGACCGTAACTTTTTAGCGACACCCGTGGATGAAACAATGAGCGGCTAACTACATGGTCCACGGATGGCACAAAGAATGGCAAGTGTAAGCACGAAGAGCAAAAAAAAAAATCAGGCGGTTGAGAAAACGTGATTAACCGTATTTCTTCAGCGTTTCGTGCTCGCTACGCTCGGCGAGGAGATCCGTATCTTATACTCGGAGAGCGGAATGTCGTTAGAATAATGCTGATCTGATATATCTCGAGGTATCACCGCGGGTCGATATACGCATGCTCCGCTATAACGCTGCTTCCTGCAACTTGTCTCTTGAAAGAGGAGAAGCACTTTGAGTAGACACAACCGAAATCTCGTGCGCGATCCCAAGTGGCCCGAAGGGCGACAACCAATTAAATATACGGGAGGCCGAAGGGACCAAAAACACGTCCAGCAACTCCAGACGCCTCCGCATCCACGAAACTGGAAATGGACTTCCGGGAAAGCACATGCATATATAGAGTGTCCTGAAACAACCGGCAATTATTTCGATCGTAGATACTGGAACACCAATTTAAAAAAATGATAATCGCTTTAATAGAGAAATGTCAGTGATCGGTAAATTATATACGCGAAAGATCTTGATTCTTCGGCAATTTCAACTTAATCTGATCTAGTTAAAAGTTAAATTTGGGGTTTGCTCTATTTAGTTATTTAGTTTCGAGAATTAGCCACAACCTTGATCGCGGAAAAACCAAGGCTCTAAATCCGTCATGAGATTCCCACCCGGAAATTACATTCGGCGATACCGGTGCACCCTGTATATCGTATAACCGTCCATAAAATACATCTCTCGCGCGCGCGTTCGTCGGTGGGAATCCAAACGGCGCATTTGCGCAATGGGACGTGCAACCAGAGCGTGCACGAAGAGCGGACTCGCCGTATACTATACCGCGGCGGTGATCGTACTGGTCGACCAGAACCCTCGGCAAAACTGCACGAGCCCGGGACTCCGATCCGCGGTGTAGCGGAGGCCGATGCCGCGCTCCATTTATAGGATTGCATGAAAAATTCCGCACGCATATTCCGCGATGTTCCGTTTCCTTTGCTGCCGCGGGCTCGTTATCGTCGGACCAACCCGTCTCTAAAGCGATTGGTCCTGCGCGCTCGTCCGTACGCGCGCGTGTATAACCCTCTCGTATGTGCAGCCCGCGGATCTCGTACGTATCCTACGTATAACCGCATACATACGGACGGCGGCGCGCCGTAACAGCGCTCCCGCTATATTAAACGAGATTCGAGACCACCGCGCTTTCGCCTCACGGAACGAAGAGTTAGTCTGAATGTTCTCGTTTCCTGTCCTATCACCCCGACCGTTCACGCGAATGAGTTTGGTCGCACGGCGTTGGATTAAGAGCTTTTTACCCGACCGTAATAAATGTTTTGCTGTCCGATTTAAGTTCAGGATCTAGCTCGCCCATTATGCCGGAAAACTATTATTAGTTGAGCAGTATAATGTCAATTATATCTCTCTTTTTACTTTTTAATTTTTTTATGTACTGAAAACCTGTACATATTGTGCTTCAAATATTCCAAGAACTATCTTACGAATCTTTGAAAACAAAGAAGAGATATTACGAAGGGAAAGGGACCTCTAGACAGAAGATAATCGGCTTGGCGAATATTTGTCGAGCAAACGCCAAGATCTACCTTCAGCCATGCCGGAGAGCGCCGTGCAAGTCAATTATTAATATCTTTATGAATGCCTCAATTCTCGTGCGAAGTTTCTCCTTGAAGGTAACGTGCAATTTCATAGATGCACGACGGTAATAACAGAAAACTCAACTTCTGCGAGCGCGCCCGACCCCTACCGAGTTTCCCTCTTCCCACCGAGGGTGGCTTGTACGAACGAGCACCTCGCTCCTCTCGACATCCCTTTTAGCAACGCCCAACCAATTTAGTCATACAAATAGTGCTCGTTCGCGTAGCGACGATGTCGCGAGCGTTTGATATTAAAGGCGTCATTAAGTGAGATAATGAAGCTAACTCCGTGCCGACCAAAAACGATAAGCTCGCCATGTTAGACACTGTATAAAAAAGAACTGTATAGTTAAAGTTTAGGAAAAAAATTTATTTTGCTTTCCCTTTCTCAACTATTATCTTTAAGAGAATATTAATTATCAACACTTTCAGCATTTAGAGCAAAAAAATAATTTAATTTTCTCAACGCAAAATGATAAATTAAACTTAAGAACAAATTTCCTGTATAAAATATTAATTTTGCTGTAGGAAATATTAATTTAACAGAAAGATAAATATTGTAATTGACATATTCTCATTTGAGGATTATATAAATAAATTTGTTCCGACCTAAGAGCCATTTTAAACGATAAATTCTGGGCAAATTTTTTGTGATATGTCGTGGGTTTACTTTATAACCCGAAGACGCTGGTCGTATTAAAAAACTCAGCAGTATTATCGTGGCTTATAATTAAGATTTAAGAGGATCTTTAAGCTACGTGAACCCAAGACGAAATTGGCTCGCGAAGAATATTAGAGCCGAAAATACTGTTTCAGGTGCCTAAAATGCCTTATTACGTCGCAGACGCCGTTATTAAAAGGAACGCGCCCTGCTCGTATACAAGTATATAATATACGTAGGTATACATCGGCCGTACTCGTGGGGGAAGAGAGTAGGTACGCTCTATCCCCTTTTAATTTTTGCCCCCGCGAAAGTAAAATATATCGGCTAAGCGGAAAGAAGCGCGCGGGTCAGCCGTAATGGCCGCCGCAGGAGGCGGCATTAAAATTTTTCGCAAAGAACACTTTTTTACCATATATCCGCGGTCAACCCGTAAATCACCAAACGGATGAATATTTATAGCGCTTTATTAATGGGGTTACGCTGTTGCAAGGATTATTCGTAGGGCATAGTGGAAGGGAGAAGAGACGAGGGTACAATGAGGGCGCATAATGCACCACACGACCCCCCCTCTCTTTCCCTCCATCGGGGGTATATACGTACGTATATACGTCGGTGCCATTAAAGGGAAACATGTGCTATGAGAGAAAAAGAGAGAGAGAGAGAGAGAGAGAGGCATCCCCTTTTCACTATTTACAACCCCGTTGCTGATTACCTCTCGCAGATTATCGCGTTGTTTCTGTCGTGCACGGATTACGGTGACATCAGTGACGAGCGTTCAAGCGTATTATCAGGAATCTAACTCACTGAATTCCTTTCGCAAAACGTTATTTATTCATTTGAAGTCGTAAGGAACAGTCGTACTCCGTGTAATTCGCGGATGTTAGAACGCAAAAGCTCGAGTAACATGAAACTGGCGAAGAGTTTGCGACGCAGAGAAAGGTTTTTCATCGACACGACGACAGATTTTTTTCCCATTCGCAAAACTCACTCATCGTTTTTCGAATTCGTTAGCCGAACAAAACCAAGTTGACGAGTTTTCCCGGCCCTTCAAACGCTATCTACCTGCTCTTATACGAACGTCAGTAAACAGTGAACCGGGCACATTGTAACGCGAGCACGGTCTAGCGATCGTTTCGCCTGTCGAAATCGACGGTGTGAAATCGAAATGACGCTTTTGAACGTGCTGTCGCACTACATCGTGCGTAGAATAGCGCGATAGCTACGACCCCATTTGTACCGGACCCATCGATAAATCGCGAACAAAGCGAGTCGCGGTTTGTCCGATCTGCGAGAGGCTTGTGCGAAACTGATTCCCCCCTGTTGCAATCGAGCGTGTTGTTATTGATGTTATTCGCATTAACGTACCCGTTATTGATGTAAATCGCTAGTGATCGCGTGGCTAAACTAGATGTAGGTGGATCTAATCTCATATATCACAACGTGGACATAGGACTGTCGACTAACACGAACCTCGGCGAGAAAAATTTTTCGGGATTATCGGAATTAGCGCTTAAATTGCGAAATATTGAATACGGCGTTTTCGTCCGACAATATTGAGAATTTTTACAAGTTACAGGTTTATTCCCCCGTGATTAAAGACCGTCGATTTTAATTTCTGTCATGTACGAATCGTCACGCCTAACTTTGATCGTTAATTCGGGCTAACGCATATTTGCGAAACGGCGAAGCATTTTGTTTATTCCGG